>OX101752.1:193165508-193765508 GCA_944452675.1 Tachina lurida | reverse complement strand
AGCATTTGAAGAATATTTTTTATTCATTAGAAATGGTTTTTATAATTTAATAGTTACGTTCGTATAATAAAACATTGTTTGGCGACAAGGTGTTTTTGGTAAATGGCTGAATTTCACTTAATACATACATACATACATACATACATATAAGTATCTCAAAGATCTTTGGCCAGATTATGATGGCACACAGAAAGTTAGTTATTTAACTAACTTGGGTCCAACTAGTACATAGGTCCATTTGCTTTAATTGAGAGTAGGAAAGGCATACAGATGTTGAAGTGATAGAATTATAAAGAGAAGAAAAGCTTAATTAATTTTTATTCTCGTTTTTACAACTTTACTCTTGTGCATTTTGTTAACTTTTGTAGCATCGTTGAGGCGCCTCTGGGGGTCAACTCTGTATGTTGAAACGAAAGAAAATTCGTTCGAACTTGTATGTTAATAGCACGCAAATTAGGAGCTATTTTCCTTCGTTACGAATTAAAGAGTATACCCTCTGGTGTTGAGTGTTACCAGCTATGCCACAGGCGTTACTCTTTCTCGTTAATTTTGACTAACTGCACATAAGAATAGAAGTAATAAAACTTAAACAGAAATTAAACGACTTCAAAAAAGAGCTTTCAGCAAATTGAAATACGATGAATCAAAATAATTCATATATTCCATTTGCAACAATGCCTGAGTATATAAAAAATCAACTGACACCACACACAGTGGATCAAACACAAAAGAACTCTACTTGTTCCGTTCTACTAAAAGTTTGTCAGAAAATTTACAATTATCTTTGTTGTTATATCTTCATTAATAACTATCACATGTAATTTGGCTTACAAATCAATGCGAACTATAGCCAGATTAAATTATAAATATAGAAACAAATGAAATTCCAACAATAATAATTTTTTTTCCAATGTATTTATTTACAATATATTTTACAATAATAAGTAAATTTGATAATTAAGATTTTTAGGACGTATTTTAAAAAGTGTCTATTTTAATAACTGCATCGTATATCTTTAAAACTTTTCTTCAAATAAGAAGAAAATATGTCATCCTCTTTGGTAATGTTTAAAATTTTAACCACTTTTCTAAAATGAATAAGTCTGAGCAGTGATTGGCAATGAATCCTTTTTTCGCTATTCATACGAACTCATGAAATTGTAAATATAGGTGAGTAGACATCATTTAAATTTAACTACTCTGATTTACGCATACTCACGATGATATTGATTAATAAGTATAGGTTGAATTAAATATGAATGTGACGTCAACATCATAATTATACCACACACGCAATCATAAATTACCTGAGTTTGATTTCTAATTTCAAGAAAATAATTATGTGCAGTTTCTACCAGTCAGGCTGACGGCTCGTTTAGAAAATTTTTATGAAAATTACTCAAAAACAGGGTGTTATACTACTCACATTGATTTAGCTCACTCAACTCATGCATGTGTGATTATTTAAAAGTTCAGTCATTAAACAGTTTGCAACTAGTATACAATAGTTGTAAATAGCGTTGTTTTTCAATTCATGCAAAAAAAAAACAAGCAACAGAGAAACACATAACCTCATTATGAGAACTTCAATATTCGTTCGTATATTCAACAAAGTTATAAATGTTGCCATGTATGAGTTCGATGCGCACTTTAAACTTTCTAGTGAATGTGTATGATACATAGTTAACATTGCAACAAGTATAAGTGCGCAGAAGTACAAGAAATTATAAGTCATGATTCAACTCTACTCACTTTTTCACTACTCATTGCTGTTCTCTCAGGCTGAGTTTACATCTGGTAATTCATGTGTGCCAAGTGCCAAAAAAAGCGTATTCACTTTGATTCAGACACGTACTCGTATTTATTAAGTTAACCAGTTTCATACATAACAAATAGACAAATTTATAGAATCCAACATCATTGGAAACTCTTTAAGTCAACAAATACATGTCTGAATCAAATAGGCTTTCATCACGCTTGGTTACGCGGCCTAAAATAACGAACGAAATCATGTTCTCGTTTTTGTAACATTGAATAATTTTTATGTGAGTGACAACAAAAGAGCTTTCAGTTTTCCTAAAATTCTGTATATAAAATTAACTAAAACTATTGTCTGAAAGGAAATTGTCATTAAATTTGTAATGTTAAAATATTAATTAGCTAGACACCACAAAAAGCTCTTTGTTTTTAATGTTTTACTTTAAGTTGAAAACAAAAATCATATTAACGGGTAAATGTGAATAACTTTAACATTAACTTCACTTTAACGTAACAATAAAAGATGTTTCGCTTGTTTCGTGCTAATTTTATTGTGAAATAATCCACTCCAAATTCAGTATAAGCAAATAATGTTTGCTTTATATTTCATAATTTAACTGTGAGACAATTGCAAAAATGTGTACACTTAAATTGTGAAAAATAAAAAAAAAAATTAATTGTTTGTACTGAATGTATGATTGATAAGAATAAAACTGAGTTCTTATAATCAACGAAAAATTCTTATTAATATGCTTTTAGTTTTTTAAATGATTGCAATAGTCAATTTAAAGTAGAATTGATCACACTCTTATTACAAAAAAAAACCTAAAATAAATGTGAAATTTATTTTATTTCAAAGTTTTCATATAATTTTTTTTAGATTTCAAATACATCTAGGTTTTTTATTTCGCTACTGCAATAATTTTGATATTTCAAATACATTTAATTTTTTTCTTTCGTTACTGTAATAATTTTGTAAGCGTGTCTTTTTTACAGAAAAAGCTCTTTTTACATCAAAAAAAAGAGCTATAGAATTTATTTTATAAAAAGCAAATATTCCAACTTTATTTATAAACGAAAGGGCTTATATTTACTAACCCTACGTCTAACAAAAAAATAATTTTTCAATATAAAGTTTGATTTTTGTTATGATAGAAACATATAGCAGGTGCAAGCCGGCTCTAAGTTAAGGCACAGTCAATAATTATCATACCCGTATTTTAAAAGGTGTACGGATTTTACAAAAATCGGCTCTTAGTAATTCGATAACATATAATAAAAATCGTTTCACTTTGTGTATGTCAGTGTAGACACCCGACAAATCATTGTCGGCACAGCCAAGGCCCTTCGAGACAATACCGCAATACTCTCCATTAACCATAACTGGACTGCCCGAATCGCCTTTACATGCGTCTTTTCCAGGTGCGAAAGCACAAAACATTGAATTTGTCAACGTAAGTGAAGTATTATAGAACTGAGAGGCACATTTTCTTTTATCAGTTATTTTAAGTTTAGCAGTTTCCAAGTTAACAGGATAGAAGTCTTCATTGGGATACAATTTTCCCCAACCAAAAATTTTTACCGGATCACCTGCCTTGATGGCCGTTACACAAAAAGGTACTGTTCGCACGGATGGTCCCTTAATAGGTGTTGATAATTGCATCACAGCTACATCCATATGGAGTGTTTTAGGGTTGTAATTATTATGAATAATAATTTTTCTAACCTTCGATCTAATGCCATTACCATTAAATGTCGAGGTACCACCAACTACAACAAACCGATGTGCGGGTAGGCCTTTAACACAATGGGCGGCAGTGACAACAATTGTTCCTGAGATCAAAGCTCCACCGCAAATGTACTTTCCATCCCGGCGTAGCTGTACTAAATACGGAGCTTCTTCAATTGTGGTGGTATGACCACCCACAATGCGTGTTCGGTCTTTGGGTGAGGCGACTGCCACTTGCTGAAATACCAAAAGGCCGGCTACAAGTATTTTAAATAATTTACTAAACTTGAGCATTTCTTTACTCTTAATATGAAAATTGAGAAAATAAATTTAACTTTTTAAGTGTTGTGAGTCTGCAAGCGGTTTATATAGCAACGAAATTTGTTAAAATGAGCACACATTTGTTCAAATATTTAAACTTGATGAATTAAACTCTATTTGGGTCAACGTACATAATTGAAACTATTATCAGATACATATTTACAGTTTGTCAAAAAATGTTTTCATAACTGTAAAAAATTAAATACTTTTCAAAGAAACGCTTGTTGTGAACTGAATTACTAACATTTTGAATATATTTTTTTTGATGTGTAACTTCTCAAAGTGTTTTGTAGCTACATTACTTTCAAAATATTAATATCACTTCAACAAGAAATTTCTAATGTCACAATTCAATAAACTGTAGCCGAATTCACAAACTTGTGCAAATGGTCTTGCATCGTAGCATGTGCAAATTGGTATAGTATATTGATACTCACCACTTAACAATTCTTAGTGGTGAGTATCAATATACTTTAGCATTTTGGATATGCTACGATGCAAGACCATTTGTAAAAGATTGTGAATTGGGCTAGTGTGTTTATTTCCCTAAAATGTATTTTTTTTCTCTGGTTATACATTGTGTGCCCTCCTTGAGCATCAATTACCAATTTGAAATATCTGTACATCGCATGAATTAGCTTATATACAATATTCTTCAGGTATTTTCTTCTTTAACTCTTTCTTTACAACCCATACTAACTGTAATTTAATTGTTCTTTTTTGTTTTCTCACCTAAGAGCTCACAAATTTTCGATGGAGTTCAAGTCAGTACTTTGCGCTGGAGTGTCAATAACTTTTCTGCTGTTATATAATAACCGTAACATACAGAGAGACAATTTTTACATCGTGTCATTGTCTTGAAAAAAATTTATAATTAAGCCTTACCGCGTTAACTGTGTCAAAAAAAAATCGAATCTTCGAGCACTGGAGGATAATTTGCTCTTCAGAATACCAAGATAAGGTTATTTGGTTCATTATGCCTTCTAAAATCAACATTTCATTAACTCCTCTGTATGATATATAATGCTATATCATGACAGATAATTTTTAAAACGTTACTATGGGTACTAAATTTGTATTTTCTAGTGCCGTCAAAGGCTTGTGCCGAACGTCTTGTGGTCCATTCTAATAGTAAAACATTAGCTTTGCCTCATTACAAAAAATTACGTTATGCCAGTACTTCAAAGGCAAAGAAATATGGTCAATAGGTAATTTTAATGTTTTGAGCTGGCAGATGTGTTTCAGATTATCGTGAGCACCTGCCTTTTCAGCCTTATCTCACGGTGGTCTAAGCACCGGGTGTAGGTAAGACGCCAACCATCGCCTCCATACACCCTTTTGAATGAACCAATATGCCCATTCCTCAAGGCGCATAGGTTGCCATCTTTGTACTATGTTCAAGTACCTTGCTGAGGTACTTTGAGCTATCTAAACTTTTCGCCGTAATGACTTTGTCAAAACAATACTATCAGTTGTATGGCAACAGTACCTAGAATAGTGTCTGGCTGACAGCGTCACGCCAGCCACTAGTATTGATTTAACACTGAGAAGCCAAGACTATACTGCCAGCGTTTTTGCCAACAACCCCAGCCACCACGTACGATTCTCCAAGTTCTCACGCCTACACTCACAGTGAGGTCTCCAAGAGAATACCTCAACTATTGCCGGCACAGCTCAACCACTCATCAGGGATAGACGCATGCCTGTATCGCCAAATATCCAGTTCCTACTCGACCTTTTACCACGACGACTGCTGCATGCACACAAACTACTAGAGCAGCTGGACTGTCAGACAACCGGCACCCGTGGAAGCACTAGTAGCCTCTGGTGAGACCTCGAAGTTCTACCACAAGGGCTTCACCTCTATCCTCTTTTGAACTCAGGGGCAGTTCCAGGTGACGCTGCAGCTGGTTGACATAGACAAACCTGTTTTCCTTTTATAAACATGTGCACACCCTTTGCTCTGTTGCCAGAGATCGGGTAGTAACACATAAGTTCTATGGGTAATGTACCAAAGATACGTCAAAAAAAAAATTGGGCCCTAGGATTGCCACACCCAACAACTCTTGAGAAATGTTTCTGATTTTTCAGCACGTTTCGAATACTTTCATGTGATACATGAAAGTGTGCTAGTCGGTCTAGTGCTGGAAGGCTGTTTATCTACAATAATTCTTGTAGCTTTAGTTTCAATACAACGAATTATCTTTTTTTTCTGCCTGACAAATTCTTTGGTTACAGTCCCTCTTCTTTTTCAGTATGGTTAATGATATAGGAAACTGTCCTGAGATTAAGAGAAAAAAATTAAATTTTTGTACACCGCGTATATAAAATGGTTGTTGTTTTTTTTTTGTAATGAATGATTATGTCTGTAGAACTTTTGCGCCTTTTTGTCATAGACAAGGATGTTTCAATGTAAAATTTCTAGAATTTTTTAACATTGAAAACATTTTTTTGACAAACTGTATGTACATAATTTAAATGAATGCGTGGATACATATACATATGTGTATGTATGTGTATGCATATTATTTTTCATAGTTAGAATTTAGATTAATACAAATACATATCGCACTTAATCAACAAGAGGGTATTAACTCGAAATTTTTAATATTTCACTTTTTGCAAGAAATCGACTAATTACATCAATATTTATCTACTGTAACAATTTCAATTAGTATTCCAATAACTCTTTTCTTGTTAAAATTTTTTTAAATTTGAAATGAGACTGTTTTTATGATAAAATTAAAAAAAAAAAATTTTTTTTTGGAGTTGTGACTCCAATAACGGCAAAAAATTGCAAAAAAAAACTAATGATAACATAAATATATTTTCAAATGGAATTTGCTTATTATTCAGAGAGAAGTATTTGAGCCAAAAAGCTGGCCAATACCGTTTTTTTTTTACTTTAGATTGACTTTGAGTGACCCTAGACCAGTAAAACTTGTCAGAAATATGTGCCATAGTAGTAGGCTGTTAAAGCTTGAAAAAAATTGGACAAAGGGGAAAAAGTTGCCTTTAGAGCAACTAATCCCACCTCCGAAATATTGAAATTTTTTCTTAAATTTTTTCATACTTTGTTTTAACAAATGCAACTTTGCGAAGGTTCAAAACTCTAAACTTGGACCCATGAGATCGTAAGATGCCATTTTCATCTCCGCTTCCTTTTGTGGGCGGTAAAAAAAATATTATTTGCAAAAATAATGTATATATTAAAATAATATATAATATCATAAAAATTAAATTTTTGAGCTTTTATGGGCAGAGGGGAGTATCTCTTCCCTCAAAGCAAAACATTTCAAGACTGACAAAAAGGCTTCTTACTTCTAATTATCTATGCAAGACGAGTAAAAACATAAAATAGGTGAAATTTTAAAAAAATTAAAAAAAAATATTTTAAACCAAACTTGCGCAAACTTTTTTTCTTGCGTCTAAAGTTAGAGTTTTCAAATTGTATTGTGGTATAAAACATAATTCACTTTTAAAATTATTTTTCTTACTTTTTTGCAAAAAAAAGAGTGTAAAATTTGTTTCTTTTTAATTTTTAAACGAATTATTTCAACACTAGTATTGGAGATATTTTTTTATGCTAAAAATAGCGTTTGATTAAATCTTTGAGCCAAAAATAAATAAAACTAACGTGATACCTTTTATTCATTAAGCCACAAAAAAATATCATATAAGCATTTTAAAACCGAAAAAAAAACATTAAAAACTTATGTAATTATCGTCACTTTTGTGAGTTTAGCAGTATCTCAGAGCTACAAATCTGCAGATACGAAAAAGTAAATTAACGCCTTAAAGCTCAGTTACCCGACGGTAATGCAATGTAACTACCACGAACGAAACAGCTGATCGATATTTTTATATGAAAAGTAGGTTACGTTACATTAAATAATATTACAGTCGGGTAACTGAGCCTTAACTATTTTCATTACTTTTCACATAACAATAGGTATGTTTTATTCGAACTTTATATAAATATTCAGAACAAATTTAAGTGTGTATAAACTTATTAAGTAGCTATAGCTATAGCTGCTTAAAAATTAAGTAGGTATATGTTTCGAATAAAACATATCTAATATCGATCAGCTGTTTCCTACTGTGGTAGTTACTTTACATTACAGTCGGGTAACTGAGGCTTAAAGGCAAGCAAATTTTATTCATATCAGAACGATGGATGGAAATCATGATACAATTGTATTTTTTTCTGATGTATGTACATATATATTTTTTTTAATAATATTTTAAGGGCCATTTTCACAACTTGCCTTTAGTTAAAGACAGGATTTTGTTTGCAAGATAAATATTTTTGCATTATTACAAATTAAATTTTTTATTATCAATAATAATAATATTTAATGGATAAAAAAAATAACAAATGAAGATTTTATAATGCAAAGGCATTTATCTGGCAGACAAAATCCTGTCTTTAACTAAAGGCAAATTGTGAAAATGGCCCTAAATTGAAAATTTTTTAAAAATTGACATTTAATATGATTTACTTTACACAGTTTCATGTCTTATTTACCATTTTTATGCATTTTTCATAATTTTTTAATTTTATTCTATTAACAAATACAAAAATGCCACATTCCTTCCATCTTTAATCAGATATTACGAGTAGAAACAAACAAAATTCCTTGACAATAAATTTTAATTAATGTGACTAACTGCTAGTTTATAGAAAACAGAAAACAGATTTGAGTGCTTTGTTTTTGTTTTTACTGTAAATAGACAGACGAGAATTATTACATGTTTTCTATAAACTGGCAGTAAATGAACGAAAATCAGTAAATTAAGAAAACAAGGAAACGGACATTTTGCAATTTTTCTTTTTCAGGTATTTTTAAAATAATTAATTTGAAAACAAAACACACAACAGCTATCTGGATAATTTTTGCGAGTAAAAATTTTAATAGTAATAACCCAGTTGGAAAAGTTGGCATTAATTACATAAATAATGGGAGAAATAATGTATTATTTTCCAAAGCAAGTCAATGGGTCTAAAGGCTCAATCAGACGTGACAAAGCCATAGCCATAGAAAACAGCTGTTCGAACCAAACTAATGGGCAACACTGTATTTGATTGTAGGTGACTTACCTTAGCGCCATAACTCTTACCATAGAAACCAATTAAATTTTGGTTTGGTTATGCCTATGTTATTACGACTATGTCACGTCTAATTTAAGCTTAATGCATAAAACATGAGCATTTGCTTCGACTCCAAATTTTTGAGCAAAAGGTACTTACATTTTGTATGCTATAGCTCTAGGTGGTATACTTGTGCTCATTGCTTGACATCGCATTCAGCAGACTAAACTTGAGTTAAAACTCAGTTTATACGCATTATATCCAATGCATTGCCTTAGAAATGAGAGGGTAATTTGATGAAACACAATAATTACACATGGATTAACACGTGTATTACCATATCTGCAGAAGAAGAATGTATAGTTTTTGCTTGTGACGAGTGTTATGAATTATAGAATTCGGATCTATTAAAATAATTCATTACTTTCCTGTTCTGTGTCAACAGTAATGAATTCTGGAATGAAAAATTATACATGCTGTGCATTACCATTCTCCTTCACTATTCATAACCTCTTCCCACTGGGAATTTGTAATAATTTTTTTGTCTCTCAAATATTCTCTCTCTTTTGATGCTCTCTCCTTGAGTCAATGAACACTTTCCAGTAACAATTGTTACAAATTTGAAAAAAAAAATTTAGTAAATGAACAAACCCTATATATTCAAATTTTTTAAATTCTCTTAAAATATAACAGTTTTTCGTCTCCACTGAAAATTTTATAATTTTGAATTACTACCCTCTTCTTGATTAAGTGCGATATGTATGTTGTTCAAATTAAGTTTTTTAACTACATTCGACTTTTATTTGTATTAATTTTTGTTAAATCATTTGATAATATTTCTTATTCATTAGAAATGGTTTTTATAATAATAATAAAACTTTGTCTGAAGACAAGTGTTTTTGGTAAATGGCTGCAAGATCATACTGCAGCTGAATTTCACTTAATACAAACAGTCGAACTTGCATAACTTGAATCACCATTATCCCAAAAAAAAAACTTCGACTTACGGAGACTTCGAGTTAGAGAATTGTATGTGATTTGTTCTTTCAACGCTACTGCCAACCAAATAAGTTCGATTTAGAGAAAATTCGAGTTAGAGAAGTTCGAGTTATTAATGAACACATAACACCAAAGTTTGTTGTAAATATTCTGACTAACAACACTTAGTTGAACGGAACAACTAGCCGTTTTCGTTTTCGTTTCAGTTTGTACTGAATCTGTAATTTCTAAGAAAAAAACTGAGTTCTTATAATCAACGGAAAATTTTTATTAATGTGCCTTCAGTTTTTTTTATTAAAAAAAAGAATTGCTTACCCCCTTATTGATAAAACCTGAAATAAACTTGAAATTAATTTTATTTCAAAGTTTAAATATAAATTTTTTTCTAGATTTCAAACACATTTAATTTTTTTATTTCGCTACTGTAATAATTTTGTGAGTGTGTGTGTCTTTTTGGTTATATGCAGAAAAGCTTTTTTTACGTCAAAAAGAGAGCTATAGAATATGTTTTATAAAAAACGAAAGGACTTATGTTTTCTCAAAACCGGCTGTAAGTTAAGTCACACTCCATTACCATATATTAAAAGGTGTACGGGTTGTACAAAACTCGGCTCTTAGTTTTTTGAAAACAGATAACAGAAATGGCTTTGCTTTGCGTATGTCAGTGAAGAGATTCGGAAACTTATTGCTGCTACATTTCGCGGCAGTCGATACAATACCGCAATATTCTCCATTAACCATAACTGGACTCCCCGAATCGCCTATACATGCGCTTTTTCCAGGTGCGGATGCACAAAACATTGCATCTGTCATCCACGTAAAAGTCTTACGGAACTGATAGATACGAGTACAAACATCTTTATCAATTACATTGAGTTCAGTAGTTTGCAGTTCACGGGACATGTAGCTTGCCGTGCGATTCAATCTTCCCCAACCAAAAAGTTGTACTGGATCACCAGCTTTGATGGACTTTTCATAAAAAGGTACTATTTGCACGGATGGTCCTCTAATGGCTGTCGAGAGTTGCAACACAGCTACATCCATATGATCTGTTGCATAGTTGTAATCATCAGGAATAAATATATTTTTAACATTCGATCTGATGCCATAACCCCTCAATGTCGAGGCACCAGCAACGACACTAAACTGAATTGGGTCTATGCCTATAACACAATGGGCGGCAGTGACAACAGTTGTTTCTGAGGTCAAAGCTCCACCGCAACCTGGTACCCCATTCTTGTGCAGCTGTACCACAAACGGAGCTTGATCGATTGTGGTAGTATGACCACCTGCAATGCGTGCCTGGTCTTGGGGCAAGGCGACTGCCACTTGCTGAAATACCAAAAGGCCGGCTACAAATATTTTAAATAATTTACTAAACTTAATCATTTCTTTACTCTTAATATTAAGATTGAGAAAAATATCTTTTTAAGTGTTGATTGAAAATTATAACTTTGCGAGTCCGCAGGCGGTTTATATAGCAACGAAATTTGTTAAAATAAGCAAACATTTGTTCAAATATTTAAACTCGATGAATTAAACTCTATTTGAGCCAACTTGCATAAAAGAAACTATTGTTAATTTGCAATTTCGTCTTTAATAGTTTTAGAAATTGTTTATGTCTGTATGGATTTGGTTATGTAGAAACAATTAAATGAATGCTAAATAATATCTGATATATACATATTTATCTATATGTGAGTAGGTACTTTAAATGAATGCACCCAGTCAACATGTGGACTGATTCTTTTTCGACTGCCTTAGATGATCAAAAACTGATTAACCAGTTCTGCGTTTAAAATAAGTCTCGAAAATTATAAAATTGTTTCCATAAATACTTAGAAAGTATTAAATCGTGTAGTTAAATCAAAAAAATATATATAAATACAAGGCAGATTCACCAGATATTATTTAAAAAAAAATTGTAAAAACAAATTTAGGAATGTGAAAAATATTAAACAAATTTTGAAAAGTGCTAAACGTTGCAAATTTTATTAGTGCTAGCTACCGAGGAGGGAATTGTTTCAACTTTATGTGGATATTTTTTATTATTATTATGTTAAACAAATTCTATTTTTGACATTTTGGATAAACTTAAAGCCATGTTATTTTTATAATTTTTTCGTTCTTTTTGTAATCATGATATTACCTGGATTGCTAAAACTGTCTAGTAAATCAACATTTTCTCCCGAATGGGCAGTCATTTTCGACTCGAAAATGAGCGCACAAATGCTTATTTTAATTGTGCAGAGGAGTCGAAAAATACATGAATATGATCGTTAATTTTATAAAATTCTGCTTGGGCGTACATAAATAATTACGTTCATATATGTATGTATGTATGTACATTGTTCAAATTGAGTTTTTCAACTTTTTTTTTTTTTATAAAAAAGAGAAGTAACACTCAGGCAATTAATGCCTACTACTATTACTAGGTGTTACCTTCTTTAGGAAAGGGATAGTGATAGAGAAGACAGGTGGTGAAGGGAGAGATAGAGGAAAGCTTCATTCTTTTACAACTCTGCTTTTTGCACGTTTTTTGATAATGCAGTGTTGCAGCGCCATCTGGTGTCAAATGAGGCGTATTAAGTTTTTGAAGCTGTGTTTTGTAGCCATTTTATTGATTATTTTTACTTCGCCGATGATTTTGCTACACAACGAAGGAGGGCGCTCCGATGTTACATTAGGACTAGTATCTTCTGAAGTCGGTATAGTTAAGTGACCAGTGACTATGCCTTCATCACTTGAACTTTCCTACAACAACTGATACAAAGGGACACTAATGCACATCAGAAAAATGCGTGGTGTTGTTATTCAATGACTGTTGGATACAGGGATTGAACCCAGGACCTTCGATTTTGTAGTCAACGTGCTAACTACTTCAGCCAACGCCACCCTCAACCAAATTCGAATTTTGTTTGTTTTAATTTTTACCTTTTGTGAAGAATATTTCTTATTCATTAGAAATGGTTTTTATAATTTAATAGTTACGTACGTATCAAGGTGTATTTAAACAGGTGGCAGTGCTACTTCAGCTGATAATTGTTTGCTCCATGTACTTTGTAGCTGAAGAATGTCAAAAACTTCGATTTTGTTTTGGTCTTGGTACAATGATTTTTATGCTTTTGACATTCTTCGGTTCTTTAAACAGCTATGGTTGCCGTATTTTTGTATAACAAATCCTTACGCAGTCACCTGTATAACTATACCATGGTACGTTTAATAAAATTTTGTCTGAAATCAAGGGTTTTCTTAATATAAAGTTCTTGATTTAATAAAAAATTACCGTCTCCATCGCGTGTAATTTCCATTTCAATATAATGTTTTATTGATTATAAGTTAAACAAAGTAAATTTTTAACTTAACAATTGAAAAATTTGCCTCAATAAAATGCATATCTTTACTTGCGATAATCATATTATCAACATATACTAAAATATAATTTCCGTTTTCTCCAGATTTTGTAACGCATAAGCAAGGATCCATTGCGCTTTGCTTATATTCAAATTCAATTAAAGATTTATGAATACATTGATGCGAAGAACGAGCAGCTTTCTTTAAGCTATATAAGCTTTTTCTAAGTAAACGTACCTTGTTAGGGCTAACATCTGACGTAAAATCTGGTGACTGCTTCATACAGATATCTTCTTGCAAATCACAATTGAGGAATAAGGTTTTTACATCAAAATAATATAAATGCATATTATCTTTGCCAGCGATTGGAAATAGAATTCTTGTTGTGGTTTGCCCTACGACGGCAGCAAATACTGCATCGTAGTCAATTTCAAATTTTTGACTGAACGTTTGAGCCACAAGTCTTGCTTTGAATCTTTCAACTTGTCCATTTTCATTAAACTTTATCTTAAACATCCATTTGGAACCAATTGCCTTCCTAACAGGAGGAAGATCCACTAGTTGCCAGGTCTTATTTTCATGAATATATTTAAGTTCTTCTTGCATAGCTTCAATTCAGTGAAACTTCTCCTCCTTAATTGAAATAGCTTCATTTTTATTACACATCTGCTCGGAAAGACTTCTTTATTGACCCTACTGGATACACGAATACACGTCTAACTGAGTTTGGACCTTGAACTGCATCTTCAAATGTTTCCTCATCAGAAATGCAAATTTGACTATCAGATGATAAACTATCAACATCTATTGCACTATTTTCTGTACATTGTATTCACGCCTTTTTAATGGAATACATGTCACCTAGTAGTGGTGCCACTTTGATTTTAAATATGCAAATTACGCAGCTACGTTTAATTTAAAATCAGCCTATCTCGACTTAAGCACTTTTTCCTTTTCCTCACAGATATATCGGTCCTTTTTTCGGTTGTATGATGCAAAAATTCAGCAAGTTTTTTATATATTTTTTAATTGAAAATGTCAACTAAAGTTTTTGTTATTGCTCATTGTTGATAACTATAACAAGTTAAAATTTTATTTTTCTAGTCAATTAAATTACTCTAGAAAATAATTTGTTAAATTATTTGAGCGAAGGAAGAAAAAACATAAAATATCATGTTTTTATGAATAGAACAGGCTAATGTTCGTAACGCTTTTTAAGCCAAATTACATGTGATAATTATTAATGAACAAATAACATCAAAGTTAGTTGTAAATATTCTAACAACAAGACATAGTTGAACGGAACAGCCAGCCGTTTTCGAAGGCCACTAAACCTTCCTCATCAGCGTTCTTCTGTGTTTTTGGTCCACTGTGTGTGGTGTCAGTTGATGTAGATGTCTGCCTTATATACGAAACTTTATTGCAAATGGAATATGTGAATTGGTTTGATTCATTGCATTTCAATTTTAAGTAGAACAAAAAATAAGCAAATTAACAAACATGTGCGTAGTTAGAAAAGAACAAACGACAATGGTAAGACTGTTGTAAATATAGAGATGGTAACTTTGAGCCTTCATTACAAAACACATGAGCAAATTGAACAAAAGAGCTTTCAGTTTTTCACACTCATAAAATTTTTTATGTAAAATTAATTAATCATCGATCTACATATTTTTTTCTTTAAGTTACAAAAAAAAAATTAAAATTAACGAGAAAATGTGAATGACTTCTTCTATAATCGGATTAAGGTAAATTTGTCAAGAACAAATCTCGACTTCCGTACAAAGGATTCTGTCAAAAGTTAACATCAAACTCAGTATACACAAATAATTTTTGCTTTATTTTCCATAATTTAACTGTCAAACAAATCACAAAATAAATTTTATTATATTTTATTATTATCACGTCATACAATATCAAGAAGAATTATTTTTAAAGAATTTTTTAAAATTTGTTGAGCAAAAAGGAACGGTTTCAGGGAAATGAAACCGAACATGTCCTTTAATTAATTTTATAGTTAGGACTGTTCTTTAGCGATAAATTTTATTTTTATTTCTATTTACTAAAAACCAATAAGAACTCTTTACAAGCTGTCAAGGAAAGACCATCGATTTGAAACATAACTGAGTCATCCAGCATAGCAAGCAACATGACACAAACCTTGATTTAAACTTAAATTAAAATTTAACATGTATAAAAAAAAATCTGTAAAGTGCGACTTTGACTCGGGTACGTTCGGATTTGAGCGTTGTATTAATATGGCGTTTTTCACTTTTGGCGTTTTTTCGATCTTTAGCGTTAGTTTTTATTTTGGCGATTTTTTAATTTTGGCGGTTTTTTTATTTTTGGCGATTTTTCCGGTTTTTCCCAGTTTATTTAGTTTCAGATATTTTTTTTTAATTTGGCGTATTTTTCGTTATGATGATTTTTTTGTGTTTTTTCGGTTTGGCGATTTTTTAATTTTTTAGTTTTACCGTTTTAGAAAATTTCAAGAGTTTGGCTCTTACGGTTCGGTTTACAAGATACAGCAAGTTGTCAAAATTGCATTAACTGATGGAACACGCTTTAATTTAAATTGTTTTAAATTTTAGTGTTAATTGTTGTAGTATGTATAAAAATACACTAACTTTACAAATTTAAAGTGTATATATGTACATACAATTGTATGTATATTACATGGGATTTCAGGTCCGCATCTCTTACGCTTTAACAAAAAGAAAAAATTAATTAAATTAATTAGACCTAGTTACTTTTAGATATCACAAAAAGTGTAAGTTTTCCAACCATGGAATCATGCTTTCTTATTTTTCTGATCTGTTGCACCAATCTGTTTCTTTTAATAATATAAGATATGTTTAATTTATAGAAAAAATTAAAAATTAGTTTTAGTAAGTTACTTTAATATAACAAAAAAAGTTAAAGTTGTCCAACCCTGGCAACGTCTTGTAAATCTGAATTATGTTTTTTTTTAATTTGAAATACCAATTTTATTCGTACTGAAATATAAAAATAATTAAATAAGTTTATTTAACAAAAATAAAAGAAAAGTTAGTTGTAGCAAAATAAAGTTTAAGCTATCCAGCTCTGCAACCATGTGCTCGATTTTGCTGATTTGCAATACCAATCTATTTTAGATCATTTCTGACACACCAGTCTAGGAACGAAGTCTCTAGCTTTTCTGGGAGCTTCGAAAAACCGATTTCACGTACAGACAGACGGAGAGAGGGACATCCCTTATTCGTCTTCCCTATGCATAAGGATTCAGAATATATAATCTTTATTGGTCGCTTATTAATATTGTGGAAATTACAAATGGAATGTAAAATCTATATTTCGCACACTAAACAATAAAGAGTCACAACTCAAAATTATAAAAGTGCTTTTGCTTTTTTATAAACCAGTTAATTGAAGAAATCTATAACGACCTCAACAATTTCTTTTGTAATACAATCTTCTTGAAGAATATAAAATAGCGTTATACTTGTTTTTATGTCACATACTTGCATCATTTGTACAGTATCTTACAGTTCTTTGCAACTACTCAGCATCTGAAATTTTTTGAGTTGTGACTCTTTATGATTTAGTGTGCGATATATCCTTTTCCAATTTTTGGTAAAGAGTATAAAAATCAAATTTTAAACGTTATCGTTTATAAACGAAACATAAAAACGAAAGGGCTTATGTTTTCGAGAAACCGGCTGTAATTTCATTTCAAATTTTTCATAAAAATTTTTTTTTAAATTTCAAATACATTTAATTTTTTATTTCATTACTGCAATAATTTTGTGAGTGTGTATTTCTTTTAGCTTATATGCGAAAAAAAATTTTTTTGCCTCAAAAAGACAGCTATAGAATATGCTTTATAAAAAACAAATTTTACAACAACCCATAAAAACGAAGAGACTTATGTTTTCTCAAAACCGGCTGTAAGTTATTACCATATTTTAAAAGGTGTACGGGTTGTACAAAACTCGGCTCTTATTTGTTTGAAAACATATAAAAGAAATGGTTTCGCTTCGTTTATATCAGTGAAGATACCCGGATAGCCTCGGGTGCCACAGCCATTGCCGCTCGATACAATACCACAATATTCTCCATTAACCATAACTGGACTGCCCGAATCGCCATCACAGCTGCCTTTTCCAGGTGCGGAAGCACAAAACCTTAAACCTATAGCTGCAATCATAAAATACTTAGAGGCACAAACACCTTTATCAATTACATTGAGTTTAGTAGTTCGCAGATATCTGTTAAATGAGTTGAACTCGGGATCCGTACTTCCCCAACCAAAAAGTTGTACTGGATCACCAGTTTTGATGGGCGTTTCACACAAACACAACACAATGGGCAGCAGTAACAACAGTTGTTTCTGAGGTCAAAGCTCCACCGCAAAGGAAGCCTCCATCCAAGTGCAGCTGTACCACAAACGGAGCTTCATCGATTGTGGTAGTATGACCACCTACAATACGTGCCTGATCTTGGGGCAAGGCGACTGCCACTTGATGAAATACCAAAAGGCCGGCAACAAATATTTTAAATAATTTACTAAACTTAATCATTTCTTTACTCTTAATGTTAAGATTGAAAAAAATAACTTTTACTTTTTAAGTGTTTATTGAAATTAGTAACATTGTGAGTCTGCAGGGGGCTTATATAGCGACGAAATTTGCTAAAATGAGCAAACATTTGTTCAAATATTTAAACTCGATGAATTAAACTCTATTTGGGCCAACATACATAAAAGAAACTATTGTCAATTTGAAATTTCGTCTTTAATAGTTTTAGAAATTGTTTATGTCTGTATGGATTTGGTTATGTAGAAACAATTAAATGAGTGTTAAATAATAGCAGATACATATTTCTGAACTTATGTACGTAATTTAAATGAATGCGCCCAGTCAACATGTGGAAGATTGTGTCACCAAACTGATTCTTTTTCGACTGCCTTAGATGATGATTTTATTCAGTCCTTCTCCTAAAATAAGACTCGAAAATTACTTCCAGAAATACTTACTTAAAAGGTGATTTAAAAAAAAATCAAACAGCACGAGATTGCAATAAAATAAAAAAAAACATATAAAGTGTATTACAAGGCAGATTCACCAGATACTCATAGTAGCGGAAATGCAGCTGAGCTATTTTTTTCAAATTTAAGTTCATCTGAAACTTCAAAAATTGTTTACGAAAAAGATATTAAAAAAAATTTTAAATTTCAAAAAAATTCTTTAAAAACAAATTTAAAAATATGAAATATATTAAAAAATTGTGAAAAGTGCTAAATGGTGCAAATTTTTTAGCGCTAGCTGACGTGGAGAAATCTTTTGAACTTTTTGTAAATATTTTTTATTATTATTATGTTAAACAAATTGTATTTTTGACATTTTGTATAAACCATGATACAATAATATAAAGGTACAACCAAGGCACATTCACAAGGTAGTAGCGGAAATGCAGCTGAGCTATTTTTTTTTTTTCAAATTATAGTTCATCCGAAACTTCAAAAATTTTTTACGAAAGAGAAATTAAAAGAAAATGTTAAAAAATTTCAATATGAAAAATATTTTATTAAAATAATTCTGTGAAAACAAATTTAAAAATATGAAAAAACTATTAAAAAATTGTGAGAAGTGCTAAACGTTGCAAATTTTGTTAGTGGTGGCTGCCGTGGAGAAATCTTTTAAAATTTATGTGAATAATTTGTATTATTATTATGTTAAACAAATTATATTTTTGAAGTTTTGGATGAACTAAAATCCATGTTGTTTTTTTCTTTGTTGTATTTTTTCATTGTTTTTGTAATCCTGATAGATATTACCTGGAAATGAATTTGCCTTGGGTACAACCATTCTCTCTTTTCATCGCAAATATTAACCTCCTGACGTTTGTTCCAATTATTTTTTACTCTCAAAATTAATGCTACCTTATTAATTTGTGAAATCCGAGTTTTTAATTAATTTTTTGCTATTCCTGTTTATGTATGTACTTAATTTAAAATAATGGAAAGTATTTTAATTATTTCATAAATTTATGAAAAATAAACAGAAAAAAAGTTACAGCAGCTCCAACAACGGCAGCAAGAAAGATACAACAGCAAGGAAATGAACTGCAAGAAAATTTCCAACTGAATCAAGGCGGAACTATGTCTCTATGCTATCTGGGTTATTGTCTTACATCAGCTGCAAACTTTCACAGAAGACCTTTTGTGCTTTCACACTGACCAGAGCACAACATCCAAGCAAATCTTGGTGACAAAATTGCTTGCTCTTTGCAAAGAAACAATAACATATTTAAGAGCTTTAACCCAACGTCTACACCTGATATATTTTTATCATGACAAAAGTCAAATTTCATATAAAAAAAGAGCTAACATATAAAAAATTATTTTTCAAAATAAAGTTTGACTTTTGTTATGATAAAAATATTATAGGACGAAGTGGTCCATTTTTAGGACAAATGGGATAATTACAACATGGTCCTAGTCCAATCGTAGGCCATGGTCTTTGAAAACAAAAAAAGGATAACAGTTGTTGTACCTATCAACAAGGCATTAACTCTTTTTTAGCTACGTCCAAGCCATATGCACAATGTGCAACCTCGTAGAAAGAGCTTTTTGAACTTTCACACTGACGAGAGCACAACAGCCAACCAGAATTCGGCGACATAAATGTTGTGATTCTTTACAAAGAAACACGAACAAATTTCGGAGTTTTCAAAGATGTTTACCTCAATTTCAAATATCACAGTATGTGCTTGTTGTAACCCAGCAATAATTTTGCACACGAAGTGTATGCCAATAGGTATCATATATATGAAACATACGCTCATACATTATCTGTTGTACTAACAATTATCTTAAAATATATGAGGTATAACAGATACTTATTTTAAAACAAAAAGCTTGTACATTTATTATCCATTGCAAGACATTTAAATCATCTTCGTTACATTACATCAACGTTTTTAAGAACGATGTTGCATCCCTACCCGATTGGCTTTTTTGATTATCTAATTAATTAAATAATAAACCAAGCACTTGCTTTTGTGGGCCTTGTTATACACAGATTTCGTTATCCTCATGTCCAATTAAAACAACATTGAAACAAAATATGTGTTAAACTATAATTTCTCAACTCAAATTACACATTTCAAACAGTATTCCTAAATAAAAGTTGCCATTATATGTATGTGGCAACGTTTTCCTCTCTGTTTACAAAAAAAGAAACAGTATTCAAATAAGTTTGAAAAAGGTCAAAATTAATTAATTTTATACGTCAAATGTGGTTGTACCTTAAATTATTGTATCATGGTATAAACTAAACACCATGTTGTTTTTTTTTCATTGTTGTACTTTTATACCCCTTACCAAAAAATGGAAATGGTATATATAGCCTTGTCATTCCGTGTGTAATTTCTTTGATATTAATAAGCAACCCATAAAGTATATAAATATATTCTGGATCTTTATACAGAGGGAAGACGAACAAGCGATGTCCGTCTGTCTGTACGTGAAATCGGTTTTCCGAAGCTCCCAGAAAAGGTAAAGACTGTTCTTGGACTGTTGTGTCCAGAATAGATTGGTATTGAAAATCAGCAAAATCGAGTTGACGGTTGCAGAGCTGGAAAACTTAAACTTTATTTTGCCATACAAAAATAACAAGCTAAAATTAATTTTTGTTTTATTTTTGTTAAAAAAAAACTTATTTTATTATTTCTATATTTCAGTGAAAATAAAATTGGTATTAAAAATTAAAAAGACGTTTCCAGGGTTGGAAAACTTTACCTTTTTTTATATAAAACTAACATACCAAAACTAGTTTTTCCTTTTTTTTTTAATATATTCTTACAGGAACGAGATTGGTGCAAGTGATCAAAAGATCAAAAAAGATGATTCCAGGGTTTGGAAACTTACACTTTTTGTGATATCTAAAAGTAACTAGGTCTAATTAATTTTTTTCTGTTTCTTTATAAATTATATATATTTTACGTTGTGGAAACAAATATAAATATTATAAAATTAAAAACCACAGCACCAGAGCTGGGAACTTTTTAAATTTTTCACAAAACATATACACATGTATGTATGCGCTTATGAATGTATATCTATACTACATATACGCACTTTGGTTGAAGATTATATAAGATTCGACACAGCCGAATATAGCACTCTTACTTGATTTCAATGTTTTTGTAATCCTGATATTACCAGGATTACTACCACAAACTGTATCGAAAGTGAATAAAAATGTATGAGAAACGTGAGTCATAACTGATTATTTTGGAAGACACGCGGTTAGGGTACCATTTTCACCCAAATGAGCAGTCATTTTCGAATCGAAAATCACGCACAAATGCATATTTTAATTGGGAGGATGAGTCGAAAAAGACTCGAATATGATCATTAATGTTATAAAATTCTGCTTAGTGGTACATACATAATTACGTATGTATGTATGTGTATATTTATTTTTCATTGTTAGAATATAGATTAATACAAATACATTGTTCAAATTGAGTTTTTCAACTAAATTCGCACTTTCTTTGTTTTAAATCATTCAAAGAATATTTCTTATTCATTAGAAATGGTTTTTATAATTTAATATTTACGTCCGTATAATAAAACATTGTCTGAAAACAAGTGTTTTTGGTAAATGGCAGATCAAACTGTAGTTGAATTTCACTTAAAAACATACATACATAAAAGTATCTCTAAGATATTTGGCCAAATTATGATAGCCAACAGATAGTAAGTTATCTAACAAACTTGGGTCCAACTAATACATAAGTCCATTTATTTTACCTGAAAGTAGGAAAGAGGTACGGATGCTGTAGTTTAAGATACATATAGAGAAAAAAAACTAAATTAATTTGTATTTTCCTTTTTACAACTTTGCTCTTGTGCATTTTGTTAATTTTTGTAGCATCGTTGAGGCTCCTCTGGAGGTCTACTCTGTATTTTGAAACGCATGAAAATGTATTCGATCTTGTTTGTTAATAGCACGCAAATTAGGAATTATTTTCCTTCCTTTCGAATTAAAAAGTAGACCCCCTGGTGTTAAGTGTTACTACTTATGGCAAAGACGTTATTCTCTTGTTATTAACTTTTGACTAAATACACATAAGAATAAAAGTATTAAAATTTAAAGAAAAATTAAACGACTGTAAAAATTAACACTAAAAAATTCAAATAATAGTAGATTCAGTAATGAAGGTGTAGTTAGTGGCCTTCGAAAACGGGTAGTTGTTCCGTTCAACTATGTGTTAGTCAGAATATTTACAGCTAACTTTGGTACTATTTCTTCATTAATAGTTATCACATGTAATTTGGCTTACAAGGCAATACGAACTTTATTCATCCGGATTAACAGCCAGTTTTTAGAAAACATAAGCCCTTTCGTTTTTATGTTTCATTTATAAACACTAACGTTTAAAATTTGCTTTTTATATAACATTTTCTAAAGCCTTCGTTTTGACATAAAAAGAGCTTTTAGGTATGACCACTCCCAAAAATTATAGCAGTAACGGAATAAAAAAATAAAATCTATTTAAAAAAATTGTCTATGAAATATTTTAAATAAAATTCATTTCTACTTCATTTTAAATTTTATGAACAAGGGGTAAGCAATTTTATTTTTAATTAATCCCAGCATTCCTTCAGAAAACGATATACACGTTAATACAGATTTTCATTTTATTTCGCATTTTCTGTATTTCCCTGCAAAAAATTTGGTGACAATTGATCCAAATTTACTCTCGTCCTATAACTTGAGAAAATGCGAGTGTTACCAAAGTAAGGAGTAGTGTCTGGTGTAAAATGGACATATTCTGTAAATGGTTTTGCATATATTCACCATTATCGTGATTTATAGTTGTGATCTTTTGTCAATTTAATTGGGATTTGGTGTAGTATTATAGTAACATGCACTGAACAACTTCGATGTGCTTGGATCCAGCACCTATCAAACATTATAAACATAATGTTCATTGTTTGTTCCCTCCAATGGTACCGCCAAGCCATTCTGTAAAAGGTCCCATAACTATTCTTAGGCTGCGTTTACATCTGGCATTTCTTGTGTGTCATTTGCTCAAGAAAGCGTAACCAACTAATTACTTATGAAAAACTGTTTGATTCAGATATGAATTTATTGATTTAAACAGTTTCCAATCATGTTGGATTCTATAAAATTGTCTATTAGTTATGTATGGAACTATTTAACTCAATAGATACATGTCTGAATCAAACAGTTTTTCATTAGTAATAGTTGGTTACGCTTTTTTTACGCTTGTGTGGCATTTGGCACACCGATGTCAACCCGGCCGTAGATATTAACCTAAACTCAATTGGTATTTATACTTTTGAAATATGAGTGTCTTTGTGAAAGTGGGTAGTGTGCATGAATCAAAAAATACAAGATTACGCATTTAGCTTTTGAAAAAAATATTTTTCTGCGCATGTACGTCACATTAGCCGATAAACATGTACACAATCACACACACACGTGTATTTGGTATAGGGCAATTTTGTTAACATTTAAATTTCTACGTAATTTTGACGTCATACCAGCACACTCAAATTGAGAAACATGCGCAATGCGTAATCTTGCATTCTTTGATTCATGGGTAGTGTGCAAGTATGCCATGCCAGAGGCTGTCAGTACGAGTCCCAAAATATATCTACATATTTAGCAAGTAAGAGTGCCGAATCTTATATATCCTTTACCAACGTACGTACATATATATCCCTACAAGCAAAGTAATACGAAAATGATTCGAAATCGTATTGCTTGGAAGAAAAATATTATTGCGGCAACAATCATATTCGTATTGCGGAAGTTTCCCCTTCGGGAGAGGTTGTGCGGCAAGGGCGATACTTCCAAGAAATACAAATGCAATACTTCTAGAAGATAAAACTATGATATTGCTAGATAATCATCTAACTGAACTATTTATGATATTGCCAGATTATCTTTACGAAGATAAGTTTTTTATAACGATAGATTATCTTCCAAAATACAATTTTACAATTTTGCTAAATTATCTGAAGAAGAAGAAATATATACATATATGTATGTATGTATATGTATATATGTACTTGCTCTCAAGATGTTCAAATAATGTAAACGGTTTATTATATTTTAGGATTTTTTTAAATCTTTTCAGATGAAAGAAAAGGTATCAGGAAAATGAAACAGAACATGTCCTTTAATTCATCTTTAGCGATAAATTTTATTTTTATCTCCATTTACGAAAAATTAATAGTTATTGTTCGTTTACACTTCAATTAGATATCCATAAAAAATTTAACATGTATAAAAAATCTTGAGTAATGATCTTCCTAAAACATGAAACATGTTTAAATGGAATAAAAATATTAATATTAATAATAATTAATTTCTTTCTAAAATATAGAATATATTTAATAACCAAAGAAATAATTAGTTTTATATATCAGAAAAAGTTTAAGTTTTCCAGCTCTGGAGCTATGTCTTTTATTTTTCTAATTTCTATGCCAAACTATTTCATTCTAATTCATAAAGTATATAAAACTTGTAAACAAAAAGAAAAAACTAACTTCACCTAGTTACTTTTGTAAAAAAAAAAACAATAAATTTTCCAACCCTGGAATCAACCTTTTAGATTTTTCTGATTTAAAAAATTAATAAAGTGTGTTAAGTGAACAAAGAAATAAAAAAAATTAATTTTATTTAGCTACATACATCAATATCTATTATTATTATTTCATTCATTTCAATTTGCTGAAAGCTTTTTTGTATTTTATTTCACTGAATCTATTATTTGAACTTTTTAGTGTTAATTTTTATAGTCGTTTAATTTTTCTTTGAATTTTATTACTTTTATTCTTATGTGTATTTAGTCAAAAGTTAATAACGTCTTTGCCATAAGTAGTAACACTTAACACCAAAGAGTCTACTTTTTAATTCGAAATGAAGGAAAATAATTCCTAATTTGCGTGCTATTAACAAACAAGATCGAATACATTTTCATGCGTTTCAAAATACAGAGTAGACCTCCAGAGGAGCCTCAATGATGCTACAAAAATTAACAAAATGCACAAGAGCAAAGTTGGAAAAACGAAAACAAAAATTAATTAAGTTTTTTTTCTTTATGTGTATCTGAAACTTCAGCATCAGTACCCCTTCCCTACTCTCAGGTTAAATAAATGGACTTATGTATTAGTTGAACGCAAGTTAGTTAAATAACTTACTTTCTGTTGGCTATCATAATTTGGCCAAATATCTTAGAGATACTTTTATGTATGTATGTATGTATGTATGTATGTATGTATGTATGTATGTATGGTTTGAAATTCAGCTACAGCTTGATCTGCCATTTACCAAAAACACTTGTTTTCAGACAAAGTTTTATGATACGGACGTAACTATTAAATTATAAAAACCATTTCTAGTGAATTAGAAATATTCTTCAAATGATTTAACACAAAAGGCAAAAATTAAAACAAAGAAATTTGAAGAATTCAATTTGAACAATGTATTTGTATTAATCTATATTCTAACAATGAAAAATAAATATACACATACATACATACGTAATTATGTATGTACAAATAAGCAGAATTTTATAAAATTAATGATCCTAGTCGAGTCTTTTTCGACTCATCCGTACAATTAAAATATGCTTTTGTCCATAATTTTCCAGTCATTCGCGACTAGGACGCGAGTCTTCTAAAAGAATCTTTTATGATTTCTACACCAAACTTTTCTTTCCAAAACGTAAAATATATATAATTTATAAGGAATAAGAAAAAAAAAATAATAAGACCTAGTTACTTTTAGATATCATAAAAAGTGTAATTCTCCAAACCCTGGAAACATCCTTTTTGATTATTTTGATCTCTTGCACCAATCTCGTTCCTTTAAGAATATATTAAAATAACAAAAAGCAAAAATTTTAAAACCCCCGATATATATAGAAAAGATGTGACATCTACTAAACGTCTAAACCGATTTTCTTTAAGCATAGTTAAGAACCTTTTCGATCAAGTCACCTTTCCAACAGAAAAAACTAAATCTAAATCGGTCCAGCTGTTTGGGCTGTACGCGGACACGTACAGACAAACAGATACACAGACACACACTACAAACTTATAACACCGCTTTTTTTGGTCGGAGCTTAATAACTTCTATTTCATTCATTAATTTTTATTTTTTTTATTTAAAATTCAATGAAATTACATACAATTTTAAAAATACATAACTATTTCACTCTTTCTATACAAAATACAGCTCCAAAGAAAATAAATTTTGACAGCCAATCAGGAGACTCGAACACACACACACCACAATCGAATTGTAAGATTTACATTAAAAATCAAAATCTTTAGATTTTTCTTCGACCAACTCGCCAACTGCCGAACTAATCAATTGACAGAGCCATGCATACACGCTTTGATTTGACAACAACCGACTCAATTGAAAATTGAATTGAATCGTGTATGGGGTGCTTAATTTTAAGAGCAGAACTGATTAATCAGTTTTTTTTTATCATCTAAGGCACTCAAAAAAGAATCAGTTTGGTGACACAATCTTCCACATGTTGACTGGGCGCATTCATTTAAATTACGTACATAAGTTCAGAAATATGTATCTGCTCTTATTTAACACTCATTTAATTGTTTCTACATAACCAAATCCATACAGAAATATTAAAGACGAAACTTCAAATTAACAATAGTTTCTTTTATGCACGTTGGCCCAAATAGAGTGTAATTCATCGAGTTTAAATATTTGAACAAATGTTTGCTTATTTTAACAAATTTCGTTGCTATATAAACCGCCTGCAGACTCACAATGTTATAATTTCCAATCTACAATTAAAAAGTTAAAGTTATTTTCTCAATCTTAACATTAAGAGTAAAGAAATGATTAAGTTTAGTAAATTATTTAAAATATTTGTAGCCGGCCTTATGGTATTTCAGCAAGTGGCAGCCGCCTTGCCCCAAGACCAGGCACGCATTGTAGGTGGTCATACTACCACAATCAATAGAGCTCCGTATGTGGTACAGCTGCAAGTGGATGGAGACTTAATTTGCGCTGGAGCTTTGACCTCAGAAACAACTGTTGTCACTGCCGCCCATTGTGTTATAAAGAGATCGCCACATCGGTTAGTTGTAGTTGGTGGTGCCTCAAAAAAGAATGAAGCTGGCATCAGATCGAATGTTAGCAATGTATTTATTCCTGGTGATTACAACCATCGTACAAATCATATGGATGTAGCTGTGTTGCAACTATTGACACCTATTAGGGGACCATCTGTGCGAACAGTACGTTTTTGTGAAAAGCGCATTAAAGCAGGTGATCCAGTACAACTTTTTGGTTGGGGAAATTTGTATTACAAGTCAAAATTATATCCCCTTCAACTGCAAAGCACTGAACTCAAAGTATATGATACAAATTTTTGTTCGGATATATACTATTATTACAGTGTAAATAGGGTGACAGATTCAATGTTTTGTGCTTCCGCAAATGGAACAAGCGGCTGTGATGGCGATTCGGGCGGTCCAGTTATGGTTAATGGAGAATTCTGCGGTATTGTATCAGCTGTCGTGCGCTGCAACAGCGATTTCTTTCCGAATATATTTACTGACATACACAAAGTGAGACCATTCCTATCATCTGTTTTCAAAATACTAAGATCCAAGTTTTCTAAAACCCTTACATCCATTAAAACAACGGTGCCCAAGGGTGCTCATTTCTTTTTGTAAATGCTCTTAACTATATGCTGTCTGTTTCATTTAGAGATGCTAATCGGGACAGGTTTTTTGAAATCCCGGGCTTCGGAATTCAGTGATGGAATCTCGAATTCTTGAACCAGGAACCCGGGATTTTCGGGACTTACAAAATCCCGAAAACATTGTGAACAAATCTGCGTCTTTATATTAAAAATTATATTATTTTTACAATTTAATGTTATTGCATATTTAAAAGGTGCATACAGACAAACATATGTATGTACTTATATAAT
The DNA here is from genome assembly GCA_944452675.1 of Tachina lurida. Lineage (NCBI taxonomy): Eukaryota > Metazoa > Arthropoda > Insecta > Diptera > Tachinidae > Tachina > Tachina lurida. The sequence goes on along the minus strand of OX101752.1, from coordinate 193,737,255 downwards.
TCAGACAAAGTATGTATAGAAAATAAAATACCATAAGAAATATTATGTATATATATATTATCTACTTAAATATTTATTAAAAGCAAATTTTATATTTTAACTTTTTATAACAGGGAGTTTCTAATTCCGATAATCCCGAAAATCCCAGGCTCTAAAATAAACAAATCCCGTGCTCCGGTATCTGCATAGTCCTGAAAATCTCGGGATTTCCGGGCTCGGGATTTCCCGTTTAGCATCTCTAGTTTCAATACTCACAGCATACACTCAGCACTAGCAATACGAAATACACCAAACACTTTATCTTATTAGTTTTTTTTTGTATACACGCAAGTGCAAAGCACCAGCATTTTTTCTTTTTTCTTTGTATGAATTGGTTTTAACAACAAGAAATTTTAAATAAAAATTTGTTTTTCTTTAAATGTCTTTTGGTAGTTACTCTTGCATAAGGAACTTTTGGGCATCCCTGCTTTAAAATATGATAAATGACTGTGCCTTAACTTACAGCCGGTTCTTAGAAAAAACCAGGTCTTTCGTTTTTATATATCGTTGTAAATAAAACATATTCTATAGTTGTCTTTTTGACTTAAAAAGAGCTTTTTCGCATATAACCAAAAAGGCACATACACTCACAAAATTATTACAGTAGTTAAATAAAAAAATTAAATGTATTTGATATCTAAATAAATTTATATGAAAACTTTTGGAATAAAATCAATTTCAAACTTATTTTAGGTTTTCTTAATAAAGAGATAAGCAACTCTACTTTTAATTGACTTTTGCACTCATTTAAAAAATAAAAGCACATTAATAAGAATTTTTCGTTGATTATAAGAATTAAATTTTTTTTATTAGAAATTGCAAATTCAGTACACACAAATGATTTTTGTTTTATTTTTCCTATTCGTAATTTAACTGTTGGCATTTTCGCAATTGTCTCACGGTTAAATTATCAAAAATAAAGCAAAAAGAAGCGAAAGATTTTTTATTGTTATGAAAGGAGAGATTGGTACTTCTGGAAGTCAAGTTAATGCGATTATAGAAAAAGGTCATTCACATTTACCCGTGTCTAGCCAGTTAACATTTTAACATTACAAATTGAATGACAATTTCGTTTCACACAATAATTTTAGTTAATTTTATATACAGAATTTTGGGTAAATTGAAAGCTCTTTTGTTGTCACATAAAATGATTCAATGTTACAAAAACGAAAACATGGTTTCGTTCGTTATTTTAATTAAAGTATATTCTTATGACGGGTTTATATGTGTGTACCATGTGCCAAAAAAAAGCCTAACCAAGCGTAATGAAGGACATTTTGATTCAGACATGTATTTATTGATTTAAAGAGTTTCCAAGAGTTTAACTTAATAAATACGTGTCTGAATCAAAGAGAATACGCTTTTTTGGCACACATGAAATGCCAGATGTAAACTCAGCGTCAGAGAACAGCAATGAGTCATGAAAAAGTGATTAGATTTAAATCTTGACTTACAATAATTGCTTGTATCTACTTCTGCGCCCTCATACTTATTGCAATGCTAACTATAAATCATACACATTAATGTCCTGCACAAAACCATTTATAAGACTTTTCATACACATTCACTTGAAAGTTGAACGTGTGCATCGAACTTATAATTGGCAACATTTATTACTTTGTTGATTTAGACTCTCCTTAACTCAATGCCCATGGATGATGCAAAATAAGTATGATAAAGAATACGAACTTTGAATACAAACATTAAGTTCTCATTGTGAGGTTATGTGTTTCTCTGTTGCTTTTATAGCCTTTACCAAAAAAAAAATGGTAAAAGGGTATATATAAGTTTGTCATTACGTTTGTAATTTCTATAATATCAATAAGCGACCCATAAAATATATATATTCTGGATCCTTATGCATAGGGAAGACGAATAAGCGATGTCCGTCTGTCCGTCTGTCTGTATGTGAAATCTGTTTTCCGAAGCTCCCAGAAAGCTAGAGACTTCGTTCTTGAACTGGTGTTTCAGAAATTTTCCAAAATAGATTGGTATTGAAATTCAGCAAAATCGAGCAGACGATTGCAGAGCTGGACAACTTAAACTTTATTTTGCCGAAAACAAATTTTTATTTATTTTTAATAAATAAACTTGTTTTACACTTCCGTACGACTGAAATTGGTATTTTAAATAAAAAAAAAACTAAAATCACATTTCCAGGGTTGGAAAACTGGAACTTTTTTTGTTTTATAAAAGTAACTTACTAGAACTATTTTTTCCTTTTTTTCTATAAATTAAACATATCTTATATTCTTAAAAGAAAAAAAAATAGTGTAAGAGAACAGAAAAATAAAAAAAGATGATTCCAGGGTTGGGAAACTTACACTTTTTGTGTTATGTAAAATTAACTGTGTCTAAACAATTTTTTTTCTTTTTCTTTATAAATTAGATATATTATTTTATGGTTCTGAAAGAAAAGTTAGGCGTATAAAATTAGAAAAATTAAAACCACAGCTCTAGGGTTGGAAATTTTGAACCTTTTTAGGGTTCCGTAGACCAAAGATGAAAAGGAACCCTATTGTTTTCGCTACGCTGTCCGTCTGTCCGTCCGTCTGTCACAGGGTCTTTTCGAGAACCGTAAGACTTACAGACCTGAAATTTGGACACAGTATGCAGACCTTTGGCCGCTACAACAACAAATACATCAGAGTTAACCATTAAAGGGTGTTCCAAAAGTAGCATCGAAAAATCTTAAAATCCCATGTAATATACATAAAATTGTGTGTATGTATATACATTTGCAATTTGTAAGGTTAGTGTATTTTTATACAGACTACAACAATTAACACTAAAATTAAAAAAAATTTAATTAAAGGGTGTTCCATCAGTTAATGCAATTGTAATTTTGACAACTTGCTGTATCTTGGAAACCGTAAGAGCAAACTTCTTGAAATTTTCAAAAACAGTAAAACAAAAAAATCACAAAATTATAAAATAACCAAGCCGAAAAAAATCGCCAAAAACAAATAAAATCGCCAAAACGACAAAAAGCACCAAATTAAAAAAATTTCTATGACCAAAATGATTCGCGATAAAACGGAAAAATCGCCAAAATGAAAAAAATATCCAAAACGAAAAAAACCCCAAAATGAAAAAAATCGGCAAAATGGAAAAAAACCCAAAAAAATCGAGAAAAAACTACACAACTGGGTTGGAAAACTTACACTTTTTGTGTTATGTTAAATTAAATAGGTCTAAATAATAATTTTTCTCTTTATAAATTGAATATACTTAATGCTTCTGAAAGAACAAATTAGCGTATAAAATTATAGAAATTCAAACCAGGGCTCCAGAGATGGAAACTTTGAATTTGTTTTGATATTGAAGTACATACTAAATAAAATAATTTTTTTTATTTCTTTGTTCACTTAACACGCTTTATTAATTTTTTACATCAGAAAGATCTAAAAGGTTGATTCCAGGGTTGGAAAATTTATTGTTTTTTACAAAAGTAACTAGGTCAAGTTAGTTTTTTCTTTTTGTTTACAAGTTTTATATACTTTATGAATTAGAATGAAATAGTTTGGCATAGAAATTAGAAAAATAAAAGACATAGCTCCAGAGCTGGAAAACTTAAACTTTTTCTGATATATAAAACTAATTATTTCTTTGGTTATTAAATATATTCTATATTTTAGAAAGAAATTAATTATTATTAAGAAACAGAAAACTCAGAAATATGGTTCCAGGGCTTTAGAATGAAAAAAGTTGCGGTAAAAAGAAATAACAAAAAATATTTTTATTCCATTTAAACATGTTTCATGTGTTAGGAAGATCATTACTCAAGATTTTTTATACATGTTAAATTTTTTATGGATATCTAATTGAAGTATAAACGAAGGTTTGTGCTTATTGTGCTCTCAGCACAATAACTATTAATTTTTTGTAAATGGACATAAAAATAAAATTTATCGCTAAAGATAAATTAAAGGACATGTTCCGTTTCATTTTCCTGATACCTTTTCTTTCATCTGAAAAGATTTCAAAAAATCCTATAGGAATAAAACGTTTACATAATACGACGATATATACCATTTGCAATGGGAACTTTAAATTAAGACACTAAGCAGCTTTGCAATATCAATGATTATTAAATATGGGAAAATATGAAACAAGTTAGTTTACTTGGTATGGAGGTGCAATACTAAGACTACTGTGGAGTTATTAAATAGCAGCTCGAGAGCGAGTAAACAAGCTAAAATTTTTTGCAGGCTTGCACTCTACCCACTCCACCTCAAAGACACTCATATTTCAAAGTATAAATACCAATTGAGCTTAAGTTATTATCTATGGGTTTACATCGGGGTGTCAAATGCCACACAAGCGTAAAAAAAGCGTAACCAACTAATTACTAATGAAAAACTGTTTTAGTTGAACGGAACAACTATCCGTTTTCGAAGGCCACTAACTATATCTTCATCACTTAATCTACTATTATTTGAACTTTTTAGTGTTAGTTTTTACAGTCGTTTAATTTTTCTTTAAATTTTATTACTTCTATTCTTATTTCGTCAAAAGTTAATAACAAGAGGATAACGTCTTTGCCATAAGTAGTAACACTTAACACCAAAGAGTCTACTTTTTAATTCGAAAGGAAGGAAAATAATTCCTAATTTGCGTGCTATTAACAAACAAGATCGAATACATTTTCATGCGTTTCAAAATACAGAGTAGACCTCCAGAGGAGCCTCAACGATACTACAAAAATTAACAAAATGCACAAGAGCAAAGTTGTAAAAACGAAAACGCAAATTAATTAAGTTTTTTTTCTCTATATGTATCTTAAACTTCAGCATCCGTACCCCTTTCCTACTCTCAGGTAAAATAAATGGATTTATGTATTAGTTGGACCCAAGTTAGTTAGATAACTTACTTTCTGTTGGCTTTCATAATTTGGCCAAATATCTTAGAGATACTTTTATGTATGTATGTATGTATGTATGTTTTTAAGTGAAATTCAACTACAGTTTGATCTGCCATTTACCGAAAACACCTGTTTTCAGACAAAGTTTTACTATACGGACGTAAATATTAAATTATAAAAACCATTTCTAATGAATTAGAAATATTCTTTGAATGATTTAAAACAAAGAAAGTGCGAATTTAGTTGAAAAACTCAATTTGAACAATGTATTTGTATTAATCTAAATTCTAACAATGAAATATAAATATACACACACATACATACATACATATACATATGTACGTAATTATGTATGTATGTACGTCCAAGCAGCATTTTATAAAATGAACGATCATATTCGAGTCTTTTTCGACTCCTCTGCGCAATTAGAATAAGCATTTGTGCGCTCGTTTTTGAGTCGAAAATTACTGTTCATTTGGGAGAAATTTTTATTCTAGCGGCGAAATCAGGAAAATGAAACGGAACATGTCCTTTAATTTATTTTATAGTTATGAGTGTTCCTTAGCAATAAATTTTATTTCTCCATTTACTAAAAATTAAGAAGAGTTCGCTACAAGCTTTCAATGAAAGATAATCGATTTGAAAAATATCTGGGCTGAGGACACGGCAAGCAAGAAAACTTCGTTTATACTTCAATTAGATATCCATAAAATATTTATCATATACAAAGAAATCTTGAGTAATGATCTTCCTAAATGGAAAAAAATTCTTTTTGGTTATTTTTTTACCGACTTTTTTTTCTATTTCCAAGCCTGGAACCATATTTTTGATTTTTCTGTTTTTTATTAGTAGTTTATTTCTTTCTAAAGTAGAATATAGTTAATTACCAAAGAACTAATTAGTTTTAAATGCTAGAAAAAGTTAAAGTTTTCCAGCTCTGGAGCTACATACATAAGTCTTTTATTTTTTTAATTTCAATGCCAAACTATTTCATTCTAAGTCATAAAGTATATAAAACTTGTAAACAAAAAGAAAAAACTTACTAAACCTAGTTACTTTTATAGAAAAAAAAATAAACTTTCCAACCGTGGAATCAACCTTTTAGATTTTTCTGATTTAAAAAATTAATAAAGTGTGTTAAATGAACAAAGAAATAAAAAAAAATAATTTTATTTAGCTACTTTAATATAAAAAAATTCAAGTTTCCATCTCTGGAGCTGTAATTTTCATTTTTCTAATTTTATACGCCAAACTTTTCGTTCAGAAGCATAAAATATGTTTAATTCATAAAGAAAAAAAATTTTTTTTTTACCTTTCTAATTTTACATAACACAAAAAGTGCAAGTTTTCCTATCCTGGAATCAAAATTTAGGATTCTTCTAATTCCTTATACCAATCTAGTTCTTTAAAAAAATACATAAAATATGTTAAGCGAACAAAGCAAAAAAGGAAAGAAGTAAAAACTTTAGTTACTCTATTATCAAAAAAAGTTCAAAGTTTCCATCTCTGGAGCCCTGGTTTTAATTTCTATAATTTTATACGCTAATTTGTTCTCTCAGAAGCATTAAGTATATTCAATTTATAAAGAGAAAAATTATTATTTAGACCTATTTAATTTAACATAACACAAAAAGTGTAAGTTTTCCAACCCTGGAATAATAGTTTTGAATTTTTCCGATTATTTATACCAATCTAGTTCTTTAAAAAATACATAAAATGTGTTAAATGAACAAAGCAAAAACGAAATAAAATAAAACTTAGTTTCATTTAGTTCCTTTAATATTAAATAAATTCAGTAAAGTGCGACTTTGACTCGCGCACAAAGGATTCCGTATATTCGGTTTTGAGCATTTTTTAATGGGGCTTTTAAGCTTTTTTGAAGATTTTTTCAGTTGTGTCGTTTTTTCTCGATTTTTTCTGTTTTATGGTTTTTTCCATTTTGTCGATTTTTTTTTTCATTTTGGAGATTTTTTTTCGTTTTGGAGATTTTTTCTGTTTTTTTTTCATTTTGGCGATTTTTTCCTGTTTTTGGGATTTGTTTTCATTTTGGCGATTTTTTTCTGTTTTTGGGGTTTTTTTCGTTTTGGAGGATTTTTTTAATTTTGATTTCTCCGTTTTATCGCGATTTATTTTGGTCATAGAATTTTTTATAATTTGGTGCTTTTTGTCGTTTTGGCGATTTTATTTGTTTTTGGCAATTTTTTCGGCTTGGCGATTTTATAATTTTGTGATTTTTTTTTTTTGTTTTACTGTTTTTGAAAATTTCAAGAAGTTTGCTTTTACGGTTTCCAAGATACAGCAAGTTGTCAAAATTACAATTGCATTAACTGATGGCACACCCTTTAATTTAAATTTTTTTTAATTTTACTGTTAATTGTTGTAGTCTGTATAAAAATACACTAACCTTACAAATTGCAAGTGTATATACATACACACAATTTTATGTATATTACATGGGATTTTAATATTTTTCTTGCTCGTTTTGGAACACCCTTTAATGGTTGACGCTCATGTATTTGTTATTGTAGCGGCTAAAGGTATACACACTGTGTCCAAATTTCAGGTCTGTAAGTCTTACGGTTCTCGAGAAGACCCTGTGACAGACGGACGGATAGATGGACAGGCGGACAGACGGACAGCGTAGCGAAAACAATAGGGTGTCTTTTCATCTTTGGTCTACGGAACCCCAAAAAGGTGCAAAATTTCCACCTCTGGAGCTGTGGTTTTAATTTTTCTAATTTTATACGCCTAACTTTTCTTTCAGAACCATAAAATAATATATCTAATTTATAAAGAAAAAGAAAACAAATTGCTTAGACACAGTTAATTTTACATAACACAAAAAGTGTAAGTTTCCCAACCCTGAAATCATCTTTTTTTATTTTTCAGTTCTCTTCCACTAATTTTTTTTATTAAGAATATAAGATATGTTTGCAATTTATTTTATTTATTTATTTGTTGCTGCAACAATGAAATGCATATAGACATCGCTGAACCACCAGCAAATAAATTTCAAATTAAAATAAACTTATGACAATATGTCGAATAATAAATTTCTTAAATGTTAAATTTGGATTTTATTTTTCATTTTGCCTTATAATTACTTTTATTGTTATCCAAAGGATTTCTAATTGTATAAAGGTGTAGAAAAATAGAATAGATTCATATCGAATATAAATTATTTGCTGGGTTTTGTATAAGTTTCTAAGCCTACTATGCTTATTTTTCTTTTGTGATTTTCAAAAATATTATTTGTGAGTTCTCAAATAGTTTTTGAAAGTCTGTACATAAGATAAGAGGTTTGTAACTGTTCAAAATGTGTGGTTGAAGTCTACTGACGATTTGTTACAGCAACAATGAAATGCATATAGACATCGCTGAACCACCAGCAAATAAATTTCAAATTAAAATAAACTTATGACAATATGTCGAATAATAAATTTCTTAAATATAAGATATGTTTAATTTATAGAAAAAAAGGAAAAATTAGTTCTAGTAAGTTACTTTTATAAAACAAAAAAAGTTCCAGTTTTCCATCCCAGGAAACGTGATTTTATTTTTTTTTTATTTGAAATACCAATTTTAGTCGTACTGCAATTGTCTGCTCGATTTTGCTGAATTTCAATACCAATCTATTTTGGAAAATTTCTGAAACAGCAGTTCAAGAACGAAGTCTCTAGCTTTTCTGGGAGCTTCGGAAAACCGATTTCACGGACAGACTGACGGACAGACGGCCATCGCTTATTCGTCTTCCCTATGCATAATGATCCAGAATATATATACTTTGTGGGTCGCTTATTATTGATATTATAGAAATTAGAAACGGAATGACAAACTTATATATACCCTTTTACCATTTTTTTTGGTAAAGGGTATAAAAGCAACAAAGTGATAAATATTGCCAATTATGAGTTCGATGCACACATTAAACTTTCGAGTGAATGTGTATTAAAGTCCTGCAGAAGACCATTTATAAGACCTTTCAAGACATGAGAGATTTTTTAAATGCTTTACCATGATATAAATATAGAAGGTACTTCCATTTTCTCATTTTTTCTTGACATTCACCTTCTGACAAGGATAGGTATTCTGAAGTTTCCAGTGGACTTGTGCTGGCGTATTAATTTAATATTTCCCCCCTGTTTCCTGCTTGTTTGAAAATGTTATTGAAAATTTATTTCGGAAGTTTTTTTTATAAATTCAAACAATTTAAAAAAAATTGTGATGATAAATATTTTATTATATTGAAAAGCAATGAAATGCATTGTAAATGTATTGTTGTGTTAAAGAAAGCGAAAATGAGCTGCATATTACAAACTGTGGACGTACAAAATATCATTGTAAAAATATGAATGTAGCATTCTTTGAGTTCTCTACACTATCTGGTGTCCGCCAACAGTGTCCAAGAGCCTGCAAAATCTTTCAAATAGACTTGCCAAAATTATCTGATCGGGGATTTAAGTAATTTTTTAGAAAAACATGTTACAATCAACAGGAAACGAATTATATAGATTAAATAAGATTGAATATCAATCAATATTTGGTAAACTTAATGAAAGTTCATTGTCAACTAATCAAAATTATCAATCAATTTGGATGAAAATATTTAACATAGTTATTTTAGGCAGAAAATTTAAAAATATGCGCCAAGTTATTACATAGCCACTTTTTAAACAACGCAGATGTGTAGTCATGTACATATATCACTTTATTTATTTGGCACTTTTGTTAAGATAATTACACATTTTTGTAAAAATCTTATGGGGGAAGACATATTTTTTACGATATGGGAACCGTTTTTATATTTCTCTCAAAAAACAAACTTCCAAAATAGTTATTTTTTAAAAACAAAGAGAGAATGAAAGTACCTTCTATATTTATGTATGTACATATTGTGCTTTACTACAGCAAAATATTCTATGCAAACGCTAAACAACACTGTTGGCAAGACATTGTTGTTTGTCTTGACAACAGTGTTATTTAGCGTTTGTTTTAGAATATTTCACTGAATTAAAGCATTTAAAAAATCTCTCATGTCTTGAAAGGTCTTATAATTGATTTTGTGCAGGACATTAATGTGTATGATTCATAGTATGAGTGCGCAGAAGTACAAGAAATTATTGTAAGTCAAGATTCAAATATAATCACTTTTTCATGACTCATTGCTGTTCTCTGAGGCTGAGTTTACATCTGGCATTTCATGTGTGCCAAAAAAGCGTATTCTCTTCGATTCAGACACGTATTTATTAAGTTAAACTCTTGGAAACTCTTTAAATCAATAAATACATGTCTGAATCAAAAAGTCTTTCATTACGCTTGGTTGCGCTTTATTTTTGGCGCATGGCACACAGATATAAACCCAGCCTAAGAATATACGTTCATTAAAATAACGAACGAAACCATGTTTTCGTTTTTCTAACATTGAATCATTGTTATGTGAGTGACAATAACAGAGCTTTCAGTTTTCCCAAAATTCTGTATATAAAAGTAACTAAAATTATTGTCTGAAGCGAAATTGTCATTAACTTTGTAATTTAAAATATTAACTGGCTAGACACGGGTAAATGTGAATGACTTTTTTCTATAATCGCATTAACTTCACCTTCAGAAGTACCAATTTCTCCTTTCATAACCATAAAAGATATTTCGCATGTTTCGTGCTAATTTTATTGTTAAATAAGCCACCCTAAATTCAGTATAAGCAAATGATGTTTGCTTTATTTTTCATAATTTAACTGTGAGACAATTGCGAAAATGCCAACAGTTAAATTACGAATAGGAAAAATAAAACTAAAATCATTTGTGTGTACTGAATTTGTAATTTCTAATAAAAAAAATTTAATTCTTATAATCAACGAAAAATTCTCATTAATGTGCTTTTATTTTTTAAATGAGTGCAATAGTCAATTAAAAGTAGAATTGCTTATCTCTTTATTAAGAAAACCTAAAATAAGTTTGAAATTAATTTTATTCCAAAAGTTTTCATATAAATTTATTTAGGTATCAAATACATTTAATTTTTTTATTTCACTACTGTAATAATTTTGTGAGTGTATGTGCCTTTTTGGTTATATGCGAAAAAGCTCTTTTTAAGTCAAAAAGAGAGCTATAGAATGTGTTTTATTTACAACGAGATATAAAAAAGAAATAGCTTGTGTTTTCTAAGAACCGGCTGTAAGTTAAGGCACAGTCCTTTAGCATATTTTAAAGCAGGGATGCCCAAAAGTTCCTTATGCAAGAGCAAATACCAAAATACGTTTAAAGAAAAACAAATTTTTATTTAAAATTTCTTGTTGTTAAAACCAATTCATTCAAAGAAAAAAGAAAAAGTGCTGTTGCTTTGCACTTGCGTGTATACAAAAAAAAAAAACGAATAAGATAAAGTGTTTTGTGTATTTGGTATTGCTAGTGCTGAGTGTATACTGTGAGTATTGAAACTAGGGATGGGCAAATGAAAGAAATGTATCGATATATATCGTATCGATATTTTTGAACAGCATCGATATATATTTTTTGAAAACATCGATATTTCGATATATCGATATTTTTTGCCTTATGGGTTTTAATGGTTTTTCAAAAAGATTTCCATAAAAAATGTTCCGATTAAGCCTTTAGAAAGCCCTAATAATTTTTATAAATAATGATGTTAATCATTGATTAATGAATGCCCGTGTTTAACACTTCAAAGTTCATCATTGCAGAATACGAGAAATATTCACTTTGCATCCAAACAACAATATTTAAGGAAATCGCGAACAACTAACTTAAAATTTAATGAACTCCATGAGTGGAGAAATCCCAAATTGATATTGGTATCGAAAAAGGAAATAAATTTCTCCATACATCTGTATGTTTAATTTGTATTATAGGATAATTTCTGAAAAACTGCATTCATTTCGAATGCACAATTAGTAACTTTAAGAAATTTAATACAAAGGAACTACGTATGTTAAGTTATACGTAACCTACTGTAGCTCCTTAACGCTTCCTTAGTTTTTATTTTATGTTGCTGTTCTGTGCTGCGTCGTTCTATTTCTAAATTTTAATAGGTACTTTTTCTGTAATAAATTAGCTGTTTTTGATCAGAAAGGTCACAGTTTTCGACTGATTTGATTTTCAGAGGTTGAACCGAATAAGAACAGGGGCCCGTTTCTCAAACCTACAAGTTACAAATTTATAAGTAAAATAGATACAAAACAACAACACGTTTACAAACTTTATTGTTGTTTAGTGTGTATTTTATTTTTAGATTTGTAATTTATAGATTTCAGAAACGGGCCCATTACGAAAGAGAAAAACTATCGGCTTGTATAAAATTTCTATAAACAAAAAAGAGTTAGCTGATTCGTAACAGAACAGAAAGTAAAAACTAATTCTGTCTTCAGGCTTATACCCACACAAACCAAATTTGGCATTTATCTTAGTTAACAAATAGAAGTCACCTGGCTTAGTGGGGTCACCTCATAGATGAGCCTTGTTATTATGAAATATCACTTTTTTTTTCTTCGCATCACTAGCAGTGATGCCAATATCGTACAGTTAAAAACCGGCTAAAATTTGTAGATCTCTTAAAAATATCGAAACCCGATACTCGTAAATAAGAATCGATGTATCGATATATCGGTTTTTGAAATATCGGCGATATATATCGATATTTATTTTCGCAAATTTCGATATTTCGATATATCGATATTTTTTGCCCATCCCTAATTGAAACACACAGCCCATAGTTAAGAGCATTTACAAAAACCAGTGAGCACCATTGGGCGCCGTTTTAGGGGATGTAAGGGTATAAGAAAAGTTGGATCTTAGTATTTTGAAAACAGATGATAGAAATGGTTTCACTTTGTGTATGTCAGTAAAGATATTAGGAATAGAATCGCTGGCACAGAGCAAGGTATCCGATACAATACCGCAGTATTCTCCATTAACTATAACTGGACCGCCCGAATCGCCATCACAGGGGCCTTTGCCATGTGCGGAAGCACAAAACATTGAATCTGTCACCGGTATTTTATAACGTCCGTAAATTGCGGCACAAGTAATCGTATTAAATACCTTGAGTTTAGTAGTTCGCAGAAAAATGGCATAATTGCTTGAATTGAATTCCAAACTTCCCCAACCAAAAAGTTGTACTGGATCATCTGCTTTAATGCGCTTTTCACACAAACGTACTGTTTGCACAGATGGTCCCCTAATAGGTGTCAATAGTTGTAACACAGCTCTACATCCATATTAAATGTTCCAGAGTTGTAGTCATCAGGAATAAATACATTGCTAACATACGATCTGATGAGTTGGTGGCACCACCAACTACAACTAACCGATGTGGTGATATATTTGTAACACAATGGGCGGCAGTGACAACAGTTGTTTCTGAGGTCAAAGCTCCAGCGCAAATTAAGTCTCCATCCACATGCAGTTGTACCACATAAGAAGCTTCCTCTATTAAGCTAAAATCACCACCTACAATGCGTGCCTGGTCTTGGGGCAAGGCGGCTGCCACTTGCTGAAATACCAAAAGGCCGGCTACAACTATTTTAAATAATTTACTAAACTTAATCATTTCTTTACTCTTAATGTTAAGATTGAGAAAATAACTTTAACTTTTTAAGAGTTGATTGAAAATTATAACTTTGCGAGTCCGCAGAGGGTTTATATAGCAACGAAATTTGCTAAAATAAGCAAACATTTGTTCAAATATTTAAACTTGATGAATTAAACTCTATTTGGGCCAACGTATATAAAAGAAACTATTGTTAATTTGCAATTTCGTCTTGAATAGTTTTAGAAATTGTTTATGTCTGTATGGATTTGGTTATGTAGAAACAATTAAATGAGTGTTAAATAAGAGCAGATACATATTTCTGAACTTATGTACGTAATTTAAATGAATGCGCCCAGTCAACATGTGGAAGATTGTGTCACCAAACTGATTCTTTTTCGACTGCCTTAGATGATTAAAAACTGATTATTCAGTCCTTTTCCTAAAATAAGACTCGAAAAATACTTCCAGAAATACTTAGAAAGTGATTTGTGAAAAAAAACCAAACAGCTAGCTCGTGCAGTAAAATCAAAAAAAAATATATAAATACAGGGCACATTCACCAGGTACTCGTAGTAGAGGAAATGCAGCTGAGCTATTTTTATACCCTCTACCAAAAAAAAAATGGTAAAAGGGTATAGGTATAGGGTATAGGTCTGTCATCCCGTGTGTAATTTCCACAAGATTAATAAGCAACCCATAAAGTATATAAATATATTCCGAATCTTTATGCATAGGGAAGACGAATAAGCGATGTCTGTCTGTCCGTCTGTCTGTACGTGAAATCGGTTTGCCGAAGCTCCCAGAAAAGTTAGACACTTTGTTCTTGAACTGATGTGTCAGAAATTTTCCAAGACAGATTGTTATTGAAATTCAGCAAAATCGAGCAGACGATTGCAGAGCTGGAAAACTTAAACTTTATTTTACCATACAAAAGAAACTACCGAAAACTAATTTTTATTTTTTTTTTAATAAATAAACTTATTTCACACTTCAGTACGACTAAAATTTGTATTTTAAACACGTTTCCAAGGTTGGAAAACTTTAACTTTTTTTGTTATATAAAAAAACTAACTAAAATTAATTTTTCCTTTTTTTCTATAAATTAAACATATCTTATATTCTTATTGCCTTATTCATAAAAAATATTTCTGTTTAATAAGAGGTTTATGAAACAAATTTTGTATGAAAATTTGATTAATAAACCTTTTAAAAAATCAAAATATTTTTTATGAATTAGGCCCTTAAAAGAGATCAGAAAAATAAAAAAGGATGATTCCAGGGTTGGAAAACTTACACTTTTTGTGTTGTGCAAATTTAAATAGGTCTAAATAATTCTTTTTTCCTCTATAATATATAATATATTTTATGCTACTGAAAGAAAAAATTGGCGTATAAAAGTATAAAAATTAAAACCAGGGCTCCAGAGATGGAAACTTTGAACTTTTTTTGAGAATAGAGCAACTAAAGTTTTTTCTTCTTTCCTTTTTGCTTTGTTCGCTTAACCTATTTTATGTATTTTTTAAAGAACTAGATTGGTATAAGGAATTAGAAAAATCTTAAATTTTGATTCCAGGGTAGGAAAACTTACACTTTTTGGGTTATGTAAAATTAGAAAGGTCAAAAAAATTTTTTTTCTTTATAAATTGAACATATTTTATGCTTCTGAACGAAAAGTTGGCGTATAAAATTAGAAAAATTAAAATTACAGCTCCAGAGATGGAGACTTTGATTTTTTATATTAAAGTAGCTAAATAAAATAAATTTTTTTTATTTCTTTGTTCACAGAAAAATCTAAAAGGTTGATTCCAGGGTTGGAAAATTTATTGTTTTTTTTATAAAAGTAACTAGGTTTTAGAGATCGACCGAAGGCGTTTTTTTTTTGGCCGAAGCCGAAGCCGAAGCCGAACTTCGGCTAAAATCCTAAACTTCGGCCAAAACCGAAGCCGAATGTTTTAAATTTTAAAAATGATACTTGTTTTATATGAATTAAGAAAAAAGTTTGCTTTTTTGAGATCACTGAAATAGCTGTAATATTTATTGGATACATAACAAGAAAAATAAAACCATTTTGCAATTTCTAGATTGCTTTTTCATATGATTCACTCACAAGAACGTCCAAGTAAATGAAAATAGAAAGCAACAGGGTTGTATTTCAAAGCAACCCTTTCAAAACGTTAAACACAATAGAAACTGTCGGCGAGCAACGACCAAAAATAATGTTATTTTTCAAGCTTGGAATGAAAAATATTCGGCTTCGGCTAATCGGCCGATTTTTGCCGTAGGCCGAATGTTGGCCGATTACCAATTTTTGGCCGAAGGCCGAAGCCGAAGCCGAAGCCGATTAATCGGTCGAACTCTACTAGGTTTAGTAAGTTTTTTCTTTTTGTTTACAAGTTTTATTTACTTTATGACTTAGAATGAAATAGTTTGGCATTGAAATTAGAAAAATAAAAGTCTTATGTATGTAGCTCCAGAGCTGGAAAATTTAAACTTTTCCTAGCATATAAAACTAATTAGTTCTTTGCTAATTGACTATATTCTACTTTAGAAAGAAATAAACTACTAATAAAAAACAGAAAAATCAAAAATATGGTTCCAGGCTTGGAAATAGAAAAAAAATTCGGTAAAAAAATAACCAAAAATAATTTTTTTTTTTCATTTAGGAAGATCATTACTCAAGATTTCTTTGTATATGATAAATATTTTATGGATATCTAATTGAAGTATAAACGAAGGTTTGTTGCTTATTGTGTTCTCAGCCCAGTTATTTTTCAAATCGATGATCTTTCATTGACAGCTTGTAGCGAGTTCTTCTTAATTTTTTGTAAATGGAGAAATAAAATTTATTGCTAAGGAACAGTCATAACTATAAAATAAATTAAAGGATATGTTTCGTTTCATTTCCCTGATACCTTTCTTTTTGCTGAACAAATTTCAAAAAAATTCTGTAAGAATAAACCGTTTACATAATGCCACGATGTATACCATTTGCAATGGGAAGTTTAAATTAAGACACTAAACAGTTTTGCAACATCAAGGATAATTAAATATGGGGAAATATAAAAAAAAGTTGGTTTACTTGGTATGGAGGTGCAATACTAAGACTATTTTAGAGTTATTAAATAGCAGCACGGTCTTTGAACATCTCGAGAGCAAGTAAACAAGCCCCAATTTTTTGGTATTGTATTGACGTGACGTCGATGTTGACTGAAATAAGAGTGAATCTAAAATGTTTCCTAACAACAGAGTGTAGAATGAAATATTCAACTATTGCTAATATCGAAAATAAAATAACTGAATCAAATACTGGGAGGTCACTTATTTAAAATTGCACTAGAGCAAAAAAAAATATAAATTTCCCAAAAAAGATATATGTATGTGTGTATGAATCTGTATACTACATATAGTTATGTACGTAGCAAGTAGAGATGCTAAACGGGAAATCCCGAGCCCGGAAATCCCGGGCTTTTCGGGACTATGCGAATCCCGGAGCCCGGGATTTTTTAATTTTAAAGCCCGGGATTTTTGGGATTATCTGAATCCCGATTTTTAGCATAAATAATGTTTTTGGCGGTCATCTTCTATATTAAAAATTATTAGAAACTCCTTGTTAAAATAAAAAATTTGCTTTGAATAAATATTTTCGTAGATAGTATTAAATGGTATATATCTGTGGCAATAAATAATAATGGATTAAGTTGACATAAGTGATTTTCATTTTATTACATATTCTTATTCTCTTCTTCAAGATCTATCACTCAGCTAAATTCAATTTTCAAATGTCATTAATATTAAAACTATTCACATTTATATTTTAGCTTAAGTCTTTATGGAAAATAATACATAAGCCATAACATCTTCAACTCAACTTAATCTTTTTTAAGGTAGCTTTAATATTATTAATATTAAAATGTTTGAGCATTAAAACTTGTATACATTTAAGTTCAATAACTTACAGCCCATTCAAAATATTCCTCATAAGAAAAAAAAACTTGTATTTAAATTTAATTTAATTTGAAAACTTATTTAAAAAATATCTATACATTATCTCAGGTTTTCCGCAATTTTCAATTTAATCTAAAGCGACTCACTATCAAAACAAATTATTTTGCATTTCAATATAATAGCTTAAGTGCACTTTAGTTTTTATTTTTCTGCCAATGGATTTTTTCATACCATCTTAACTAATAACAACGAATATAAATAAACTAATAAAACGTTTTCTTTTTTTTTATAAAATTAACAGCTTTTTTCCAAGTAAATGAGCATCTTTTTCGGTGGCTAAAAATTTTATATAAAAACTAAACACAATTTAGACAAAAGCCTTAATATCTCGAAACAAGACATTTTGACTTAATCCATTATTATTTATTGCCACAGATATATGTCGTTTTCTTTTCTAGGAAAAATGTTTACATACATTGCACTTTTCAATTAAAATTTGCAATTAAATGTCTGAATTATATACATAAGTGCCTTTAAAATATGCAAAAAAAATTAATTGTTAAATTAAAATATTATAATTACTATAAAGACGCACATTTGTGGAAAATTTTATCGGCATTTTGTAAGTCCCGAAAATCCCGGGATCCCGGTTCGGGATTTCGAGACTCCATCACTAAATCCCGAAGCCCGGGATTTCAAAAAACCTGTCCCGATTAGCATCTCTAGTAGCAAGGCATTCCATTTTCAGGTAATATCAGGATTACAAAAACAATGAAAAAATACAACAATGAAAAAACAACATGGGTTTTATTAGTTTATCCAAAACTTCAAAAATAGAATTTGTTTAACATAATTATAATAAAAAATATTCACAAAAAGTTGAAATTATTTCTCCACGGCAGCTACCACTAACAAAATTTCCAATTTGACATTTTGGATAAACTAAAAGCCATGTTGTTTTTTTTCATTGGTGTATTTTTTTCGTTGTTTCTGTAATCCTGATATTAACTGGGGGCAAATTACGGCATTCGATACGATTCGAAATTTAAAAATATTTCCATGTAAACTCTATTGAAATATTTCGTAATTTCGTTCGATAATGAGTATCGTAATTTGCCACCTGGATTACTAAAACTGTCAGTAAGTCAACCGAAATTGATCAGAAACGCGAGTCATAAAAGATTCTTTTAAATAACTCGCGGCTAGGGTACAATTTTCTCCCGAATAAACAGTAATTTTTGACTCGAAAACAAGCGCACAAATGCTTATTTTAATTGCGCAGAGGAGTCGAAAAAGACTCGAATATGATCGTTCATTTTATAAAATGCTGCTTGGACGTACATACATACATAATTACGTACATATGTATATGTATGTATGTATGTGTGTGTATATTTATATTTCATTGTTAACAATTAATTTAGATTAATACAAATACATTGTTCAAATTGAGTTTTTCCACTAAATTCGCATTTTCTTTGTTTTCATTTTTGCCTTTTGTGTTAAATCATTTGAAGAATATTTCTTATTCACTAGAAATGGTTTTAATAATTTAATATTTACGTCCGTATAATAAAACTTTGTCTGAAAACAGGTGTTTTCGGTAAATGGCAGATCAAACTGTAGCTGAATTTCACTTAAAAACATACATACATACATACATGCATACATACATAAAAGTATCGCTAAGATATTTGGCCAAATTATGATCGCCAACAGAAAGTAAGTTATCTAACTAACTTGGGTCCAACTAATACATAAGTTCATTTATGTTACCCTCGTATTGCAGTGAGAATCCTGTTATTCATATTTAATGCTATTTTACGACTGGAGTATTATCCACACAACTGGAAACTTGCCAAGGTTAAAATGATTCCAAAGCCGGGCAAAGATATAACAAAGGCTGAGTCATATAGGCCAATAAGTCTACTATCTACAATGTCAAAGCTTTTCGAAAAACTGCTCAAAACAAAATTGTCCCCAATTCTAATTAGTAGTGGGTGCATACCAGACCATCAATTTGGTTTTAGAAGTCAGCATAGCACCATTGAACAAACTCACAGATTAGTTCAATTTATAAGAAGAACTTTTGAGGGAAAAAAGTATTGTTCTGCGCTGTTTATTGACGTTTCCCAGGCATTTGATAAAGTGTGGCATGAAGGCCTTATTTTAAAATTGAAGACTTACTTACCAATAAACATTTTAAATCTTTTGGAAAGTTACATTATTTCCCGTAAGTTCACTGCTGCGGAAGGAGACTTTACAAGTAGGCCTGAAACAATTTCATCTGGTGTGCCACAGGGGAGTATACTGGGACCAGTTTTATATTTAATTTATACTTGTGATATGCCTGTGAGCAGTAGTATCCATACTTCCACATTTGCCGACGATACAGCCTGCCTTAGTATGCATGAAAACCCTGATGAGGCATCCCGCAAACTCCAGGAACACATTAGCCAGATGGAGCTTTGGTTAAACTTATGGAGAATCAAGGTAAATGAACAAAAGTGTGCTCAAGTAACATTTACTTTACGAAGAGATACTTGTTCCCCCATTCGGATTAACAATCAAGTTGTTTCTCAACATTCACATGTGAAATATCTTGGTATACACCTTGATCGACGACTTACATGGAAACACCACATTGATTCTAAGTTAACTCAAATGAAACTTAAACTAACTCAGGTACATTGGCTGATTGGTCGAAATTCAACACTTAGCCTAGACTGTAAACTTTTAATATACAAGTCGCTTTTAAAGCCAATATGGTGCTACGGAATTCAACTATGGGGCACTGCTTCAGCTTCAAATGTAGAGAAAATTCAACGCAGGCAAAATAAAATTTTACGCATGATAACATCGGCTCCATGGTACATCAAAAATTCAAATATACATCGTGATTTGAATATGCCACTAGTGACTGAAGAAATTGCAAAATACGCTGGCAAATATTTAACAAAACTCGAGTCACATCCTAATCCGCTTGCCCGTAATATTTTGAACTTTACTGGACACATCCGCCTAAAAAAGAGGGACACAATGGCTCTTATTCACAGCACTCCAGATGGGACTTCTTGAAAATACTTTTATTTTTTTTTCCTTTTGATTATCACTACTTACATATGTATTATATATAACTACTACTAAGCTTATGTCCGACATTGGTCGGGCCTAATTATATTTTTTAGATTTAAGATTTGAATACTTATTGTTAGTTCATATATGAAGATACAATAAATAAAAATCATGCATAAAAAAAAAAAAAAAAATGTTACCTGAGAGTAGGAAAGGGGTACGGATGCTGAAGTTTAAGATACATATAGAGAAAAAAAAAACTTAATTAATTTGTGTTTTCGTTTTTACAACTTTGCTCTTGTGCATTTTGTTAATTTTTGTAGTATCGTTGAGGCTCCTCTAGAGGTCTACTCTGTATTTTGAAAAGCATGAAAATGTATTCGATCTTGTTTGTTAATAGCACGCAAATTAGGAATTATTTTCCTTCCTTTCGAATTAAAAGGTAGACCCCCTGGTGTTAAGTGTTACTACTTATGACAAAGACTTTATCCTCTTGTTATTAACTTTTGACTAAATACACATAAGAATAAAAGTAATAAAATTTAAAGAAAAATTAAACGACTGTAAAAATTAACGCTAAAAAGTTCAAATATTAGTAGATTCAGTAATGAAGGTCTAGTTAGTGGCCTTCGAAAACGGCTAGTTGTTCCATTCAACTATGTGTTAGTCAGAATATTTACAGCTAACTTTGGTGTTTTTTCTTCGTTAATAGTTATCGCATGTAATTTGGCTTACAAGGCAATACGAACTTTAGCCTGATTAACAGCCAGTTTTTAGAAAATATAAGCCCTTTCGTTTTTATGTTTCATTTATAAACAATAACGTTTAACATTTTCTAAAGCCTTCTTTTTGACATAAAAAGAGCTTTTTATGTTTAACCGGAAATAAACACTCACAAAATTATAGCAGTGACGGCATAAAAAAATAAAATCTATTTAAAAAAAATTGTCTATGAAATATTTTAAATAAAATTCATTTCTACTTCATTTTAAATTTTATGAACAAATCTTTGCATTCATTTAGAAAACGATATACACGGTAATACAGATTTTCATTTTATTTCGTATTTTCTGTCATTTCCCTGCAAAAACTTTTATGACAATTTATGCAAATATACTCTCGTCCTATCTATAACTTGAGAAAATGCGAGTGTTACCAAAAGTAAAGAGTAGTGTCTGGTGTGAAATGGACATATTCTGTAAATGGTTAGACATATACTCACCATTGTCGTGATTTATAGTTGTGATCTTTTGTCAATTTAATTGGGATTTGGTGTAGTACTCGTATTATAGTACCATGCACTAAACAATTTCGATGTGCTTGGATCCAGCACCTATCAAACATTATAAACATAATGTTCATTGTTTGTTCCCTCCAATGGTACCGCCAAGCCATTCTGGAACAGGTCACGTAAATATTATTAGATATTAACCTAAGCGCAATTGGTATTTATACTTTTGCAATATGAGTGTATTTGTGGTCGAGTGGGTAGTGGGCAAGTGTGCAAGTATGTCATGCCAGAGGCTGTCAGTTCGAGTCCCAAAAAATATCTATTTAAAAATAAATTTGTTTCAGTTGTTTGCCTTGACAACAGTGTTATTTAGCGTTTGTTTTAGAATATTTCACTGAATTAAAGCATTTGAAAAATCTCTCATGTCTTGAAAGGTCTTATAAATGGTTTTGTGCAGGATATTAATGTGTATGATTCATAGTTAGCATTGCAATAAGTATGAGGGCGCAGAAGTACAAGAAATTATTGTAAGTCAAGATTCAAATCTAATCACTTTTTCATGACTCATTGCTGTTCTCTGACGCTGAGTTTGCATCTGGCATTTCATGTGTGCCAAAAAAGCGTATTCTCTTTGATTCAGACACGTATTTATTAAGTTAAACTCTTGGAAACTCTTTAAATCAATAAATACATGTCTGAATCAAAATGTCCTTCATTACGCTTGGTTAGGCTTTTTTTGGCACATGGCACACAGATATAAACCCGTCATAAGAATATACTTTCATTAAAATAACGAACGAAACCATGTATTCGTTTTTGTAACATTGAATCATTGTTATGTGAGTGACAATAACAGAGCTTTCAGTTTTCCCAAAATTCTGTATATAAAAGTAACTAAAATTATTGTCTGAAGCGAAATTGTCATTAACTTTGTAATTTAAAATATTAACTGGCTAGACACGGGTAAATGTGAATGACTTTTTTCTATAATCGCATTAACTTCACCTTAAGAAGTACCAATTTCTCCTTTCATAACAATAAAAGATATTTCGCATGTTTCGTGCTAATTTTATTGTTAAATAAGCCGCCCTAAATTCAGTATAAGCAAATGATGTTTGCTTTATTTTTCATAATTTAACTGTGAGACAATTGCGAAAATGCCAACAGTTAAATTACGAATAGGAAAAATAAAACAAAAATCATTTGTGTGTACTGAATTTGTAATTTCTAATAAAAAAAATTGAATTCTTATAATCAACGAAAAATTCTCATTAATGTGCTTTTATTTTTTAAATGAGTGCAATAGTCAATTTAAAGTAGAATTGCTTATCTCTTTATTAAGAAAACCTAAAATAAGTTTGAAATTGATTTTATTCCAAAAGTTTTCATATAAATTTATTTAGGTATCAAATACATTTAATTTTTTTATTTCACAACTGTAATAATTTTGTGAGTGTATGTGTCTTTTTGGTTATATGCGAAAAGGCATTTTTAACGTCAAAAAGAGAGCTATAGAATATGTTTTATTTACAACGAGATATAAAAACGAAAGACCTGGTTTTTTCTAAGAACCTGCTGTAAGTTAAGGCACAGAACTTTATCATATTTTAAAGCAGGGATGCCCAAAAGTTCGTTATGCAAGAGTAACTACCAAAAGACATTTAAAGAAAAACAAATTTTTATTTAAAATTTCTTGTTGTTAAAACCAATTCATTCAAAGAAAAAAGAAAAAGTGCTGTTGCTTTGCACTTGCGTGTATACAAAAAAAAACCAATAAGATAAAGTTGTTTGTGTATTTCGTATTGTTAGTGCCGAGTGTATACTGTGAGTATTGAAACACACAGCCTATAGTTGAGAGCATTTACAAAAACCAGTGAGCACCAAAAACATCGGGCGTGGGCACCCTTCTTTGAAAAGGTGTATGGTTTGTACAAAATTTGGCTCTTAGTATTTCGAAAACATTTAATAGAAATGGTTTCACTTGGTGTATGTTAGTAAAGAGAGCTGGGTCGGAATCGGTGCTACAGTTCGAGCCACCGGATACAATACCGCAATATTCTTCATTAACCATAACTGGACTGCCCGAATCGCCATCACAGCTGCTTCTTCCAGGTGCTGAAGCACCAAATAGTGAAATTGGCACCGTACAAGAGTAGTCACAAACATATGTACTAGTTACAGTGAGATCAGTAGTTTGCAGTTGAAGGGGATATGATTTTAACTTGAAATCCATATTTCCCCAACCAAAAAGTTGTACTGGATCACCTACATTGATGGGCTTTCCACAAAAACGCACTGTTCGCACGGATGATCCCTTAATAGGTGTCAATAGTTGCAACACAGCTACATCCATGTGTTTTGTTTTAAAATTGTAATCACGAGGAATAAATACATTGCTAACATTCGATCTGATGCCAATTTCATTCTTTTTTGAGGCACCACCAACTACAACTAACCGATGTGGTGATATGTTTATAACACAATGGGCGGCAGTGACAACGGTTGTTTCTGAGGTCAAAGCTCCACCGCAAATTAAGCCTCTATCTACGTGCAGCTGTACCAAAAACGGAGTTCTATTGATTATGGTAGTATGACCACCTACAATACGTGCCTGGTCTTGGGGCAAGGCGACTGCCACTTGCTGAAATACCAAAAGGCCGGCAACAAATATTTTAAATAATTTACTAAACTTAATCATTTCTTTATTCTTAATATTAAGATTGAGAAAATAACTTTAACTTTTTAATTGTAGATTGGAAATTATAACATTGTGAGTCTGCAGGCGGTTTATATAGCAAAGAAATTTGCTAAAATTACCAAACATTTGTTCAAATATGTTAACTCGATGTATTAAACTCTATTTGGGTCAACCTTCACAAATGAAGCTATTATTAATTTTAAATTGTGTGTTTAATAGTCTTAGAAATTGTTTATTTCTGTATGGATTTGGTTATGTAGAAACAATTAAATGAGTGTTAAATAATAGCAGATACATATTTATGTATGTATGTACGAGTACGTAATTGAAATGAATGCACCCAGTCAACATATGGAAGATTGTGTCACCAAACTGATTCTTTTTCGACTGCCTTAGATGATCAAAACTTGATCAATCAGTCCTGCTCTTAAAATAAGACTCGAAAATTATTCCCAGAAATACTTAGAAAGTGATGTGTTAAAAAAACAAAAACAAACAGCAAGCTCGTACAGTAAAATCAAAAAAAAATTATATAAATACAGGGCACATTCACCAGATACTCGTAGTATAGGAAATGCAGCTGAGCTATTTTTATACCCTTTACCAAAAAAAATATGGTAAAAGGGTATAAATAGGTTTGTCATCCCGTGTGTAATTTCCATAAGATTAATAAGCAACCCATAAAGTATATATGTAAATATATTCTGAATCCTTATGCATAGGGAAGACGAATAAGCGATGTCTGTCTGTCAGTCTGTCTGTACGTGAAATCCTTTTGCCGAAGCTCCCAGAAAAGTTAGAGACTTCGTTCTTAGACTGGTGTGTGAAATATGGTCCAAAATAGATTGGTATTGAAATTCAGTAAGATCTAGCAGACGATTGCAGAGCTGGAAAACTTGAACTTTATTTTGCCATATAAACTTATTTTACACTCAGTACGAATAAAATTTATATTTCAAATTAAAAAAAAATTAAATATACGTTTCCAGGGTTGGAAAACGTTTTTTTTTTTTTTTTTGTTATAAAAAGTAAATTACTACAACAAATTTTTCCTTTTTTTCTATAAATTAAACATATATTATATACCTAAAAGAAAGAGATTAGTGTAAGAAATCAGAAAAATAAGCAAGGATGATTCCAGAGTTGGAAAACTTACTATTTTTGTGATATATAAATTAACTAGGTCTAATTAATTATTTTTTTTTCTTTATAAATTTTGTGGCAATAAGGGAAAAGTGCTTAAATCATATTTTACTGTTTTGCAGGAGAGCACTTTTAAGCGTTCAAGTCGATTTTTAGAAATTTATTTCTTTTACAGTAAAATTGGGAAATTCTTTGTTAAGCATTATTTTTTTAAGCAAACATCGTTCTACACACTATAAGTAATACATTTAAGTTAAAAAATACAAAAGTATAACCTAAATAAAGTTGTTATTCCAAATGAGATTATAAGTCTAAAAAAGATAAGCCGCGAGTCATAGTGTTTTAACTTCCTGAAAAATCGCACAAATTATTTAAGATTTTGACCAGGAGTACTTTCAAATATGCAGATTATGGAGGTACCATTAACTCAAAATCAGCTTATCTCGACTTAAACACTTCTTCCTTTTAGCCACAGAATTATATATACTTTACGTTTTGGAAAGAAACATTTGGTGAAGAAAATTAAAAAAATAAAATCATCAGCTCCAGAGCCGGAAACTTTATACTTTTTTGATATTAAAGTAACTACTAAAACTAAGTTTTTTCTTCTATCCTTTTTGCTTTGTTCACTTAACACATTTTATATATTTCTTAAAGAACTAGATTGCCATAAAAAATCCAAAATTATAATTCCAGGGTTGGTAAATTTACACTTTTTGTGTCATGTAAAATCAACTAGGTCTAAATATTTTTTTTCTTGTTCTTTATAAACTAAATATATTTTATGCTTCTGAAAGAAACGTTTGGCGTATAAAATTAGAAAAATTAAAAGCACAGCTCCAGAGATGGAAACTTTGAACTTTTTTTGATAATATTATCAAATATTATTATTAATATATTTCGTAATTTCGTTCGATAGCGTGTGCCGTAATTTGCCACCTGCATTACTAAAACTGTCTCGTAAGTCAACCGAAATTGATCAGAAACGCGAATCATAAAAGATTTTTTTAGAATACTCGCCGCTAGGGTACAGTTTTCTCCCAAATGAACAGTAATTTTCGACTCGAAAACGAGCGCACAAATGCTTATTTTAATTGCCCAGAGGAGTCGAAAAAGACTCGTTCATTTTATAAAATGCTGCTTGGACGTACATACATACATAAATACGTACATATGTATATGTATGTATGTATGTGTGTGCATATTTATATTTCATTGTTAGAATTTAGATTAATACAAATACATTGTTCAAATTGAGTTTTTCAACTAAATTCGCATTTTCTTTGTTATTTGTGTTAAATTTTTTGCCTTTTGTGTTAAATCATTTAAAGAATATTTCTAATTCATTATAAATGGTTTTTATAATCTAATAGTTACGTACGTATAATAAAACTTTGTCTGAAGACAAGTGTTTTTGGTAAATGGCCAACAGTTCAAATTGTAGCTGAATTTCACTTAAAAACATACATACATACATATAAGTATCACTAAGATATTTGGTCAGATTATGATGACCAACAGACTAACTTGGAACCCACTAATAGGTCCATTTGTTTTAACTGAGAGCAGGAAAGGGATACAGATGGTGAAGTGATAGAAAAATAAAGAGAAGAAAAGCTTAATTAATTTTTATTTTCGTTTTTACAACTTTACTCTTGTGCATTTTGTTAATTTTTGTAGCATCGTTGAGGCGCCTCTGGGAGTCTACTCTGTATTTTGAAACGCATGAAAAAGCTTTCTAACTTGTATGTTAACAGCACCCAGATTAGGAATTATTTTCTTCATTTCGAATTAAAAAGTAGACCACCTGGTGTTGAGTGTTACTAGCTATGCCACGCGTTATTAATTTCGGACTAACTACACATAAGCATAAGAGTAATAAAACTTAAACAAAAATTAAATGACTCCAAAAATAAGCACAAAAAAGTTCAAATAAATAGTAGATTTATTTAAATAAAATATTTTAATATGTGTTGTCTGTAAGTAATCTTCTTTAAATGCCATGACTCCCTATCCTACACAATCGCACTACTACTGAAAAAATACAAGCTCGATCTGGTAAATTGTTATTGTCTTTTGACATTTTTCATAGAAACATAAAATAGTTATAACATTTAATTTTATTGAGCGTGGCTCCGCTTAATTTTTCCAACTTCGAGATTCTGTTGTTGCGAGGGCCCAATTTGTTGGGCAAGTTTCGTAGCAATTGTTAATAAAAAATATAAGAATGCCATTTCGTCTACGCCAAATCTTATATACTCTTTACCGAAGTATACCTATGGAGTATGTACATTAGGGTGTCACTTATTTTTTTGCGCATACCCACTAAAATATTTCGAAATTACCTAAAAATCCACAAAAAAATTTACTTTGATCTAAGAAAAGTAACCTCTGGCGACCTCAGATTTAGTTCAGTGTTATTTATTTCTGCCAGTAAGAAGCATAACACAGTGTGACAAAAAAAAAAATACCTGAAAAGTGTTACTATTTTTCTGGTAGGTATTGTCGAGTATAACAACAAGTTTTCCAACCATCTCCAAAATCTTGAGTTACGTACCCGTAGGCACTTATCAACCTCTAACTAAGTTATATATTGACCAATTTTAAATTTATAAACGGCTATAGAAAGAAAAGACAAAAACCTTTCGAACCATATATTTATATCTTATTTCAGTGAATTGCTGTGGTTTTTCACCAAATATAGTTTTTGGGGTTTCGAAAGTGCATTTACTCAGTCTAGTTACAAACGAAGTTTAAAAAAATTAACCGCAACTATTTTTAAACTAGGCAACCATTTACATAACACATAAGACGCTTTAATAATAAAAGGCTTTCGTATACCTACTTTTAATTAAAACGTGAGCTTTCATATACATTTTTATGTCCATCTAAAAAAGGATATTTCCCTTTCTACTCAACTGCCTTATTTTCGATAGTAATTTGTCATTTGAACGGTGTGTTTCATAACTAAAAAAATTTCCGTCGAATTACGAAGTGGCAAACAACCAATTTTTCTCATCGGAATGTCTATTATCAAATTAATGGTGATAAGCTATCATGCAATCGACAAATTCTCTTTTTTTTACAATATTCGTAAAGTCAAGCTCAATGTTAGAGAAAGTAAAAAATTTAGCAATTAGGGAAAGTGCAATATTTTGGGAGAAAACAAGAATTCCAATATGGTCAGTTCCAAACTGTGTGAAGAACCTCTAAGGTAAATATGCACTTTGGAAAAAGTTTAAAAAAAAATGTGTAAGAAAAGTCTCGATATTTACGAGTATAGGACTTATGAAAATGATTTTGAAAATGATCGTGATATTGCTCATGCAGTTGCCCTTGTTAGTATGAAAATAGAAGATGATAAAACATTTTTGAAGCTACAGAGAGAGAGAGAGAGAGACAAAAAATTTGCAGACAAAAAAGAAAGCTCCAAAAAAATAATATTGTACAATGAAACAAAAAAGTTGATGCAAAAAGGATGATCGACAGTTGCATCGACTTCTACATCAAATGTTGAACACAGGAAAGTTTCAGACGTGCACGAAATATTTAATTCTGGTAGGAAGGAAGCACAATATTCCCAAGAGGACGAAATCCTGCCACATACAAGAGCAAGTTTGCAGTGTGACACTTCAAAAAGAGGAAGAAAAAATGTGTTAGCCGCAGTTTTAGACAGGTACCAGCTAAGTATAAGAGACACCGTATACATATATCGAGCCGTATTTTCGATTTTATCGTAAGCGACAAAAAATGAATTTTTCAGGAGAAGGTTTTTTGAAAAATATTTAAATATGTTTTTATACATAAATTGTCGCTTACGATAAAATTGTACAGCCTGTATCCTAAAACTTATCAACAATTTTTGCATTTTGATAATTCTTAATTATGTATAGGCCCATAAAATTTTAATTTCTATAAAAAAGTCTATTTTCGATACCATGTCGCTTACGATAAAATCGAAAATAAGGGACGATATTATTCAGGCTATCTTAGAGGCGATGAATTTTCGATAAATAAATCTTCAACTCAACGAATTCGTTCACGAATTCAGGGCAAAAACTATTAAAAGTGACTTTAAGAACAACTTACCTAATGTTGTAACCGTCCATTGGGATGGCAAACTTTTACCAGTCTTAGATGTGAGAAACTGAAAAGAAGAGCGGCTGCCAATCATAATTTCTTATAGCGACAAGGAACAACTTCTTGCGGTCTAAAAATCATCTGGCAAAAACCAAGAAAAAACTATAAAAACAGTCCTATATGTGACTGGAACGTTATTGATAAAGTGAAAATAATCTTTTGTGATACAACATCAACGAACACTGGACGTTTTAATAGAGCTTTTGCTGTTTTGGATCACAGTTTACAGAGAGAGAGAGAGAGAGAGAGAGTTGTTGCTATTCGCTTGTCTTGAATTCCGTTTGAATATTAATTTTTGTTTCAGTTGACTGAAAAATGTCTCCATTTATATTTATAAATCCCTAAGATAGGCAATAAATTTAAAAAATTTTGTATATTTTTCTTTTAAAAGTCCGTACTAGCAAATGGAAATTTCTTTATGAAATTTACCAACCCGAATTTAAGCCCGGTACGGAGTTCTTACGGAATTTCAGGTTTGTAAATTTACATTTATTTCTACACGGAAAAATAATAGCGTAGGCTTTTGTGTAGAATTATGTTTGCATAAGCACAAATTCGTTTATTTTTGAATTTACAATGCACAAAAACATTAGAAATTAATTACAATTTGATGAAAATTAGAAATGTCAAAAATTCCGTCACCAAACAATTGTTTGAACATTAATTTCTGTATCAGTTGACTGAAAAAAGTCTCCACTTATATTTATAAATCCCTAAGATAGGCAATAGATTTCAAAAATTTTGTGTATTTTTCTTAACGGCATAAAATTAAAATCTATTTTATTTTCTCTGCGAACTTTCTTAAATTGTTAATCATTTTTTATTTTTAGTTGTTGCCATTAGAAAATATTAAACAAAGAGTAAATTTTTTAGAAAATTGTATAAAAATGTATGTACAAAAAAAAAATTAATTAAAATTTAAACAAACAATGACAAGTATTGCCGTCACCATCTTCCGTTGTATCATTTTTATATTTCTCTCCCGCAATGAAAAATCGCAAAGCACCGCAATCATTGTCTTTAGACTCTCATCCAGCACAAAACCAAAATTAATTCTTAAGTTGAGTACGTAATCAAATTTGGTGAAAGCCAACAAATTTATTCTCAGCTACTTTTAAACTCATTTCAATTTTATATTAACATTTTGTTGTTATTATTTTAGGTGGTGACTAAACATAGTCCGAACCCTAGCAACATATTTTGTAAATTTACTGACTACCAGGTGACTTAAATTAAATCAACTTTAAGTTAGCTGAAGGTAAGGCAGAGTGAGATAATTGACTACTGCCTGGGACACCGCAACGTTAAAAGAGTTAGTTGATTATATTGAAAAGTAATTCAAGTGTCAGTCAGTACTAGTTGCGAAATAGTTAGCTTAAAGTTAGTTTAAAGTTAACGGAATTTCCGACAGAAGATGCTATCGCTCAGGATTCAAAAACTCAACTATGGAATCAGTGTAGCTATCGAGGACATACAACCGAAAGTTGACAAATTGGTGATGCAAAATTATGTTATAAGAATGTACAAATTAAAAAATTGATTGGAGGGCCCATTACCACACTAAAGGGTTTCTTAGTTCTCAAGGTGAAAGACAAAATAAAAAGATTTAGTTATTCCTAATATGTATAACACTTGTACTAATTGATGATGCAAAAGAAATTATGAGACTTAAACTACATGGCTATTTATTATATTTCTAATAATACATACATCTAATGTGAACTATAATTATATCAAACTCAATTATGCAGATCAATTGAGTTGCCTTAAAACAAATAATAGAAATTGTCTCACTTTGTGTATGTCAGTGTAGAGACCCGAAAACTGTCTGAGCCCACAGCCAATGCCCGACGATACAATACCACAATATTCTCCATTAACTATAACCGGACTGCCCGAATCGCCTGCACAGCTGTCTTTTCCAGGTGCGGCAGCACAAAACATTGAATCTGTCACCTTACCTCCACCCCAGTAGTACTGAGAGGCACAAGCATTTTTATCAACTACATTGACTTCAGCAGTTTGCAGTTGAAGGGGAAAGAAGGCAGTCTGTTCATACAATTTTCCCCAACCAAAAAGTTGTACTGGATCACCTACATTGATGGGCTTTTCACAAAAACGTACTGTTTGTACGGATGGTCCCCTAATAGGTGTCCACAATTGCATCACAGCTACATCCATATCAAATGTTCGCTCGTTGTAATTTCTAGGAATAACTATTTTTCTCACCTTTGATCTGATGCCATAATCAGTCAATCTCGAGGCACCACCAACTACAACAAACCGATTTGCGTGTATACCTTTAACACAATGGGCGGCAGTGACAACAGTTGTTTCTGAGGCCAAGGCTCCGCCACAGTGGAAGCTTCCATCCACGTGCAGCTGCACTAGATAAGGAGCTTTATCGATTGTAGTACTTTCACCACCCATAACGCGTTTCCAGCTTTGGGGCAAGGCAAATGCCACTTGCTGAAATACCAAAAGGCCGGCTACAAATACTTTAAATAATTTACGAGTACTACGCTTAAGCATTTCTTTACTTTTAGTGCTAAGATTGAGAAAAATAACTTTAACTTTTTAAGTGTTGATTGAAAATTATAACACTGTGAGTCTGTAGCCAGCTTATATAGCAAAGAAATTTGCTAAAATGAGCAAACATATGTTCAAATATATCAACTTGTTGACCTAAACTCTATTTGAACCTACGTAATTGAAATTATTATCAAGTTGAAGTTGCGTCTTTAAGCGTTTTAAAAATTGTTTATGTCTGTATGGATTTGCGTATGCATGCATTTTGTATAAGAGCCCTGTCGGAAACTAGGTTAACTTTAAATTAATTATAATCCAACTATTTCGCAATTATTACTAAATGATACTTGGATTACTTTTCAATTAATTAATTAACTAACAATTTTAACATTGATATATCCTAAACAGTAGTCAATTGTCCCACTCTGCACTTTTTTTCAACTAACTTAAAGTTGACTTTATTTCAGTCACTTGGTAGTCAGTAAATTTACAAAAAGATATTGCTGGGGTTCAACCTATGTAAAATCTAAAATGATTACAGCAAAAAGTTAATATAAAAAAAACAGCTTCTAAGTATCTGAGAGTAAATGTGTAGGCTCTCACCAAATCCGATAACGTGCTCAACTTAAGAATTGATTTTGAAACAGTTCAGCCCCCGTATTCTGTAACTCGCTAAAGCTAAGGCTAAATTCGATCGTTAAAATGCAAAACAAATAGAAAATTAAGTATTTTTGGCGATGATATAAAACACTAAAATTTCGGCGGATTAAATTTTTGAGCCAATGCCTGATTTAGCAATATGCAATTGAAAATTGTGGAAAGTCGATAAATCAATTTTATAAAATTTAAGCGATAGATATTTAGCTTTAGCAAGTTACATTATATGGGGGAGAATGGATTAGATTGTAGTTAGCTTTTAGTTAGTCTAAAAAAAGTTATTTATAAGTTGATTATTTTTATAGTCGACAAGTGAATTTCCGACAGGTTCCAGACACATTTTTATGTACGTAATTTATATAAATGCGTACATGCATACTTACGCACATATCTATGTATGTATGTATGTATGTGCATATTTATTTCTCATTCATTTAGAATTAATATTAATACAAATATTTATTTAGTTCAAATTGAGTTTTTCAACTACGTACTCGTACATTCGAATTTGATTTGTTTTCATTTTTGCCTTTTTGCGTTAAAGCATTTGAAGAATATTTCTTATTCATTAGAAATGTATTTTATAATTTAATAGTAACGTCAGTATTAAAAGACTTTGTGTGGAGACAAGTGTTTTTGATAAATTGAATTTCACTTGCTACAAGTATCGCTAAGTTCTGTGGCCAAATTCTGATGATCAACATAATAGGTTTACGTCAGGTGACATGAGCTGTATTTACGATTGGAATTTGACCAAAATCACTGGGATATTTTCGGTGAAGCAGCAGGTCCTTTGGACCTAATTTAAAAAAAATTAGCCTGATTGTTCTCTTAGAAGTTTTGAGTTTCATAAAAGTCGGTTATATAGACTTAAAGAGCGAAATATTGTCCTAATGATAGGGCTTCTAGTTTTTAAAAAATATAAAGCCTCTTGCTTCTCTTAAAAGCAGATGTATCAAAATTAGTTCATTCCGTTTACCCTATAGGGCATAATAATTAACACACAAAGTTACGTTTGCTTTCGAACAGTCAACTAACAGGTGGATAGGCAGACTGTAGGGCGAACGTCACTCTCATGTTAATAGGGGTTTACCTTATGGCTATTTCGTTTCTAAAAAAAGTGTAACATCTACATATGCTACACGTGATTTGGCAATATTCCTAAATGCTCACCTGATTTTGCTACGATACTATTTATATGTGCAAAAATAAATTGCACTATTATATTTATAAATTTATTTTCGTTTTGATTTATTTGTATGTACTTAAAAGCAGAGTATGAAAATAAATGAATCAAATTGTTTGATTTTGTTTTGTTTCATTTTTTGAAGTGAGTGAAACAAAAACAAAACAAAACAAATGAGAACGATTTCTCAATTTATTTT
Organism: Tachina lurida; assembly: GCA_944452675.1. NCBI lineage: Eukaryota > Metazoa > Arthropoda > Insecta > Diptera > Tachinidae > Tachina > Tachina lurida. Next base: position 193,703,001 of record OX101752.1, on the reverse strand, counting down.
TGTATTTTATTTGCACATGAGCACAAACCAGAAAACACAGCCTATCAGCTGTAAGACGTCTAACAGCCGCCACCGGCCACAAACAATACATTAATTTAATCATACGCCGCTAGAAAATAAAATAATGGGAAATAAATGGAAGCGTTTTGAAGTATTTGCAGCCAATTTGACATCATCATATAAAAGGACGTATTACGAGTGTCGTAATAAGACTACGACTACGACGATTTGGTACTACACTTAAGAACATTGTAACATTATTTTCTTTAATCTACTACAAAATCGAATATCGAATCATAGTCGTTATCGTAATTAGGCGCAATATAATTTTATTGCATTGTTATTTGACACATTCACCCCTATCGTGAACAGTTTTTCCCTTAAAATATTTTCCCTTTTCCCCAAATTGCAATCGTGAATAATTTTTCCCCAGAAATCTGTTCCCTCTTCTGATTCCCCTTATCGTGAATAATATTTTTCACATGGATTTTTTCACTTTTCCTTTGGTTTTGTTCACTTTATTTTTGCAGGCGAATTGAATCAATATATCGCGTAATTTCTGTATTAAACTTCCAATTAATAACTTTCAATTATAAATAATTATTTTTAGGACAATATCAGTAAATAATTAATAACAATAATTCCGTACAGCACCTTTTTTCATTGAATATGAACATCTTTGGTCCATATACTGTTAATTTTATGCCGATGGCATACATAAGAATTTTTTCCACTGCACCCAAAATATTTAAAAACACTACTTTAAACTTAAAAACATTGCATTTGAAACAAAAAATGTTTGTATTTTTCACTATAAAATATAAATTTTTCTGATTTTCAATTAATTTTGAAGTTTTACAAGTCTTCTTCCCGTTTTTTACATTCACTGCGAATCGATAGCGGGAACAAACGTTCCCATGAAGTTCCCGATAGCAAATTTCCCTTCATGGGGAATGAAAATTTCATGGGAACAAAAATTTCACATTTTATTCACGATAGGGGTGATTAAGTTTGTTTTATATAGCTTAGCAGCATAGCTATAACGTGGTACCCTAAAACACCTCTATTCTATTTTTTTATTTTATTTTATTTTTTCGGAAACAATAACTAAACCAAAATTAGTGTTGAACATGTAGCAGATTCTTTTTTTTTAACATCATTAGAAAAGAGCGCGTTACATTTTTAAAATAACACATAGTTTTCAGAAAAGAACACAAAGAAACGTAAAAGGCAGAATAAATTCAGCATATTGCTCAGAAAAGAAAACGTCATTAGTACGTCTCTGCTAAAATTAAAAAAAAATATATTTTCTGCCCCACTACCCACGGGACAATAATTACACAGCGCAACATATATTCTAGAAGGTTTTTCATTGAGATCTTAGGTAAATTTTTGTAGTAAATTGTTTCCTTGAATTTTTAACGGTTTGCTACCTATGGACCTGAACAGGGGGAAAAGAAGGTAAAAAAGAATCGAATTTTTTAAAAATGTTTGCGAGTTTGATTTTGAAGATGAAGTTTTTCATGTTATATATTCACAATTTTTGCTCTTTATGACAAGAGCTACAACTTTGCCTCAGAGAGTAAATCAAAATTCCTAGAGCCATAATTTTAATTTTTTTGGTTTTAATACTAATTTATTTCTTTCTAAAATATAGAATATATCTAATTACCAAAGACATAACTAGCTTTATTTAATTAGTTTTGTATATCACAATAAATTTAAGCTTCCCAACCCTGGAAACATCTTTTTAAACTTTTCTCTTTAAAAAATATATAAAATATGTAAAGTGAAAGAGAAAGACATAATTAAAATACTAGTTTTATTAAGTTACTTTAATATCAAAAAATTTTGAAATTTTCCAGCTCTGTTGTTAATGTTTTTCTAATTCTCTATACCCAACTTTTCTTTCCAAAACATAAAATATATATATATAAATATATATAAACTAAAATGTAAAAAAATAGGATTAGACCTAGTTAATTTTATATATCACAAAAATTGTAAGTTTCCCAACCCTGAAATCATATTTTTAAATGTTTCTGATCTCTTGCACTAATATTTTTCTTTAGGAATGTAAGATATTCTAAATTCATAGATAAAAAGGAAAAATTAATTTTAGTAGCTTATTTTTATATCACAAAAAATTTAAAGTTTCCAACCCTGGAAATGTCTTTTTTATATTTTTTATATTTTTAATATAAAGTTTATTCTTACTGAAATATAAAATAAGTTTATTTAAAAAAAATCAAAAATTTTCTGATGTCTAGTTACTTTTATATGGAAAAATCAAGTTTAAGTTTTCCAACTCTGAAACCGTCTGCTCGATTTCGCTGATTTTCAATACCAATCTATTTTGGACCATTTCTGATACACCAGTCTAAAACCGAAATCTTTAGCTTTTTCTGGGAGCTTCGAAAAACCGATTTCACATAGACCACACGGACGAACAGACATCTCTTATTCGTCTTCCCTATTCATAAGGATAAGGAATATATATATTTTATGGGTCGCGTATGTATATTATGGAAATAACACACGGAATGACAAACCTATGTATACCTTTTACCATTTTTGGTAAAGGGTATAAAAATAAGTATTTGACTAGACATGAGTTCAATAGGTTAAAGTCTGCTGAAGAGTTTCTTAAGCAGAAATGAAATGCATATAAACGGTGCTTAGCCAACAAAACAAACAAAAAATTCTTGTAATCAATAATGTTCCCGAAACAAAATCCGGACTTATTATTAAAATAATATAATTTATCAAATATCATAAAGAAACATAAAGAAATTGCCATAAATCTCCAACATGATATATTTTTTTTTTTCATTAGAAATATTTTTTTTCTTTTGTGTTTTTGCTGTAAGCCATAATTATTGGTTTTAAAATTTCTACACAGATTTATCAATTGGCATTCGGAGTAAGAGTATCTACTGGTTGTTAGACCATGCAATGCGATATTTTACATTATTATACACTATCAGTGTTCGTATAATGTTTTTCCTTACGCCTGACTGGAAATTCATTTGTTGGCAAGGGTTAATGGCGCCTAGAATAATAATAAATGTTAGTAGTCCTTTAAACATAAACATATGTATACACTGCCAGTCATTTAAATAAGGAATTTATTTTTATCCATTTTTGAACCAATATACATATTTGTTAAACATTGGGGAACTACTAAACTCCATATTTTTACTATGAATTTTATTAATATTTTGAAGGGAGTTTTTTCATTTTAAGAAAATTATGTTTTTTAGGGTTTCGTGCACCAATTGTTTTCGCTACGATGTTCGTTTGTCTGTCCGTGTATCACAGCATGCTTTCTCGAGAACCGTAAGGGCTGCGGAACTGAAATTTTCACAAAATATGTACAACTTTGGCTGCTACAACAACAAATATATGACAGATAAAGGGTGTTCTAAAGCGAGCAAAGACACAAACTGAAATCCTAATGTAATTTATTACATTAGGATTTCAGTTTGTGTCTTTAAATAGACAATTATTGAAATTTTCAAACTAGACCAATTAACACTGAAAATTTAAAAATCAAAATTAAAGAATATTTTCACGGCTCCATTCTAAAACATGCTAAGTCAAAAAAGCTAGTTTTGAGATAAACCCATAGTTTATTGAAAATATCTCGGGAATGTTATAAGATAGAAACTTGAGACTTTTTGTAATCATGCAATAATTTCAATAGAATTTGTTTATTTTATTTCAACTTTATAAATTTATTTTGTAGATCATAGTTAAAAGTGACTAAGAATACTTAAGATTGTCCTCCTTAGTAGACTTAGCATCTATCTGGTGGCCCTTTCTCACCTACAATGGCCATCTATGTACTTATAGCATGTTTTAGTTTGGAGAAAAATTTAAATTAATTTTTTTTGGAGTACTTAATTGCAAAATCAAGCTAAGTGTATTTAAAACATTTAAAAGGGAGGTTTCTTAAACTTGACAAATTATGCTAAGTACATTTTTGCTCATAACTTTTGATAGAATAGTCCGATTATTATCAAAATTTTACAGAATCTTAGTTAATAAACCATGAGTGCAGAAATGCTATTCCCAGCATAATATGCTATGTCGACTTAGCATGTTTTGGAATGGGGCCGTCGATTTTATAAGTTAATATTATTTGACTATTTAGTTTTGATAGCTTGCTGCATCTTGGAAACCTTAAGTAGGCAAACTCTTGAATTTTTCTAAACCGTAGCAAGTAGAGAATTCCCAAATTAAAAAATACCGAAACAAAAAATCGCCCTAATGTAAAAAGGGCTTAAATGAAAAATATCGCCATAAATAAAATAAGTTGCTAATATGCAAAAAAAAAACTATAAGTTTGTAGTGTGTGTCTGTGTATCTGTGTGTCCGTCCGTGTCCACGTACAGACCAAACGGCTGGACCGATTATGATAGGTTTGATAGGTGACTTGATCGTGCTAGTTCTTAGCTATGTTTGAAGAAAATCGGTCTAGCCGCTTAGGAGATATAACATCTTCTCTAGATATATCGGGGGTTTTAAAATTTTTAATTTTTGTTATTATATATTGTGATTCTCACTAATGTTTTACGAGAATTAATGCAAACATACAAGGTTTAATTAATTTCAAAGTTTTTTGGCTTAAGGTACACTGACGATTTCCGTGAAGCTGGAATGAAATGCATATAGACATTGTTAGTCAAAATAAACAAGCAACATTTTGAAATATTTCCGTTTTTTTAAGAATTAACACTTACGCAATGAATCCCTACTACTATTACTTGGTGTTACCTTCCTTTGGAAAGGAATAGTGGTTGAGAAGACAGAAGATATTCTTTTACATATCTGCTTTTTGCACGTTTCTAATAATGCAGTGTTGCAGCGCCTCTGGTGTCAATGAGGCGTATTAAATTTTCATAGCTGTGTTTACTAGCCATTTTATTGGTTATTTTACTTTGCCTATGATTCTGCTACACAATAATGACTTAGGAGGTTTCTCTGAAAAAGAAATTACTAGTTTTCACAACATGTCTCTTTTTATGTGAATTTAAACGCAAAACAATGCAAATTTAAGTAAAAAATTATGGATTTTTAGTTCCTAAGTTTCTTTAAAAAAAATCGATTTTTTTAAAAAGCATGCTCAGTATTTGCTAAAACTGTAAAGGAATAAATAAATAAATAAATTTTTATTTGGTTTTCTGCATATTAAAAATATCGATTCTTTGGAAGCAATGAAAATGTAGTTCCTTAATAACTACACAAAGAAAAAACTGCCTCATAGAATCAAGAAGATTTTCTCTATGAACCGTTATTAGGATAAGGGATATCCCAGCAGAAAGAAGCGAAGATTTTTTCATTCCTTATTGTTTTTATGTGGTAAATCTTATTAATTTTATCAAGAAGAAAACCACATAAAATCAAGAAGAAATCTTATTATTTACAACTTTTTTTACTCAATTTCCGTTATTTTTGGCACCAAAAAAACATTCCATAGAGAAAAACTTCTTGATTCTATTAGGTTTTCTTATAAATTGTAAACTATAGGGATTTCTTATTGATTTTATTAGGTTGCCTTCTTGATTTTTTTAAAAAGGTTTTCTTCTTGATTTTAGTGGTTCCTATATGAGTATGTGTAAGGCATCTTATTGATTTTTTTAATAAGGAAATCTTCTTGATTTTATGAGGTGTCTTGTTATTTCATATCTATAAATAGACATAGAGACAATTTTTTTCATGATTTTTTTCATTTTTGTATAAGACTGTTTGCACAATAATTTCAATGGTTATTCAGGCTGCTTGTTAGCATATTGGTTAGAGTGCTTGTCTATAAGGTAGAAGTTTGCTGGTTCAATACTTGGTGAGTAAGTTAGTTAAGAATATAACCTAATGTGTATGTATGTTTGTATATATAAATAACATCTACAATATAATACATACATACATATGTATATGGTATAGAATTTAAATGAAAGTACATAAGTACAGAGTATAAAGAAGCAATTTTTTTTATTATTTTGGTATTGAAAAAATCAATAAGATAACCTCATAAAAACTACAAAATGTCCTCTTCATTTTTTCAAAAAGGTTTTCTCTATGAAATTAATAAGATTTCCTTATTGAAAAAAAAACAGAGATTTCTTATTAATTTTGTTCTATTTTATGAGGTATTTAGTAGGCACTGTTTTCTCTGTGTACTTAAATTTTTTTACCTTTATTTATTTATTCTCGAAGAACAGGCTACAAGTGCTTTTTATCCATCACTTGATAATTATAATTGTATAAAACTTAAAAAATTTTTTTTAGTTTACATATGAAATGGGCCACGAAAAAGCTCTTAATACTTGAAAAATTCTGTTACTCGGAATTAACCGTAAAGCAATACTAAATAATGAAGCGAAATTGAGCTCCAGGCATTTTTAAAGGACTTCAAAAATCACTGTATTTTTTTATCACATCCTGTAAGGATTCCTTTATATCCTTTATTTTATACTTTTATAACAAGTCGCCCTAAACACAGTTTCCATTATGTTACGATACGAAGAATATGGAGGCCAATCTAAGAACTCTACATTCTGTCCACGAATTCACTGATTTACAGCTCTGGGGACCGTTTCTCAAAACTACAAATTACAAATCTACAAGTAAAATACACACAAAACAACAACACTTTTAAAAATTTTATTTTTGTTTTGTGTGTATTTTACTCGTGGATTTGTAATTTGTAGTTTTGAGAAACGGGCCCCTGGTAGTGCAAATTAATAGGTGCACGTTATAAATCCAAATAAGTTTTTAAATTGTGGAAACGCACTTTCTAATATCCTTTTGCGCGCTGCTCCCCACATTTTTTTCTTTTTAAATACCAAGACGATAGTACACCCAATGCCACAACTCGGCCGTCCCGCCCAGCTATGGTTTCCTTGAAAAAATATTTCTGCCTTTCTAAACTCTCTTTGTTAGAAAATTATCTGTTCAAAATCAATAAAATTAACTTCCTTATTGAAGTGATTCACAGTGTGCGTACATGTTTATATGGTTGTTGCTGTCGCCTTTAATGTCATTGTTTGTTAGAGAGTCTAACCATATGGATATTATGAGCATTGTGTGTGTCATCATGCATATCTTATTCTTACATGTGTAATATTAAAATTCACACATTTGTTTGCACATCTACTCGTAGTCCTGGTGTATGTGATTTTCAACAAAATAAATCTTTGAATGTATTTGGCAGCTGAGAGAATTTTCTAGTTTGATGCAGGATAATAAAAGAATAGAACAGCAGTCGTATGACACAGAAATGTCGCACATAGATATTTTTTATGACTTTAAAGTTTCGGAAAATCTTTGAAGTTAAGAAATAAGTATGTATTACAAAAAAAAAATTGGGAACGATTAGTGTGCATATAAAAAATATTATTGCGGTTGTTTCAATCATTTTCCTGCTATTAATTTTTTCACAAAAAGTTTAAAGAAAAATTAACTGTATTTTTTTTTGGAATATAAAATAAAAGTGTTCGCTTGGGAATTCATATTGAAGCAACAATAATAAAAAAAATGCAGGCAGTGGTACATATGCCCTCAAAAATGATGAAAGGCTGACTGCTACTCTCAATGGCGTATATAAATTATTACAAGTTTTTTCATACCTTAATTAGCTTACATAGTGTCCACACCTGATGATTTTATATCATAAGTCGTAAGATCACGCCGGCAGAGAAACTGTAATTTTTTCATCAATATCAACATAAAGGGGTAGACTTAATGATGATTTAAGATCATGATGAATCACTACAATATTAACTTCCTTAAACAAATATATTCAAAATATTTATTTTTGTTGTTTAATTGTTTGGTCACAAATAATTGTGTAATCAATAAACGTCAAATGCACAGTGACACAAACACGACATTTGATATCAAGATGAATTTATCAGGCCATTAGCTCTGATAATTATATCCTAACGCTGCCATAATATTAATAAATTGAGTCTATACCTGATGAATTTTCATCATGATATCAATTTGACATTCATCATGATATAGATTCGTCAAGTGTGGGCACTATGTTAATCTTGCTGAGATGTGGTTCCAATTGTTGAAAACCATTGTCACACAGCAAACGCTAAAATTAATTTACTCAAAGTAGCTATACATACATACTCGTTCATAAATATAATACACACATTTTCCTGATGCCTGCATATACCAATTCATATATATACGTAAATTAAATAAATAGTAAAATAAAACGACAACATTTCATTTAATTCATGTTATTTCAACTTGAAATAACTTTGAATCAACATGATGAACAAAAAACTTTCATTTAAGAAATTTATTACTTGACATATATTCATACATTTATTTAAATTGAAGTTTATCGTATTTGCTGGTGGTTAATCATGTCTATACGCATTTCATTGGTGCTTCGCACAAATTATTTGTAGACTTCAACCATACATTTTGAACAGTCACAAACCTCTTTCTTATCTTATGCACAGACTTTCAAAAACCATTTGAGAATTCACAAATAATATAATTTTTACAAATTACATAATAAGTCTATGTATAAGATAAGAAGTGTGTGACTGCTCAAGGTGTGTGGTTGAAGTCTACTGATAATTTGGCAAAGCACCAATGAAATGCATATAGACATACATATATAACCACCAGCAAATACGATACAACTCCAATTTAAATAAATGTATGACTATATGTCAAGTAATAAATTTCTTAAATGAAAGTTTTTTTTTTTCAAAATTTTATGGCAAACAGGACATTAAAAAAGTTTATTTTTTGTTGGTTAATAACATCTTAAAGCAGCATGTGATTATGCCGGCCATACACTACACAAGTTCCCTGCACAAGAGCGGCACTGTACAGTGCGTTTGTATAGTGTATGTGGGTAGTTGTGCTATTTACGCAGTGAACTGAGCAAATATAAAAATAATTTTGATATTTGCTCAAGTTTGGAAACTGTACAGTGAACTTGTGTAGTGTATGTTGCAAACGTTCAGTTGTTTCGTGATTTCTTAAGACTTCACAACAAGAAATGAGAGCAGAGCAAATATTATGGACAGAGTTCCTAGAAATATACAAATAATCATGGCGAATTAAAATAAAAAATACACAGTTTACTTTTATAGTGTGTGTCACAATCTTACTTTACGCAGTGCCAGACTTGAGCACTGAAATTGTATAGTGTATGGCCGGCATTAGGCAACTCATCTGCATATCGACGTGCTTAACCAACAACAAACAAACTTTTATAAATTCTTATTCATTTTGGTACGCATTAAATAAAAATACTATAAAAAATTTTAAATAGTTTTTGTGTAATTATATAAAAAGTAGTAACAACGCTGACGCATATAAAGCAAGTAGGATCTACTTATTTGGTACATACATATACATAAATGAGAGTGGGAATTTCATAGATGCATATGAATGTGCTCAGAATGTTATGGCTTTAAATATTTCGAAATATCTGCAATAACCTTAAAACACTTACATATGTACATACATATCTACTTATGTTTGTATGGATATAAAAGAATATCATAAACAATTATCTCCCTTATGCAAAAACGATTGTTAAACTTAAAGTTCGTTTAACAAACGAATTTTGTATGGCAAAACCGGTTTTAAAGCATGCTTTAACTTTAACAATCGTTTTTGCATAAGGGCATATATCTTTAGCTATCCTAGGGAACAACAAACACCAGCAGAATATTTTATTATTAAGAGAAAACACTTTGCATACTTTCCGGCAAAATCACTTTAATTTTTTTGTTATCTACACACAATCTAATCGTGCATGATATCACCGTTAGTGTTATAACCCAGCAAAAACTTTACTTGCTAATATAATAAACGTATTATGTAGATACAAAAAAATTAAACTGTCGCACAAGAAAAAGTTTACATTTTGTGGGTGGATTAAATAATGAGTAAGCCCTTTATCGAAAAAGTGTTTGTAAACAAATAGTTGAAACGTTTGCTGGGTAATGGTCAAAGCTTTTTTGAGCTGCGTAACAGCACTTAATTTGCGTTGGCAGGAATTTCCACAATGTTGCAAGCATGTACATATGTACATCTTCTTAATATAACTTAATGTACACTGAGCTCGGGCGACAACAAAAACATTAAGAAATCATATTTATTGTTTTATGATTCGGATCTTTTAAATAATACGAGTATAAGAACAAGAACACAAGATAGTGGAATAAATGCTAAAACACACTTCCGGCGGATTGCATTGATGTGTTTAAGGGTAAAACGAAAAAAAAATTATATTAATCTTCAGACACTATGTCAAGTGTGAGTGTGAGTATACGTGTGCGTGTGTATGTCTTTTGATTTAAGTTTAAAACAAAATATGCGTGAGCGTGTCGTATATAAAGGAATTCTTTTTTCCAACATACTTTAGGGGATGACAGACATTGAGTTTACACGCTTTGGCATGCAATCAAAAAAAAATATATATATATAGTAAAATGTATAAAGCAAGCCATAGACCTTGCGACCGTTGGTACAACATGAGCAGGTTGTATATGAGATTGTACGGTGTGTGGGGTCGTCGTATGAAGTTGTGTCTCGGTTGTATGAAAGATTAAAAAGATTTGATTTTTTGGCAAGTTGTATAGACAGGTTGTAAAATGTAGGAGTATGTTGTACAACTTCATTTCATTTTGCTTTTATTTTCGTAGTGGTTATATAAAAAAAAACTGCATGCACGAATTCAAGTTTGAAATAAGTTATTTTATTGAATTTTATAAAAGTTTGAGGGCAGAAATGGCCTTTGTTAATATGTTATCTTGCTTTTGTATATGCATCGAAATCCTTGACAAAAGGTCATGGAATACTTCGACTGTCATGCATATGTATTTTTTATAGTCCTTTGGCTCAATTTATTTTAGTGTTTTCAAAAGTTTATTTCTCTTAATATAAACAACTCCTTTGACCAAATTTTTTTCTGTCTTTTTTACATTCTTTATCTTCGTTTTGCACCAAAAAAATCATCGACAACAATATGCGTAATGAAGTTGTGCCCTAATGTTGTACACGTTGTTGTATAGTTTGTGCGCAAAACACACAACTTGGTAAACCAACGTGTTGTACCAACGGTCGCAAGGTCTGGGGCTTGCATAAGCGTTTGGGTGTGTATTCTTCCGTATATGCCTTAAATATAAAATTATTAGAATGGTTGGCTTTTGAGTTAAAGTTAAACGCGCCAATGTGTATGAAAAAAAAACCTCATCAATATATTAATAATTATATTTTTTTAAGTTTTCTGGCAACTTTTCGAGGGGTGCGACTAGCAAATAACATTTGTTTTTATCTAACCATAAAACTAAATAGTATTCTAAATACGAGTATAATGTGCTTACATATCTCTTATAGGACTTCTAAGGAAAATTTAACAAAGCATCAATACAACGTATCATATCGTTTTATGTTCTGCCGCCTTTCTTTATATTATATATACAAACATACATACATCTATATAGTTTCTATATAATAGAGATAGTCGTAAAGTATTGAAAACAACTAAAATGTAATCTCATTTATCACTGATAATTTTATGTCACATCTAAAATATCTTATAAGCAACTTATATTAGAACAATTAAATTACATATATTCTTATAATTCCACTTAATTAATAATTTAGGCTTTGCCATAAAATGCAGCTGATGCTTTCATAAATATGTATGTATGTATGTATGTAAGTATGTACATACATATGTACGCACATTTATTGCATAAGTTTATACAAAGTTTTTAATATAAAAAACTGTCACGAAATTCTAATAAAAATAAATTTATGATGTCACAACTTTGAATCATTTGCATGCGTACACGTCAGTCAAAGCAAGGAATTCTGTTTAATAAGCGAACAAGCAAAATAAAAAAAAACAAAAACAAACGAGAGTGACAATAAAAGTAGAAGTATTTCTTTTAAAATTATCTTATATTTATGTGTAGATGGAAGAAAAAATTCTTCCCCTAAAAATCATTATTAGTACAAAGTCTACCTTAAGGGATTACTTCGTTTTGTCACTCATTCCCTTTTATATTGATGATGATGCAAGTAAAAATGTTTTTAGTTTCTTATATTTTTCAAATTTCTCACACATCATCTAACTTAAGCTTAATAGGAGGGGTTGACTTGCTAAGTTTCCGCGTACACCGGAATCGGCGCTGAAAAAAAAGTGGAACTGGAAAATGTTTGCTGTTCGTCAGTGAAACGAAAACGATTCAGAAACTAGAGTGTAAACTGAAAAGGAATTGCTGGGCCCTAATTTTTAGGGCAACCCGACAACATTAGCAGAATGGCCATCGACTGGAGTCCCCAAGGTCACCTACGTATTGGAGAACCTGGTCATACTTGGAGGAGTCAGGTGGATGCTGAAATAAGAACTTCAGGACGCAGCTGGAGCGAAACAAAATACACATCGCAAATGATGGAAATGATTGGAAGAACTTTGTTGTGGCCCTATCTTCCTTCTAGTAACTACAGGTTATAATATATCTGTGGCAATAAGGAAAAAGTGCTTAAGTCATATTTTACTGTTTTGCAGGAGAGCACTTTTAAACGTTCAAGTCGATTTTTAGAAATTTATTTCTTTTAAAGTTAAATTGGGAAAATCCCTGTTAACCTTAATTTTTTTAAGCAAAACATATAAGTAATACATTTATGTTGAAATATACAAAAGTATAGCCTAAATTAAGCTATTATTCCAAATGAGATTAGAAGTCTAAAAAAGATAAGTCGCAATTCATAGTACTATAACTTCCTCAAAAATTACACAAATTCATTAAAATTTTGACCAGGCCTACTTTCAAATATGCAGATTACGGAGGTGCCATTAACTCAAAATCAGCTTATCTCGACTTAAGCACTTTTTCCTTTTTGCCACAGATATAATTTTTAGGGTTACGTCCGTCTGTCTATCATAAGCTATTTTCTCTAGAACCGTAAGAGCTACGGTCCTGAGTATGTAAAACATCGGCCGCTGCAATATTAGTTAAAAATTAAAGAGTGTTCTACAGCGATCAAACAAAAAATATTGAAATCCTAATGTAATCTACATTTAATTTTGTACACTATCACTATCACTATCTTTGAAATTTGCAAAGATAATAAGTGTATTTTTATGCCGACTACAACAATTTACACTGAAGTCTAAAAAAATTTAAATTAAAGAGTATTCCATCAGTTAATGTAATTTTTATAATGCAATTTTAACAACTTGCTGTATCTTGGAAACCGTAACAGGCAAACTCTTTAAATTTTCCAAAAGCTATAAAGCTAAAAAAAATCCCCATACAAAGAAATCGCCAAAACGAAAAAATTGCCAAAATGAAAAAAGCGCTTAAATAAAAAATATCACCAAAAACAAATTAAATCGCCAAGAAGCGCAAAAAACGCCAAAACGAAATAAAGCGCCAAGCGAAAATAAAATCTCTAGAACTAATGGGTGTTTTTTATTGAGGTATAGAATTTTAAGTTGGCATCACTTTTTTAACTGGCGGCCATTTTGTCAGCTGTCAAGTGATTAATATTTAGTTTGGTTTGCCATTTCATCATGAACAGGTTGACAAAAGAACAACGCTTGCAAATCGTGCAAATTTATTTCGAAAATAATGGTTCAGTTCGCGAAGTTTACCGCAAGCTCCGTCCATTTTATGGTCGACATAATCGTCCATCAGAGCAATTAATTCGGTTAACCATGGATCGTTTTCGCACTACGTTTACTCTATGTGATAATACGCATCCGCAGAGACGTCGAACAGTGCGCACCGAAGAAACAATTGCCGCTGTAGAGCAAAGTGTTGAAGAGGAACCGAATGAATCGATTCGCCACCGTGCACAGCAATTGGAGCTTTGTCCATCATTGTCCATTTTGAAGATTTTGAATGTGGATGAGTTGTGGTTCCAACAAGATGGCGCTACATGCCACACAGCGCACGTCACAATCGATTTATTGAAGGAAACATTCGATGAGCGCATAATTTCGCGGAATGGACCTGTCAATTGGCCACCAAGATCGTGTGATTTGACACCATTGGATTATTTTCTTTGGGGATATGTGAAGTCGCTCGTCTACGCCAACAAACCAGAAACGTTAGGGGACTTGGAAGCCAACATTCGTGGCGTTATTGCCAACATACGGCCCCATATGCTCGAAAAAGTGGTTGAAAATTGGACCTGTAGAATTGGCTTTATTCGAGCCAGCCGCGGCGGCCACATGCCCGAAATCATATTTAAACATTAATGGCATAAAATTATCCTTCCAATAAAGCCAAATTGATGGACATTAAAACGATTTTCTTGTGTTTTATTTCAATTCGAACTTCTATACCTCTAAAAAAACACCCTGTAAAATAAATCACCAAAAACTGAAAAAATCACCAAAATGAAATAAAAAATCGCCAAAAATTAAAAAAACGCCAAAATTAAAAAAGCCAAGAACCGAAAAAATTGCTAAAAAGAAAAACAAGCGCCAAGACCAAAAAAATGTCTAAAACAAAAATAAGTCACCAAGAACCGAAAAAATTACCAAAATTAAAATAAAAACCGCCAATATGAAAAAAACGTCAAAAAAATTTTTAAATCTAAAATAAATCACCAAAATGAAAACAATAAAGCGCCAAACTAAAATAAAATCTCTAAAACTAAAATAAATCATCAAAAACCGAAAAAATCGCCAATATGAAAAAAACGCCAAAAAAATTTTTTTAAAACTAAAATAAATTACCAAAATTAAAAAAATCGCCAAAATGAAAAAAAACCTCAAAAACCGAAAACATCGTCAAAAAAAACCCGAAAAAATCACCAAGACTAAAAAAATCACTTAAACTTAAATTAATCGTCAAAGACCGTAAAAATCGCCGCTAACGAAAAAATCGCCAAAAACAAAAAAAAAACACTAAAACCAAAAAAACCCAAAAACTGAAAAAAAAGACAAAACTAAGAAAAAAAAAACACCAAAATTAAAAAAAAAATCCCCGAAACCCGAAAAAAATTTTACCGTGTACCTCAATTTTTTTTAAATGTCTATATCTGTTTGTCACGTAAGATATTCGATTATAACAGATTGATTAAATACTAAAAAAATTTAAATATTACAGTGTCGGTGAAATTAAAGAGGCAAATATTGAAATTTCAGACTATCGCATGGCACAGCAGCAGTATAAGGACAATGTTACTATTGAACGCAAGGACGAACAATTTTTACACAGCTATCCAGCACAACTCTTCAAATGTAACTGACTTATTTTATAAGACGCATCGCTAATCGTTGACAAATTTTATGTGAAGAAAAATTACATTACAAAAACCCTACACACACATAATTTGTCAACAAAAGTTTTGGCCTAATTTTGTAAAACGTAACTACAAGCGTTGACAAATTTTATGTGGAAAAAATTTAAATTACAAAAACAAATTACATACAAACGTTTTCTACGCTAATAGTTGCTTTTTACAAAATTAAGCCCTTTGATTCAATAGTTTAAAAATATAAAAAGAAAGTAAGACGTGTTTGGAAAGCTTATGTTATGTCGCTTTCAGCCGAGTTAAATAACTCTCTGATCTAGCGAATAGTTTACGTGAACCTAGAGAGTTACGACCAAGATACTCTTGAAAAATCAGACCGCTTAGGCAAAATTTTTATTTTTAATTTTTTTTTTTTTGTTTGACATGTACTTTGCCCGAATTACAGGGTTATTTATTTACTGGTTAGAAAACCTCCGGCCTGGCAAGGCTATCTGCTATTAAATATGAAAGGTTTGCCTTGCCATTTGTTTAACAACCGAAGAACGAGTTAAAATAATTAAAAATTACTGCAAAAGTGGTGGTTTAAAAAGCGGTGGCCACTTTTCGAGTATACCTGGGTAATTATGGTTGTCACAATTGATCAACTGTGCAAGGAAGAGACTGTACATCAAAGCAATATGCGTACAAAAAAAACTAAATTTCATTTCCAGCTACCAAATTTATTGAATCAGTAAATATTTTGTATGAATGTGGACCTACAAATAGTTTTGTAAAAATTTAAATTTAACAGAGTTCGCCTAAGAGAATTTATTATTTAAGTGTGTCGGTATTTATCTTACTTGTTGACAGGTACAACCAACGCACTGTTGTACTCTTGTTGTTGTTTATTTTGATTGATCGTGTTGTATGCATTTAAATGCCGACAAGTAGCCGACTGCTCTAGGAGTATACAGTTATTTTTTTTTTTTTTTTGGAACAAACAATTAATTGGTTCATTTATTTATATTTATTTGCTAGTACTCCGCACAGTGGTCACGTTTTGGGCCAAAAAGGAAAACCTACCGGGTATCGACCCGAATTTGTATTGAAATTTTCAGGGCCACAGCTGTTATAGTTCCAGAGATCATGCGTTACGAACAAACACACACAACTATTTTATATATATAGATATTTACACAGTGTGTATACCTTTGGCCGCTACAACAACAAATACATGAGAGTTGGAAATCAAAGGGTGTTCCAAAACAAGCAACGAAAAATGTTAAAATCCCATGTAATATATACATATACAATTGTATGTATATACACTTGAATTTTGTAAGGTTAGTGTATTTTTATACAGACTACAACAATTAACACTAAAATTAAAAAAAAATTAATTACAGGGTCTGCCATCAGTTAATGTAATTTTGACAACTTGCTGTATCTTGGAAACCGTAAGAGCAAACTTCTTGAAATTTTCAAAAACGGTAAAACAAAAAAATCCCAAAATTATAAAACCGCCGAATCGAAAAAAAAATCGCCAAAACAAAAAAATCGCCAAAACGAAAAAAAGCACCATATTAAAAAAAATTTCTAAAACGAAAATAAGTCGCGAAAAACCGGAAAAATTGCCAAAATTTAAAAATCGCCTGAATGAAAAAATCGCCAAAATAAAAAAAACCGCCAAGATGAAAAAAATCGCCAAAATGAAAAAAAATCGCTAGAATGAAAAAAATCGCCTAAATGAAAAAAATCGTCAAAATGAAAAAAAATCGCCAAAATATAAAAAAATTGCCAAAATGAGAAAAAATCGAAAAATAAACAAAAAAAATTATTTCAGCTGAAAAAAACTTAAAAAAACGCTGTATTAAAAAAATGCTCAAAGCCCCACGTACGGAACCCTTCGTGCGCGAGTCAAAGTCGCACTTTACTGAATTTATTTATATTATTGAACTTTTTTTTTTCAAATATATTAGTTTAATATTTTAATGGAATCTTAAGAATATTTCATATGATTTGATGAGGCTAAAGTTCGTATCGCTCTGGAAGCCAAATTACATGTGATAATTATTAATGAGCAAATAACACCAAAGTTAATTGTAAATATTCTGACAAACACTAGCAGAACGGAACAACTAGCTGTTTTCGAAGGCCACTGTATCTTCATCATCAGCGTTCTTTTGTGTTTGGTCCACTGTGTGTGGTGTCAGTTGGTATATACTCAGTTTTCAATGCAAATGGAATATGTGAATTGTTTTGATTCATCGTATCACAATTTGCTAAAAGTTTTTTTGTAATCAAAGCTCAACTTAAACATCTTTAGTTAATTTGCTTATTTTTATTCTACTTAAGATAAACTTTTTTGGGTTGTTACAATTAAGTACATTTATTTAGTTTTTGCCACAAAAATATTTCAATTAATTTTTTAACTGAATATCAAGAAAGTTTAACGTTTATTAACGCACTAATAATCCCAAATTATTATTTTACTTAATTAGTAAAATAACTTTTTTATTAAAAATACATTTAAATTGATTATTGAGGGTTTTAGCTGGATCCTAGGCGCATTTCACTGTTGCTAATGCAAATCATCAGGGAACCTTTACCCAAAAATCTTAGAACAACTAGAGTTATTATGTTATAAACTTTCATTTAAACAAATGAGAAGTTCAACAAATAACAAAGTTGAAACAAGAACTCAATAATCAACATGTTTTTTATTTTCTTACTTTACTACATTGGCTGACTTTTTTACAACTTTAATGAATATCAAGAAGTTGAATATCAAGAAGTTGACGTTAGAAATATTGGCGTTTTTGTAATAGATAAAAGGAAACTTGTACAACTTTCTTTTATCTGTTACAGAAACGTCAAGGTTTCCATAGCCAACGTCTTACACATACAGTCTGTAAGAATATTTTTATTAATTTTTTTATTGAATATTTTTAATTGAAAAAATCAAAAAAAAAATGCAATTAAAATGTTTCCATGATTGTTTGAACACTATTTAATTGTTTAATTGAATCTCTGTTTTATTTTAATAAATCTTGCTTTTGCATTTTGCTGTGAGCTCAATTATTTGAATTACTCGAATGATTTAAGAATGTTACATAATTAATTCAGAAGTATTAATACTTCAAAATCAGTTAATTCCTTATGCTAGTACAACCAAAAGTCATATAATTGAATATTCTATGTAGTAAAAAAAATTATGTTTGGTGATACAGAAACTCATTTTTTTTGCAAAAGTTAAAAGCAAGACCAAAGAATATGAAATAACAAAACTGTTTGACTAAATAAATTTGTTGTTTTTATTTTTCTTTTTAAAGACAGTTAATTTTTTTAATTTATGTACACACTTTTTATGGGAAAGTGAGGCTCAGATAGAACTCAGTCCCATCCTTTACTTTAAATTAAATATTTACATATATTATCAATGTATTTAAACTTACTTGTTGTGTTCAATTTGAAACGTTGCAATTCAAGATGGATTCCTTAGCCTGAGTTGGAGTTGCACAAATTTTGGTATGTGATGTTTCAATAATTGTTATTTGTGTATTATTTGAATAAGGTTGATGATGACGATGATGTATCCCACTTTTTAACAGAATGTCCTGTTTTCCTTGCGCATACATATGAAAAACACTAATACAGAACTTTTTAATTTTTTTCTGTTTTTTTCAAATTCGTCTTTAAACGTCTTCTCGATTTGTGTTGGATTTCAATATATCATAGATTAATATAGATTATAGAAATTTTATGCGATATAGGAAATATGTATGTTTCAGGCAACAATTAAGCTATTATACGATTTAAATTTACTTAATTTGTAGAGTTTTTCTTTTAATATTTTATAAAAATGAGCCTCGTTGTAGTAATTCGGTGGTCAATAAACTCATTGCTTTTAATTCTGCTATTTTTATGTGTTTATTTTTTTTTTACTTTTTGTTTAAACTTTAGAAACCAAATTTCGATTTTAATTTTCATCACTTGTATACATACATTTATGTACATACATATACATACATATGTATATGTGTGTATGTATGTATGTATGTATATATTTAGTGCATATTTGTTTAATGTTGCACTTTATGTTATTTATTCTGCCCATTTCATTTTAGATGTTAAATTGTAATACTCCATTAAATCGATTTTTTTACAACTTAATTTTGTGTAAAACATTTCTATACCATTTCTTCTATTTTTTCGTAATTTTTTCTCCCTTCTTACATACTTTTTATATGTACGAGTATGTATGTATTTATTTTCTTCTATAATTTTCACTGTACACACACACTCTGCTTGCCACTCTCAAAAACTTTCTTGCTTTTCCGAATTTTCATAAATTTTCTTTCTTTCTGTTTTTTTTATTTTTTTTTTGGGACAACAAAATACTCGTACAACACATACAAACGACCTCAACGACGAGCAGCTAAGGAATGCGTTTGAGTGGCAGTTGAAAGCTTTTTGGTGGTTTGTTGTTATTGTTTCAGTAAAACTGTTGTTTTTTCTCGTTAACAACACACACACACACACACACACACAATAAATTAATGATGGCGAATAAGTGGAAATAGTAAAAATAACAAAGAAAAAGGAACTTTATTCAATGAAGAAAATAGAGAGCTACAAAAAAATAACGGTTCTCTCTGTGTCAAAAAGAAATAGTTGGCAATACTTGCTTTGTTGCTTTGTTGCTTTTCTTTCGCTCTTCTTGTTCTTTCAACCTAGTAAAACTATCTATGAGATTTCCGCTAGATAAATAAGCCCATTTTATTAGTTTGCAACGTCACTACCACACAATTCGGATATGAGTGAAAGAGATGACTACATTTTGACGCACAGCGAGTGCTAATGTTTTAATTTCGGTATAATAAAATATCCTGTTTGCTTAAACAAATGCAAACTGCAATTACAGAGCACAGAGATTGTTATAAAATACATATGTACCTTACATTCTCGTACAATATGAGAGAGCGATAGAGAGTCCCAAATAGTCAAAAGTCGGTAATATGGTGCCAAATAGCTCCAGAAAACCCACACACACATTTAGCTATTTTTCAGTATATTGATTGTAGAGCTGCATAAAATACTTTTCAAACAAAAGGCAAAATTTTGCTCAATGAGCCATACCAAAAAAAAAAAAAGTTTATAAAATATTCAAGATAAATAAAGGAAAAATGCAAATACTGTAAATAAATTGCAAGTCAAAAGCGCTTAGCTAACTAAATATACATACATAAAGTTTCTTAGTGTGCAAGGAATACTAAGCCTTGCTTGCAAGTTCAGCACTCTGCAGCATATTATGTGCAACACGTTCCTAAATACAAACACTCGTAGTGAAAATACTGCAAATTTTTGAGGTGGCTTTAGGCTCAGTTAGCCGACTGTAATGGAATGTAATCGCAACGGTAGGAAACAGCTTTTCGATATTGCAATGTGAAAAATAATAAGCAGATTATTAAGGCTCAGCTGATCGTTATTGTTATGCGAAAAGTAATGAAAATGGTTATAGAGAAGTAATATAACGTAACCTACTTTTCATATAAAAATATCGATCAGCTGTTTCCTATTGTTGCAGTTACTTTACATTACAGTCGGGTAACTGAGCTGATCGTTATTGGTATACGAAAGGTAATGAAAATGGATATAGAGATGTAAACGGAATGTAAAGGCTCAGTTATTACACGACTGTAATGTAATGTAACTGCAACATAGGAAAAAGCTGATCGATATTTTTATATGAAATGTAAGTTACGTAACATTACATCTCTATAATAAAGGCTCCTTTACCAGACTGTAATGTAATGTAACTGCAACAGTAAGAAACAGCTGATCTATATTGTTATGTGGAAAATAATGCAAATGGTTATAGAGACGTAATGCAACGTAATCTAGTTTTCATATAAAAATATCGAAATAGCTGTTTCCTATGTTGCAGTTACATTGCATTACAGTCGGGTAACTGAACCTTAACCATTTGTATTACTTTTCACATAACAATATCGATCAGCTGTTTCCTGCTGTTGCAGTTACTTTACATTACAGTCGGGTAACTGAACCTTAAGAATCTGTACCTTACTTTTCACTTAACAATATTAGTCAGCTGTTTCCCCCCATTGTAGTTACATTCCATTAGATTCGGCTAACTGAGTCTCAATAAATGCTTACGATTAGAAGCAAATGTAAATACTCTTATTATAAATAAAATTCGTGGTAAACTTCAACCTAAAATCATCATTAATTTTAATAGTTTAATACTCGTAAAAACATTGGTCTTGTAAATCAAAATTAAGATAATTCTTCTAAAAGTTCAAGAGAAAGAAATTTCTTTATCATTAATCCCCAAAAATTTATATTTTAATTAAACTATTTCTTGATATTATTCAATGAACTTTAATACTATTCATATTTATTTTTAATATATATTTTTTTTAAATATAAAACATTCATTAGCTATAGGATTAATTTTATTAATTCAAACATTAACTTCAGGATTATGATTATTATTGATTTTCTTACCTACGTATATAAACATAATAGCCCAATTCACAGTCTTGTGCAAATGGTCTTGCATCGTAGCATATGCAAAATGGTCTAGTATATTGATACTCACCACTAAGAATGTTTAAGTGGTGAGTATCAATATATTAACCATTTTGCAAATGCTACGATGCAAGACCATTTGCACAAGTTTGTGAATGGCGCTAACAAGTTACAAAGTCTCAAACAAAAATATTTCAACACAAACAGAATCGAATGTAGATGTTTGTATAATGAAGACTATTGAACAAAACTTTTAAATATTTTTGCCGAAAATACATTATGTCTGTGGGTAAGGTTGGGTTTTACAGGCTTCTGGTTCCACGAAAGTCTGCTCACTCGGGTTCTGATGTGTAAAGTTGCGTTGCCTGAATGAATGAGAAGGACATGTGAAAAATGTTATTATTTACCATCCCAGTTGATCTGAACTCAACCAACATGAGCTTTCTACGAATATTTTTGCAATGTCCTGCAGAAAAGAAAGCCTATAAAAATGCTCTTATATCAACAAGATTGGGACCATCTCCTCTTTCTCCAAGTCTCCTGGTCCACCTCTACAGAAATCATGCACCTTTATTCCAGTTGTCAACATAGACGTAATGTCAACATCATACCAAAAACAACTTATTGTAATTGACATGGCTCGCGATATTTTCTAGACCTGATGGAAGAGAAATAGACTGTCAATAGCACAAGATTTTTCTTTGGAGCGAGTAGACAATCCCCAACTTTGTTGGTATTGTATTGAAGTAATGTCGATGTTGACAACTGGAATAAGAATGATTATATGGGAGACTGTATATCCTGACATGTATACCTAACGGTAGTGTCCTTTAAGTACCGCCGCTGTTGTGCAAAACTGTTCCGTCGAGATTGCTTCCAGAATGGTAGCAGGGTTGAGCAGTTAACTTCGTTAAACCATCTAATATGAGCAGCACTTCAATAGAATTCCGATCAGTTGATCGATATGGCCATTTTGACAGTTGATCCCCATTAGGATGGGCTACCCACCCAAACGCTGTATCGTTTCCAAGTACACCTCTGTGACCCAGATTCAAACTAAATTAGAGTACTTCGCCATCTCATTAAGAGGCATCTGGCATTCATAAGCCAAGGGTGTGCAAGGTTTGTTGTACAGCAGACAATAGCTATTCAGTAGAATCCCATTCTGCCTAACAAGGGTTTCTTTTATTTTAAGCGAATTGTATTGAACACGTACACCGAAAGAATTTTGCTTCATAAGTCCAATGAAACAATTTCATTAAAATTTTTTCACAAATCTAATGATAATTTCACAAATCCAATGAAAATGCATAAATATTGTGAAAGAATTTCATTGGAATTGCTTCGTTGGTATTCTGGTTTCGTAAGAATATTTTATTGGATTTATGACAACAATATTTTCTAATTATTAAGAAACCCCTTTGAATTTAAGTTATTTCATTCGTTTCATGAAATTATTTTATTGTTTCGATTGCACTGTTAAATAAATTTGATGAAGTTTTCAATAAAATAATTTTGACGAAACTGGTTTCATTAATCCAACGAAGCGTGACGTTGGTTGAATTTTAATGAATTTTTCATTAGATTAATGTCAGAATTAATAGAATTTATGCCGAAAATTCTTTCAGTATATGTATTTAACATACAATTTAGGACTATAATATCCCTGTCAGTTTTCTTTCCATTTCTGCTCTATGTGCAATTAGCAACAGCTTTATCAATCAATTATTGCTTATCCAATTTTCTATGAAACAATACTTACAATATAAAACCGCCTCACAGAGGCCACATTCTTTGCTCTCATATCTACAACGGAACGTAGACAAATCAAAAACGAAATAATATACAACTACCATACGAGAAGCGGAACGTTGTCAATTCTAGAACGAATAAGACACAGCGATATAACGATATATATATGTATACAGGGGCCTCCACTAGCCATGAACTTGGTATGAGCATCATATCGGACATCGCAAAAGGGCTAATGGAGACCGCTCATGTCAAACTTTCGTTCATGCTATGACATGGATGTCCGAACGTATGTCTGAGCAAAAAATGTTCACCATGAGATTCTCAGTCCGCAACGATTTGCAATAGAAAGAAAAGAGACAGAACAAAATTGGTTAATATATCATCTTTATTGCACTACCGCAAAATAAGTTGATGAATTTTTCACAGTGGAGACGTAGGGTAATATTCCACAGAATCTGTTTTAGCACTAAAAGTTTGAAAGATGTCAAAAAACAATTAACAAGAATATTTTTTAAATTTATTTTTCATATGAGGTTTGAATTAGCTAAATTTTAAATCTGTGGCAATAAGGAAAAAGTGCTTAAGTCATATTTTACTGTTTTGCAGGAGAGCACTTTTAAGCGTTCAAGTCGATTTTCAGAAATTTATTTCTTTTACAGTAAAATTGGGAAATTTTCTGTTAATCTTTATTTTTTCAAGCAAAGATCGTTCCACACACTGTAAGTTATACATTTAAGTTGAAATATACCAAAGTATAAGCTAAATTAAGCTATTATTCCAAATGAGATTAGAAGTCTAAAAAAGAGAAGTCGCAATTCATAGTACTATAACTTCCTCAAAAATCACACAAATTCATTAAAATTTTGACCAGGGGTACTTTCGAATGTGCAGATTACGATGGTACCATTAACTCAAAATCAGCTTATGTCGACTTAAGCACTTTTTCCTTTTTGCCACAGAAATTATAAACTAACAATAAATTTAGTTTTACTCTTATATCTAGCATTATGCTTTCTAAACTCTTCCATATTATTACTCACACATTAGGAATATTAACTTAGTTCTCACACACTTGGCGTTTTAAAAAGCGCTAAATTAACATGAAATCACATACACACATATACAATCTCTCTCTCTCTCTCTCTCACACACACACAAACACCCACACATCTGCATGCACACACGCAATAAGTGAAGATGTAAAGGAAACAATATTTAAAAAACAAAATAAGAAAAAAAAAACAGAAAAAAATTTATTCCACACTAAACATTTCAAAATTTGGAGCAACTTTACGCTTCGGGCAATTTAACGAATCCAAACACTTGGAAGCGATTGCAAGACAAAGGGTAGAGAGTGACAACGACATACATTTCAACTGACACGACCAAAACGAAGTAAAATTCAATTCATTCTTAAAATGCACATACTAAAATGCAATTTTCTCAAACCAACGATTATACATACATATGTATATATATGTATGTATGTAAAACTAAAAATGTTCCACCATCATCGCATCAAACTTTTTAGCTTGAGTGTTACTCGGTTATAATTAAATTCTCCAGAATCCTTTTTTTTTCACTTGAAATTTTTCTATATAACATTTTATCGAAAATGTATATGCATTTTCGATATGTATGCATATTTGACTGCACCAGTATGTATAATTTTTTTTCTATTTAACAAAATTTTTTCTTATTTTTCTTTTCATTCATATGCATAAATCGATTATTAACAAAAATAAAATCATACTTTTTTTCTTGTTGCCACTTTGGTTTCACTTGGAATTTTCACACATCTGCGTTTTCTTTTTTCTTTTTTTTTTTTTTGTCAGAATTCAATATAATAAATTAGTTTTCCGTAAATTAGTTTTTATTACAAGTGTTGAGATAAAAATGTTTAATTCTTTCTTTATATGTACACACATAACAACTTTGCATGTGTATGTATGTTTATACTATATGTATGTATGTGTGTGTGTATGAAGCAGTTATAATAAAATTTTATTTTCCCAATGAAGTTTTGCTACGCGCGCGTTGCACTGCAACCGCGAAGCAATCGATTCGAGGCGAAACAGTAAAATGCGAGTAGAAATTTTTGCACAGCAAGCTATTAGGCGCATTCAATATGTATTTTATTTTACTTTGTGTATAGATATGATTACACACATGCACTCGGAGTACATGTTCATGTGTGTGTGTGTGTTTGCATCCAAGAGCTTTTTGTAAAGTTTTTAAAGTTTTTCTTCAGTTGGTTCTCACTCCCTCTCAGAGCAAATCAAATGCTCATGATGTACATTTTCATTCTGTCTGTCTGTCGTTAACAGACGTAGCACAAAGTGCCGGTGTTTTGTTTAAATGAAAAGCTTTGCGCTATCAAACGTAAAATCTGGATATGTATCGTACTATATACATACATATGTATGTATATATCTATTTAGTAAAGCTTTCTATCACATGGTTGTATGATTTCGTTGTATTTTTGTCATTTTATATTTGTAACGGTATCAAAGGGTTGTATTTTTTGGTAGGTTCACCATCTAAAAGCGTTTTCTTATTCGATTACTAAAAGGTTTAGTTATCAGAAAATCACCTTGAATCCGCAGGTCCTCAATTATGCATTAAAAACGTAGAAGACTACAGCAGTTTATACAAAAGTACGACTATATTTGCTGTTGACTGCTAACAACGCCGTGTTGTCGGCTAATTAATTAATTATATTGACAACGTCATTAAAGTTTAATAGCTCGATTATGGATGGCAACCGAACTTTAGTTGCGTTGCCAGTTGCTAAAGTTTTATTATCTATGGTAAGTGACAAGTGACAGCTGTTAATTGCCAAATTCCATTATTAGCAACCATAAGTGTTTAGTGGCTGCATAGTTTTTAAGCCAAAAAGTTGACCACCTTAAAATTATAAAAAAAAACTTTAAATTCAATCAAACTACTTCTTTAAAAATTAATTAATTTAAGCAATAACACTTATTATGGCTAATTTTTTACTTTGAAATCAAATTGTAATTATTTTTAAGTTCTATTTAAATACGAAATTGTGTTTTTGAGTGCATATTTAAATAACAATTAAATACCCAACCTTGTGTATTTAAATTCTATTTAAGTTTTATGAGCATATCATATGTTTTTATGCGTGTATGTGTTTATTGAAAACATACACATGACATCATGTGGTCGAGTTAAAACTTATTTCGTTTAAATTTCATAAATATATAACATATACAATACAAAGTTTCATATCATGGAATAAAGTAATAGAAAAATGCATTATGATTCGTTTCGTTTGATTTCATAAAATGAGTTTTTATGCAATTTTAATTTTCTACATGTTTATAACCTAACTTTTTTGTTTATGCTAAACAGCTGTTGCTTGGAAATTTTGCAGGGCTGCCGTACTTTCAACGTAATTTAATAACAAGTTTAATTAACCACTGAAAAAATGAAATCGTATTTAAATAAAACTTAATTTTAAATAAAAATTAGCTAATTACGTACTTAATTTTTAAGTTAAAAGCTACGGGTTAATGCCGGTTCTCCGATTTCGATAACGTTCGACTTGTAGCACACTTGCATTCAAAACAAAAACAAGTTTTGAAAAGTGATTTTTGTTTCAAATGTAAATGTGCGACAACTCGAACTTTGTCGACATCAACAAACCGCTCCTTACACTCGGTAGAGGCGATAGTTCTAGGAAATTTTAAATGTCCCTTGAGTGTCGTCTAATAAAGGGTGTTTTTTCTAGAGGTATAAAGCTTTATACCTATTGGCCCTTTGTTCCAATAGGAACCATAGGACATAATATATATAAAATATAAAGCTTTAAGTTGGCAAAACTTTTTTAACTGGCGGCCATTTTGTCAGATGTTAAATGATTTATGTTTAGTTTGCTTCATCAGCATGAATAGACTGACGCTTGAACAAAGCTTCCAAATTGTGCAAATTTATTTTGAAAATCATGGTCCATTTTACGGTCAACATAATCCTCCATCATAGCAAATAATTCGATCAACTATGGAACGTTTTCGCACCACGTTTACTCTGAATGATAATTCGCATCCACAGCGACGTCGTACGGTGTGTACAGAAGGCATTGCTGCTGTAGAGCGTAGCGTAGGGGAAGACCCGAATTAGTGTATGATTACAGCCTTCTTCGTTCATGAATTGAACAACCATGATGTGTAGGAGCTGTAGTTTCAATAAGACTGCGCAACATGTCACACAGCTCGTGAAACAATTGACTTATTGAAGGAAATGTTTGGTAACCTCATAGTTTAACGTTTCGCACCCATGAATTAATTGTCCTCCAAAATTGTGCGATTTAACGCCGGTAGACTATTTTCTGTGAAAATATGTGAAGTCGCTAGTCTACGTCTATAAACGCGAAACGAATGACCAATTGGGGGACAACGTGCCCCGCATTATTGTTGGAAAAGGTCATCGGAAATTGGATCTCTAGATTATAATACGTCTGAGCCAGCGGTGGCGGTCATATGCCAGAAGTCACGTTTAAATTATAAGGGCAGGATGTTATTTTTCGAATAAAGTAAATTTCAATTTAAGAAATTCATCTTTATTTTATTCCATTTCAAAGTAGACCAGGCCTGACCAAAAATTTTTTACAGCTATATTGGTGAGAGAATCTGAAGTACAGTGATACAAATTAGTTTGTTCCCCTCTAACCATTTGCTTAATTTTTCCTCATCATTATACTTAATCATATTGATATGAAAAGAATAATAATGCCTTTAAATAAAATTTTATACTGCCTCTTATATTATGTAAGATAACATAAAATATATTGGGCATTACCGAAGGCATTGTATATGAAAAAGTATTTTATTAATTCCATAATTTATTTTACGCACTGTTGCTGTCTCATGTACGAGTAAATTAAAGAGCATAAAATAAAATAAAATGTGACTGCTTTTTTTTAAGGGAAGTAACACTCAGGCGTATGGAACTATAGACCATGGGGTCACGCTAGCATCCTAAATACAGCAAACAATATACCTAAACCCATTGACTACTGCACTCCCAAACCCTACTTCAATAGGAATTTCAATATCTCTTTGACAGAAGGGTTCTCCCCAGTGGACAGAGCCGTGCAGGTTTTCACGGACGGCTCTATACGAAGGGGAAGAGTTGGAGGGGGGATATATATTCCAGATTTTGGAATTGAAATATCCTTCAGACTCCCGGACGAATGTAGCATATTACAGGCCGAAATATCCGCCATAAAAAGAGCAACACACTGGTTGAGTTATTATCGGATACACAATAGTAATATCCAGATAATAACGGACAGCCAACCCGCGATCAAAACCCTTGCAGGTGTATATTCTACATCATTACTTGTCCAAGAATGCCGCACAGTCCTGGATGAACTGGCGCAGCACTCAACCATCACACTATACTGGGTGCGTGGACACGGGACTACTTCAGGCAATATAGTTGCGGATGAACTAGCAAAGAGAGGAACCCTACTCGGGGAAGTCGATGACAATCTCTGTGGGCTCCCTCTGTCGTCTTGCTGGAGACGCTTCGATACTGCCTTTCTTAATTCAGCTCAGGAAAGATGGCGTAATGAGCCTACCTGCGTTATATCGAGAATCCTTTGGCCTCGTCTAGATACTAAAAGAACCAGAAACCTCATTAGCTTTACCAGAAAGCATCTGAGGAATCTCATGGCCACACTTACAGGCCACTGCACTTTCGGAACCCACGCTAAACGTATGGGTCTCCCGTATAATGACTACTGTTACAGCTGCAATGATGAGGAAGAGGAGGAAAGCATTTCGCATCTTCTCTGCTTCTGTCCTGCTTTGGAGGATCTCCGTCTGCACTTCCTTGGCAGAATATCCTTCAATAGCTTGTCCGAGTTATCGGAAATAGGACTTAGAAACCTAAGTCTATACATTAGGAGCAGCGGCTGGTATGGCCGCTAGCCTTCACGGCATGTGTATGTACTAGGCCCTCTCCTTGTCCCACTTTTCACTTCTTCTCTACTCTATTCTCCATCTATATCCTCTCCATCTATATTCTCCCTATACTTCCGGTCTCCCCCCTTATTCTTATACTTTCAACTTACAGGCAGCACAAAGGGATCATCGTATTGGACCCAAGTGAGCTAGACTCCTATATTTTCATTCTTCACTAGCAGCCTGCTAACCTAACCTAACCTAACACTCAGGCAATGAATGCCTACTTCTATTATTAGGAAAGGGATAGTAATAGAAAAGACAGAAGGAAGAGATAGAGGAAAGCTTCATTCTTTTACAACTCTGTTTTTCGCTAGTTTTTTTTTAATGCAGTCTTGCAGCGCCTCTGGTGTTAAATGAGGGGTAGTAAATTTTTTTCAAGCTGTTTATTATCCATTTTATTGATTATTTTACTTCCCCAATGAATTTACTACACAACGAAGGAGGGCGCTCGGTAACTTTTAGGCAATTGGAGAAAGTCACTACACAAAAATATTAATTTTAATTTCGATTGCGTTGCCATCATTAATCAAGCCAAAAACTATGGTAGTCCCCTTGGTTAAAAAAAACCGATTAAGCAGTTTAAGCTTTCAATTACATATGTATATAATTTGTTCATTTCGCTATTACTGATGTATGCGAATATCGGTATTTTCAAAAAGAGAGATATAATTATCAAGGGGCGTTTCACACTAATCAGTTATAAAACAATGACTTCTATCGTGTGCAGCTTTTCCCTCGAAATATTTTCCCTTTTCACCAAACTGTCATCGTGAATAATTTTCCCACAGAAATGTGTTCCCTTTTTTAATCGAATTCAAAAAAAGAAGGAGGTTAACAATTCGTCTCATTTTTTTTAGGTGTGTAGGTTCATAACTCGGTGCATTTTAGACCGATTTTTTTTTTTTGTTGTCTGAGAGTATAGCTTCCCATTGGTCCCACTTAAAAAAAGTGGGCGGGGTCACGCCCACCATTTTTTAAATTTGATTTTGTGATCTTCTACTCATTTGATTGCTGCGAAACTTAGCAAACATCTTTGGTTCTTGTAATTACTTACAAACTTTTTAAGTTGAAAAAATGGGCGCGGCTACGCCCATTAAAATGTATTATAACATTACACGTGGTTCTACTTAACCGATTTTTATGAAACATAGCACACACCTTGAACTCTAAATTAGACACAATCTTCTTTTAAGAAAAATGGGCGAGGTCACGCCCATTAAAATCTTATATTATATTTCACAGGATTCTATTTCACCGATTTTTACGAAACTTGACACACACTCTAAGCTTTAATAAAGGCACAAAATTGCCTTCAAAAAAGTGGGCGGGGCACGCCTATTAAATTTTAGTATATTTCATGTGCTTGTACTTAACCAATATTTACGAAATTTGGCACACACCTTGAAATCTTAAAAATACACAATCTTGTTTTAAAAAAAGGGGCGTAGCCACACCCCATAAAATTTAATACTTAATTTCACGTGCTTTTACCTTATCGATCTGTACGAAACTTGGCACACACCTTGAACTCTTAAAAATACACAATCTTGTTTTAAAAAAGTAGGTGTAGTCACGCCCCATAAAATTTAATACTATATTTCACGTGTTTTTACTTAATCGATTTTTACGAAACTGGACCATATTTCTAAATAAAAAAGATACTCACAAATAAAACTTTTTTGAATTGACCAGCGCTCAAAAGTATGCACTAAAAAGGTAAAAATAAAACTTTTTAAAAAAGAAAATTAAACCGACTTCAAAAATAAGCACTAAAAAGCTACAAATAATATAGATCTAGTTAAATAAAAGATTTTTATATATGTTACCTACAGTGCCGTTTGAAGTTGGTGCCAGTAATACTGGTACTAAACACATAGGAACATGCCCGGTAAAAAACTGCAAGTAATTTTTATGTACATGTGTATGTATGTGCTTCGGTATTACCGATTAATAAAGTTTTTCATAAATCAATTAATTTTAACAACGGTTCAATTCAACGGTTAAAGCGGTTAATTCCAGTTGATTAACCAACTAACCGACGTGAATTTTTTTTCATATATTGAAGTAACCGATTAACGATTAACTGAATGAATAACCTATTCACTAAGCATTGATAACGTAAACAAACGTTCACATGAAATTCGCGATAGGGGTGAATAACAGCTCATAGTTTCAGTGTTGCATTTTCCTCACAACTACTAATGAAAACTTGTATTAGAAGGTGAAAAGGCCTTAAATTCTAAACGATGTTTAGTTTTTTTTTTTTTTTGGTATTAGTGCCAACTTTAGAAATTATCTGACAAAAAATATTAAAATTTATCCAAAGAAATAGATACGAATTTGAAAAACAAATTAAATAACCTACTCGAGAGTACTTTTCCAAAATATCAAAACATCATAAAAAATTTAAAAACAAATTAAATAATGTACTCTATAGTGATTTTCCACTTCGCATTATTTACCATTCTACAATGCTTACAAAGTTCCCCCATAAAAAAAGCACTTGAGAACCACAAACTAATGGCTAAAAAATTATAGCTTTTCACACTATTCGTATGATCAAGGCCAATTGTGTGTATACTACAGTTTTCCGTAAACAATACTTCAAACCAATTATCATTCATTGACAATTACATGCAGTTAAATAAAATATAATTTTTAATTACACCTCAAAGGCTGCTGAATGAAATCTGTAATGTTTGAGAAAAAAAAAACTAATATATATCTTATAAAAAAATTTCGTTGTTTTTTATTTATTTTTTTGTTGTTTTACTTTTTTTCTGTAATAAGTGTAAATGTTTTTTATTTATGTTCTTGTATTACAATAAATGCATGCTGGTTTTTTTTTTTTTGAAATTGTTAAGTATATTTTTTACCTTTTTTCAGTTTCTGAAAGTCTACTCTCTAATTCGAAATGAAAGAAAATGCTTTCGAATTTAGCATTTTCTCTCATTTCGAATTACAGAGTAAACACTTTGCTTAGTAGTTGATAGCGAATATAATTACACAAAGAGGCAGACAAACATTTAAAATTATACAGTTTGTATATTTCCTTTGGTTGAGCATTTTTTCCTTTTTTTTTATCTTACAAAAAAATACACTTTTTGAAACTTAAAACAATTGTAAAAATTTCTTATATCTCAATGAAATACAAATGGTCTATATATAAAAAATATATAAATATATGTATATGCATCTGTTAAATATGTCACTTCTTATAATACTTAATTAGTTTAATAGTCTAAGTTGCCTTGAGCTCCAGTTATTATGGCATCAATCCATATTCTGGCTGCAGCATCAGAAGCTGCCTGTAGTTGATAGCTGCGTTTTTTAGTCTTAACAATAAATGTGCAATGGGGACGTCCGCTTTTCGATACATTCAAATGATCTAGATAAACTTCATCAATTGTCTGTAATATAAATATAAATCATAATTTATAAATTAAGTAGGCGTATAGTTATAATATATTTAAAGATACATTAATACCAACCAATTTTGTATATTTCTCATTTCGAGTTTATGCTATCAAATTGTTATATTTTAAATGCTTTTTAGAAAGTTCTAAGACATTTTTGAAATATATGGACTTATGTACATAATTTTTTTCTAAAAAAAAACAACACAACTTCTTCTACCTTTCCTTAAAGAAGCTTAAAAGATTAAATTTTTTGACTATAATGAAAAAAAAAAATTGATCTTTTGGCTGTTATTATTTAAAAATACAAATGCTTTTCACTCATAATCAAAATAAAATCTTTTTAAAGCCAGTTGAATAGAATACCCTAAAAACATACGTTTTTAAAATAGTACTATTTTGTAAAGTACATCTCTTTTGATAAATTCCTTTTTATAAAGTCCGAAAAATATATAAAAATTTGCTAAGCTCGTTTATTAACTTAAATTTTTAATTTGCGAGTACATTTCTCAAAATGTGAATTTTTACTTCCTTTTCAGAGATAATTTTTTGTTCT
Source organism: Tachina lurida (assembly GCA_944452675.1). Taxonomy (NCBI): domain Eukaryota; kingdom Metazoa; phylum Arthropoda; class Insecta; order Diptera; family Tachinidae; genus Tachina; species Tachina lurida. Next base: position 193,669,477 of record OX101752.1, on the reverse strand, counting down.
ATACACTGTCTATCAAAACAATTCACATATTCCATATGCACTGTAAAATGAGTACATCGCTACCTTAACATAGAAAGGCCCCAACTAATTATTTTTTTGAAATCGAGATTTTTGCATTTTTCGATACATTAGATGTTCTTCAATCGAAATATACAAAAATTTCGATTAAAAAAAAATAATGAGTTAGGGCCTTTCTATTTAAGGTAACGATATGTATAAAGCTGAAATTTGCTTCAACTGACACCACACACTGTGGACAAAAGACAAGAACCCTGAACAAGAAGGAGTGGCGCGGCCTTCGAAAACAGCATGTTGTTCCGTTCTGCTGGTGTTTGTCAGAATACTTACAATTAGCTTTGGTGGTATTTGTTGCTTCAAAAATATCAAAAAATTACACGGATTTATTTTAAAGAAAAAAAGATTAGAGAGCAGCATGCTGCTCTTAAAGTCGTTTGGAGTAACTATTATGCACGATGTTTAATATTACAGGAATTATAAGAAAAAATTTTTAATTTGATAAAAAAAAAGTTATTTTATTTTATTTCCTCTTACAAATTTAAACAAAATTATACAAATTGATTTCTTGTTACTAATTTAGACAAAACATAAAATAACAAAAATTAAAAATTTTAAAAACTCCCGATATATCTAGAAAATATGTATGTGACATCTTCTAAGCGGCTGGAACGATTTTCTTCAAACATGGTTAAGAACCTTATCGATCAAGTCACCTTTGAAACGGGAAAAACTAAATCAAAATCGGTCCAGCCGTTTCGGCTGTACGTGGACACGGACAGACACACAGATACACAGACACACACTACAAACTTATAACACCCCTTTTTTGGTCGGGGGTTAAAAAATAATAAGAAAATTATAAAAAATATTACATAAATGGGAACTATTTAGAAATTAGATTTGCTTGTTGATGCGTCACGGTTATATTCGATTTTAGCACTTAGGCAGTAAAATTATTTAGATGACCTGGTGGTTGTTAGTTGGTACGAACAACTCAGTTAAATTATTATCAGTTAAAATAGACCGATTCATATATTTTTTTTAATACATAAATAAAGTAACGAAAAAGAAAACACGCAGAATTAAAAGGGGGAATCATTTTCAAATTGAGAAAATCATTCATTCTCACCTTACTTTTAAACGTTATTCTCAAATCCGAATGCATTTGCTGGTGGTTCAGCGTTGTCTATATGCATTTCATTGTTGCTGTAACGAATCGTCAGTAGACTTGAACCACACATTTTGAACCAGCAAATGGATTTCGGATTGGGATGAACTTATGACAATATGTCGAATAATAAATTTTTCAAATGTTAAATTTAGATTTTATTTTTCATTTTGCCTTATAATTACTTTTATTGTTATTCAATGGATTTCTATGGAATATAAATTGTTTGCTGGTTTTTGTATAAATTGCTAAGCCTACTAAACTTATTTTTCCTTTGTGATTTTAAAAAATATTATTATTGGTTTATTCTCTCATAGTTTTTGAACGTCTGTGTATAACGATTTGTTACAGCAACAATGAAATGCATATAGACAACGTTGAACCAGATTTCAGATTGGGATAGACTTATGCAATATGTCGAATAATAAATTTCTCAAACGTTATTCTCAAATGTTTTTCGTTTTAATGCAAAGGTTTGATTTCATGTTTGCTGGGTTGTTGTCGCCGAGATCTGATTGGCTGTTGTGCCCTCGTCGGTCTTGCTAAAAGATTCACTTCAAAATTAGTTTAACAGTTAAATTTCAGAAGCAATACGAAAAACAAGCTTTAAAATTAGATAAATGGCTCTTTAAAATATTAACTTGTAAACGTGGCTCCCGAAGTAAGTATAACTGGAGGTCTACTCTTTAATTCGAAACGAAAGAAAATACTTTCGAATTTGTATGTTAATTACATGCTAATTCGAAAGCATTTTCTTTCCTTTCGAATTACAGAGTAGACCACCTGGTCACCCCTGCTTTATGTGTTATATAATGAAGGAATTTTAAAAAGTCATTAGCAAGCTTTCAGGCAAATTAAAACAACTGGAAACAAAATGGCTGCTCACTACGAAAATTCGAATTTGAAATCCGAATTGAAACCGACAAATTTTTACTTTCACTTTTGTACGAAATCGGTTTGTGTGATACACCTAATAAATGTATTTTCTTTAACAACAACTGTTTTGTTAACTTTGTTATATGTTGTAGCATGTGTCATGATATCGGAAGAAGACGTTCTTCGTTTGACAAATTTTCATGTTTTATGGTTTTCAATAAAAAATACAAGTGAATGTTTTGTTTGTTATTTTGCTTTTTCAATACTCTTATTGTTGCCTAATGGTTAGTATGAATAAAAGAGTATATGCTTTTTACTTTGTTTTAAAACACAAAATCATAGATTAAACAGCTACGAATTTTGAATTTTAAAACAAATTTTTAAGTAAAAAGCAAATACTTTTTATTATTCATTTTATTAATGTGGCAACTTATTGTAAAAAGGTTGTGGAAAAATATAAACGGATTTAGAATCGACTAAACATGTTTACTGTGAAGTTTTTGTTTGGGATTCTCTAACTTATTATAATTATGTGCGTAATTCTCAATAACATTTTGAGAGTTTTTCTATAACATGCGAAGTTTTTTTAGTTTTTCGCCAGAATTATTTGGTTGAAGTCTACTGGGGAGTTCCTTAAGCAGAAACGAAATTCATATAGACGTTGTTTAATAAACAACAAACAAATATTCTTCATATTATCCAAAGAACTTTTTCTTTTGACATCCTGGGACAAGCTCTAATATCTGTTTTAATCGGGTTTGCAAGTACTGGTAGTATGTATTTACAGAAATCAACTATACTTACAGAAAAGTAAGCGCCTCCTCTTGGTTTACGTTCCAATTTATCCGAGTAGTAAATAAAAGCATTTCGTTGTCTGTCCAAGACAAACCATCTCTTAGACCAGCCATGAAAAGTGGCTCCCAATTTATGTAAATATCTAAAAAAAAACAATTAAATTAAAAAAAAAATGTATGTATATATGTTTGTTTGTATATTTACCCTCTACACGAACTGGAATCCACAAACACATGAGGACACAGCGCTATCTGATGGCCTGCCGATTCAATATGCTGTCTCAAGTCCAAATCCGGTGAAAATATGGGCAAGTAGCGTGTCAATGGCCTTTGATGTTTGGGCAAAATTCGTTTGCGTTCATTTGCATCGGAGGTATCCTTGCGTACTTTTTGACCTTCATTTGAATTTGTACTTAGTCGTTTCTCAATGGCATAGGCAGTGTTGGTGCTCAATTCCATATTGGATTTGGAGACATTTTGATGTGATAGAGGCTCTGGACCATTGTCTGAATTCGCTTCAGATAAGGGACGAGAATTGGAACTGTGACGTTTTTGTTGTTCGTCATAATGACGTTGACTGGTCTCAAATTCAGGCTGTGAATGACGTTGCTGAAAAAAACACAAAATATGGGCAAAAATTAACACAATTTTTTGTTTTTTTCATAATTATAAAACCATTTAAATTTTGGCATGCATTGCCCATATTGTTTATTTTATTTTTAATTTAGGGGCTAGACTAAGTGGCAAAAGCTAACAGCCTATTGAGAGTCTGTATGTTTTACTTGGCTAAAATACAAAGCATACGTGACACATTAAAAGGCACATGAAAAAAAAAATTAAAAATAATTTAATTTTTTTATTTGGAATATTTAAAATTCTTACATAGATGTATCATGTATTTTTCTTATATGTATGTTAAAACACCATTTACAGGTCAATTGCCTTTTTTTTTTGAAACATTTGTAGTAACTATTTCATTAATAATGACTTAGAAAACAATGAAAGAGGTAGTATCTGAAATACATATCGTTACCTTAATATAGAAAGGCTCTAACTCATTATTTTTTTTTGAAGACGAGTTTTTTGTATATTTCGATACAAGAACATCTAATGTATCAAAAAATGCAAAAATCTCGATTTCAAAAAATAATCAGTTAGGGCCTTTCTATATTAAGGTAACGATATGTATGTATGTACGTGTTTTTCATGAAAAAAGAAACTTTTCCAGAAATTTACTTTTGCGAAAACGTACTTATGGAAAAATATCTTCAAAAAGATACATTTTCGATTTACAAAAACAATCGGCCTGTCCCACGATGTCACCAGAAATCGTTCGATCGATAACTTGTATTGCAAACAACAATATAAGTATTCGATTCAATATAAGTATTCGATCGAACGATTCCTGGTGACATCGTGGGACAGGCCGAATATTTTTCCAAATATCTGAAACCACGATTTTAGCAGAAAGTACTACATACATATGTATGTATGTATGTATATATGTATGTACTTCAAAAAGGTACTTTTTAAAAAGAGTACTTTCTTAAAAAGGTACTTCAAAAAGTACTTTTTTAAAAGAGTACTTTCTTAAGAAGGCACTGCTACAAAAATGTAATTTTTCAAAAAAGGCACTTTTAAAAAAAAGGTGCTTTTAAAAAAATGTACTTAAAAAAAATTACTTTTTTATAAAATCTACTTTTAAAAAAATTTACTTTTTCAAAAAAAGGTGCTTTTTCAAGAATATACTTTTTTTAATAAAGGTACTTTTTCAATTATGTATGTATTTTTTTACAAGTACTTTATCAAGTACCTTTTACCTTTTTAAAAACGTACTTTTTCAAAAACAATTTATTTTCCAAAAACAGTACTTTTTAAGAAAACTAAAAAAAGTTTTTTAAGTAGGTACTTTAAAAAAATACTTTTTTATAAATGTAATTAAAAAACAAGTACTTTCTAAATAGTACTTTTTTAAATATGCTTCTTCGGAAGGGTAATTTTTAGGAAGTTACCAAAGCTGTACCTTTTCAAGCATATACACATGTGCTTTTTAGCCGACTTAAAAAAAATTAGGAGGTAATCAATTCATCTGTATTTTATTACATATGACACTTTTTTCAAAAGATGATTTTTCAACAACAGTTTTTTTTTCAAAAATAATATTTTTAAGAAAGATAAAAAAATATGATTTTCAAAAATTATTGCTTTTTTAAAATATGTAAGTACATTTTGAAAAAAAAAAATAAATGGACCGATTATACATCGTCAATTTCGCATAAAAAAAATTAAATGGACTATGCATCGTATTTTTTATGCAAAAAATAAATGAACTGACTATACATCGTCCATTTTTCATCTAAAGAACTAAAAGGGCTATATATCGTTCGGTTTTTATGCAAAAAATTAATTCAAACAACTAAATGGTCTGACTATACATCGTCCATTTTTCGTGCAAAAATTTAAATGGACTATACATCGTCATTTTTTATGCAAAAAATAAATACATCGTCGACTTTTCATGAAAAAAATTTTTCTTCAATTTTCTTACATCGCCATTTTTTATGCAAAAAACTAATGGGCTATACATTTTCGATTTTTCATGCAAAATATTAAATGGACTCTACATACATCGTATGTACTTTAAAAAAAATTACTTTTTTTAAGTGTGGAAGATGTATTTTTTAAAAGAACTTATTAATTTATTTATTTAATATTTTGTAAAGTAAATTTGCAAAATATGGTTGCACAAAATTGGGCGGAGTTGTATAGTTACATATGCCGATGATGTCAACAGTATTCTTATAGATGTTTTTGTGACCCACTATGAACGAGCTATGCCTTCACATGGGAAGTAAGCAACGTGGTTGTTAACGAAATTTCACAAAAGGACCCCCAAACTAAACAGTTTTTTGAGCCAAATCTCGAAGACTAAAAAACACACAAGCCTGAACGCACTTAAGAAACAATTACGATGACGCGAGAGCTGTTCTTCAGGCAACAGCTGAATTACGACTGAAATCAATAAATATATATTGTGATTCAGTCGTTAAGCAGGTATGGGTTGGAGAACATTTCTTGCGTCATCGTAATTATTTCTTAAGTGCGGTCAGGCTTGTGTGTGTTGTTTGGCCTTCGAGAGTTTTTCGTCTCGCTCGCACTGGTTGATAACCACGTTGCTACATAGGTCGGGTATAGTCAGTCACAAAAACATTTTTAAAAATACTGTTAATAACATCAGGGACATATGGTCTTAGTCACCCGTCCATTTTTGTGCAACCATATTCTAGAAATTTACTTTGTAGAGTATGTTCCAATAAATAAATAAATATATTGTGATTTTAAATAACTTTCAGTATATCGATGGCGTACTTTTCCACAGCCAATTAATGATACGAGTAAAATTTGTGTATTTTATTAAAATCTTGTTATATGAATGAAAAAATTTTCGCTTATTTATATGTATATGGGCATTTCCACGAGAAAGTTCACTTTTTTGTCGCGTGCGACAGCAGGCAATTATGCTTGTATTTCAGAACAATGTGACTCGATTTTTCTGAAAATGTTACCTAATGTTGAGCTGCTGACGGCCTACACATACATATGTATATGTATATAAAGAAGTAAAAAAATTGCATTTCATTTAAAAAAACAAGCATATTTGTTTGGTGTTGCACGCTACAAAAAGTTGACATTCCTGTGCAAATGCCTATATGTGGTTTAAAAGTTTTCAGTTATTGTGGAATTGTGAAAGACACCTCTCATGTACTGTACAATACAATTAGAAATGGTGTATTATTTTGTACGCGTGTATGATGGAGCAAAAAAAGTCTAAGAGATTATGACATTGTGACTTGGGAAATAGTGCATGAAATTTTCAATATTTCAAAATATTTAGTTTAATTCAAATGATGAAATATGTACGCAGCGTGTCCGTTTGACCGACAAAAGTGGCAAATTGCAATTTTTTTGACTGCCTTGCCACTTTTTTTAGAGTGAATTATATAAAAATACATTAAAAATAAAAACTTTAATGTAGTTTTCTCGTTTTTTTTTTCATTTTGCCCCTTTTTTTATAAATCCCCTTTTGGTGCCACTTTTTGAAAAATGTCATCGGTCACCCTGTATATACTTATGTATCACTTCTTTATAAAAATAAAATTCTACTAAAAATACAAACTTACTAAGTGATGCCCACCGTGATGACAATGGCGATGTTGACCCGGTCGTCGTCGTTGCACATAAGTCATCCAGACCGACATATTTTGTTTGTTTTTTAATTTTTACTTTAATTAGCTAATTTATTTTACAGGAGATTCACTTTTTTTTATTATTTTTATTTTCTAATTGGAATTTTTAACAATTGGTTTTAAAACACTTTAAATTTATGAATAAATAAAAATTATTTAATCTAAATATAAATTTAGATTAAATAATTATAAATAAAATATAAAAACCACATGAATGTTGAATCACTTTGTCAAAATTTAAATGATTTTTTCTAAATAAATATTTTAGCAAACGACTTATTTTGAGAATTATGTTTTTCTTCGTTTTGGATTTTTTTTTTTATTAACTTTTTTCTTCCTTTTTCGTGGCATGTGTCTATGGCGAACACTGTTTTGACACTGAATAAATTGATTTGCGAAAAATTCTATATATTTGTCCAGTTTTATAGGCTTTGAAACATTAAATAAAGATGTATACCTACATACAGTGGGGTATTCGGAAAGAGCAGTCTTACAGACGTGTGTTTAAATAGAAAATTAATATCACCCACTCATTCACATAAACGAGAGAACATTATCATAACACTGACTAACGCACATACATACATACTCGTACATACATATGTACACTTTATTTCTATCTAAATTCATTCTAAGAAAATTATGTGTTTATTCATCCGCTGTGTTGTGATAGCGCTTTCGAAATTACATATTAAAATTAACAGTGCAGTCAGTAGTTGCAATGTGTTTGCAAATGTTATAACATTTTAGTGTGCAGTTTTATTTTTCACATAAATCGTTGCTCTATCTTGTTATTGAATTACCGTTAGTAGCAATTTGTATAAGCCAAGTTAAAATATACATGTGAGTATACATTTCTGGAACAACTTCAGGCCAAAAGACACATATTAATTTAAATAAATAATATGTAATAATAGGGCATTTACATCAGCACAAAATCTAGCATATTTTGATTAAAATCTTTGTGAAAATCTATACCATTTACACCAACTTCTTTTGACATTTAACAAGATTTTTTTATCCAAAACAAAACCCATCAACTGATTTGTTTCCAAAACTTCAACCAAACAACTGAATTGTAGCCAATTCACACACCTTTTTAAGCAGACCGTAGCTAATTCACTCACCTTTTTTATAAATATGTTGTACAGGGTGGTAAAAAGTAAATAAAAATATTAGATTTTTATTAGATTTCCTACAAATCTACTGACAAAATAGATTTTGTTTTGTATGAAAAATCTTGTAAAAAGCAGCAAGATTTAGCTTGAAACCTCGTAAGTACTAGATTTCGAGACAATGTTAATGTCCTATTAGAAAAAAAACTCCCTTGAGTCTTATTTCAGCACAAAGTGAAGACTCTTTCCTAATACCATTTCTAACCAGTGGCCATTTTCGTAGTTATTTACGTTTGGATTTTAATTATTCTTATTAATAGTTAACGAACGGAACAACATGCTGTTTTCGAATTACGCTGCATTTTAATCACGTGTTTGGTCTACTGTGTGTGAAGTCAGTTTTATAAAAAAAAATTCCAAATGTAAATAGAATACGTGATTTGCTCTTGTTCATATTGTTTATGTAATGAAAGCTTACATTTACAATCAGTTTTCTTTACAAGCAAAACACGCGTATAAACCTGATAGCTGAGAACACACTAAAATATTTTTTAGAGACATAGCAGCACAAAGGATGCAACAATGTGTTTTATGTCGCCTAGCACTAATGTTCAAGTGTCGTACCTAAGGTGCTCTGGAGACAATCAAATAAACCCGTCAATCAATGCATACGACTGACGATATGCAATGTATTTTGACTTCATGTCATCATTTGATGTTTGTTTTGTTAATGTTCAATAAAACGCAACATAAACTTTTGCTCGTCTGCGTACTTCTCCTTCATTAATTAGAATCACAAGGAAACCGATGTTTTTTGGCAATCGGAACCATCAAATTATCAGCCGTCAAAAAAATTAAAACTTTTTGATTTTCATCAACCATTGCCGACAACTCTATGTGATTGATGAAATTATTTGATCGTCTCCTCGAAAAGCAGCAACGCTTTGCATGTAAAACAATGGTAACATCGGAGTAGTAAAAAATTATCAATCCTGTAACTGGTTGTTTAAGGATCAGTTAGCCGACTGTAATGGAACGTATGTAACTGCAACAATAGGAAACAGTTGAGCGATATTGTTATGTGAAAAGTAATAAAAATTTTTATAGAGATGTAACCGTGATGTAAGAATCCGTACATGACTTTTCACATAACAATATCTACCAGCTGTTTCCTACCGTTGCACTTACAATTCATTAGTCCTAATTTACACTATGCAAGTCTTATTGCTAAGCTGATTAGTTTGTGTGAGAGCAACGAGGGGAACAGAAACGTTTCTTTCTCCTCGTCTCTCTCCTAAAAAACTAATCAGCTTAGTAATAAGACTTGCATAGTGTAAATTATGACTTACTGAGCCTTTAATATTTTTTTAATTTTCTGCCACCAACTTCACGCAGTCAAAATCCCATTTTCCAGCATCAACTATTTGCCGCCTCATTATTTCTCTTTTTTCATAATTTTTACGTTTACTGTGTTGCCATATCGTAGTTTTAAAATAAATAAAAATGATCAAAGAGCAGAAAGGCACTAAGAAAAATTTTTAAACAAAAACTTGAAGTGAAACGTTTACAAACAGTTTAGCACTATTAGATTTTGGAAAAAGTGTTACGTATTTACAGAAATTATTTTATTTTTTCTGATAAGCATCATCACCATCAATTTATCCTGATTTTTAAAATACTAAATAGGCATAAAGAAAGAGAATAATAAACTAAGAATGGAATCTCGGTCATAAACAAAATAATTATGGATTTCTAAACAATTGTCAATCGGACGCAACGTTACTCAGGCACATTATCATTTGCCATTTATTTATCTAGAATTTTTCCAAGCAAGCAACTGCTATTATTATTTCCACAATTATAGATTTCTTTGTTTTTTTTTACAGAGTTCTTGTGGATGGCCAACAGCTATTTGTTAGCTTCATTGACTTAGGGTAATTCTTTTGTTGCTGGATTAAATATTCATCGAATCGAGTTTGTTCAGACGATTTTTTTATTTATCTTTTATATATACATATATATATATGTATATATACATATGTATTTTGGCCGAAGATGACTTAAACATTATTAGTGACATACACATTCTTATTATCGCAGCAAGTTTTTGGTTTGATATTTTCGAATTAAGCAATGTGACATTCACCCTTATCGCGAATAGAAGTTCACCAAAATTGTGATCGCCAATGTTTGCGTTGTTGTTGTGTCAGTATACTATATTCTAATTTTGTTTACCATTTTTTGTTCACGAGAAGTATTTCACGTGAACAAAATTTTCGCCTTTTATTCGTGATAAGGGTGATTATCTTTAATTTTCATTGGCTAAAATCAGCTCATCAACTGATGAGGTGAGAACTGCTCCCCATCCCAGAGCTGCTTTACGACTGAAATAAGGTCAAGTTGAAAACACAGCTGATCTACTTTTTTCTGCTAAATTCAAGGCGAATACATATAATTTTTGGCTCCTATGTCAAAATTTGTTTATGTACCAGGGAAGGAAAATGACTTCTTGGATTTTGTACCAACTGTAAAAACAAAATGTACTTTTTGGACCATGACGGTACCATTTTTTTTAAATATTTATTAATAAGAACGGAAACGTGAAAAAATGTGTAAAAATTCAGAAGTTAACAAAAAAAAAAGACACTTAACAAAAATGTGTATAAAAATTGAGTATAAAAAATATTAAATAGGTACCTATAACATTCATAAGAGTACATTCGTAGATTAGACTTGTTAGAGATCGATTATTTTAAAAATTTTGCTTATTAACAGGCCTGTTATTTTCAAAACAAGAGCACACTATTGAAGTAAAGGAGCGATATGTACCTAGTTAACAAAAATAAATATAACCACAGCCAAGGCGAGTTCATGTACGAGGTGCTGTCAAGTTAACAGGTACATTTAAGGTGCTAGACAGATTTTTTTGTTGCAGAGTTGGCACCACCTGGTTCATGTACCTTGCCTTGATAACAGCATTGCAACAAAAACAGAGAAGCTGACCGTCTAAAATAAAACACACACAAAAAAAATTAAAGACAACATCGTCAAAATTAATCTTACTACAATATAGTGAAACATTGGCATTTTTAAATTGTACCAAGTAACTTGCGGTAGTACCACGGTACCAACGAGGTCAAAAATTTACCATAAAAAGTACAATTGTACCATGATTTCCATCCGTGTTATGTACAGAGACCTGCGCTCAGCGATTTTGTCGACGGCGGCTCTTGAAAAAGTCGGCTTTGGCCGGCTGAGAACAAATTACATGAAAATCATATTTAAGATAAAAATAATTAAAGAATAAATTAAAAAACTATTAGTTTATATTATACATGGAGAATCGGCGGCTGTTTTTCAAGCGACATAAGCCAAACTTTTTTCAGCGGCGGCACGGCTGCCTAAAATTATAATTTTAGGCATAAATAATTTAATGTATATATATTAATAAATTAAATTAATATAATAATTAAATAAAATAATTATTTACATAAATAATCTTAATTTGGTAAATCCTAACATTTTATCAAATATTACCCCTAATAATATTTATATGATATTTTAAATTAAAAACATTTTTATTATAAACAAGTAAGAGTGCTATATTCGGCTGTGCCGAATCTTATATACCCTTTACCAACGTACGTAAATATATATAGTATACAGACACATACATACATATTTGTTTTGTGAAAAAATTTATAATTTTTTTAAAGTTTCCATCTTTGGAGCTGTAATTTTCATTTTTCAAATTTCATACACCAAACTTTTCTTTCAGAAGCATAAAATATATTCAATTTATAAAGAAAAAGAAAAAAATTTTTAGACCTATTTAATTTTACATAACACAAAAAGTGTAAGTTTTCCAACCCTGGAGTCATAATTTTGGATTTTTCTGATTATTGATACCAATCTAGTTCTTTAAAAAACACATAAAATATGTTAAGTGAAAAAAGCAAGAACGAAATAAGCAAAAACTTAGTTTAATTTAATTCCTTTAATATTAAAAAAATCAGTTAAGTGCGACTTTGAATCGCGCACGAAAGGAAGGTTTTTTGCTTTTTTGAAGTTTTTTTCAGTTAAAACGATTTTTTCAGTTTGGCGCTTTTTTCTCGTTTTGGCGATTTTGTCTGTTTTTGGAGGTTTTTTTCATTTTGGCGATTTTTTTCTTTTTTTTCGTGTTGGTGATTTTTTTCATTTTGGCGATTTTTTTTTCATTTTGGCAATTTTTTCTTTTTTTTCTTTTTTTTCGTTTTGGTGATTTTTTTCATTTTGGCGATTTTATTTTCATTTTGGCGATTTTTTTTCATTTTGGCGATTTTTTTCTGTTTTTTAGTATTTTTTTCGTTTTGGCGATTTTTTTTTTCTTTTTTTGGCGATTTTTTTTCATTTTGGCGATTTTTTTCTGTTTTTTAGGTTTTTTTTTCGTTTTAGCGATATTTTTCATTTTGGCGATTTTTTTTTCATTTTAGCAATTTTTTCGTTTTTTTGCGATTTATTTTAGTCTTAGAAATTTTCTTTTAATTTAGTGCGTTTTTTCATTTTGGCGATTTTTTTCTGTTTTTTGGGGTTTTTTTCGTTTTGGTGATTTTTTTTCATTTTGGCGATTTTTTTTATCTTTTTGGCGATTTTTTTCTGTTTTTAGGTTTTTTTTTTAGTTTTGGTGATTTTTTTCATTTTGGCGATTTTTTTTTCATTTTGGCGATTTTCTTTCATTTTGGCGATTTTTGTTTTCATTTTAGCAATTTTTCCGTTTTTTGCGATTTATTTTTGTCTTAGAATTTTTTTTTTAATTTGGTGCTTTTTTTTGTTTTGGCGATTTTTTTTCTGTTATTTAGGTTTTTTCTTTTTTTGGCGATTTTTTTCATTTTGGCGATTTTTTTCTGTTTTTAAGGTTTTTTTCGTTTTGGCGATTTTTTTTTCATTTAAGCAATTTTTCCGTTTTTTTGCGATTTATTTTAGTTTTAGAAATTTTTTTTTAATTTGGTGCTTTTTTTCGTGTTGGCGATTTTTTTCTGTTTTTGGATTTTTTTTTCATTTTGGCGATTTTTTTCTGTTTTTGGGGTTTTTTTCATTTTGGCGATTTTTTTTCATTTTGGCGATTTTTTTCTGTTTTTTAGGGTTTTTTTTCGTTTTGGTGATTTTTTTCATTATGGCGATTTTCATTTTGGCGATTTTCTTTCATTTTGGCGATTTTTGTTTTCATTTTAGCAATTTTTCCGGTTTTTTTTGCGATTTATTTTAGTCTTAGAATTTTTTTTTAATTTGGTGCTTTTATTCGTTTTGGCGATTTTTTCTTGTTTTTGGCGATTTTTTTCGTTTTGGCGATTTTATAATTTTTTATTTTTTCAGTTTTACCGTTTTTGAAAATTTCAAGAGTTTTGCTCTTACGGTTTCCAAGATACAGCAAATTGTCAAAATTACATAGTCAAAATTGCATTAACTGATGGAACACCCTTTAATTTAAATTTTTTTAAATTTTTGTGTTAATTTTTGTAGTCTGTATAAAAATACACTAACCTTACAAATTTCAAGTGTACAATTGTATATATACTACATGGGATTTTAAAATTTTTCGTTGCTCGTTTTGGAACACCCTTTAATTTCCAATTATCATGTATTTGTTGTTGTAGCGGCCAAAGGTCTACATACTGTGTCCAAATTTCAGGTCTCTAGCTCTTACGGTTCTCGAGAAAATACTAATATAGTTTTAGACATAGTTAATTTTACATAACACAAAAAGTTAAAGTTTTCCAACCCTGGAAACGTCTTTTTAATTTTTTTTATTTAAAATTCCAATTTTAGTCGTACTGAAGTGTAAAATAAGTTTATTTATTAAAAAAAATAAAAATTTGTTTTCGGGAGTTACTTTTATATGGCAAAATGAAGTTTAAGTTTTCCAGCTCTGCAATCGTCTGCCCGATTTTGCTGAATTTCAATACCAATCTATTTTGGAAAATTTCTGACACACCAGTCCAAGAACGAAGTCTCTAGCTCTTCTGGGAGCTTCGGAAAACCGATTTCACGTACAGACAGACGGACAGACGGACAGACGGACAGACGGACAGACGGACATCGCTTATTCGTCTTCCCTATGCATAAGGATCCAGAATATATATATTTTATGGATCGCTTATTGATATTATAGAAATTACAAACGGAATGACAAACCTATATATACCCTTTTACCATTTTTGTTGGTAAAGGGTATAATAATTTAATATATATATTAATAAATTAAATTAGCAAAATAATTAAATAAAATAATTATTTACATAAGTAATCTTAATTTGGTAAATCCTAACATTTTACCAAATATTACCCCTAATAATATTTATATGATATTTTAAATTAAAAACATTTTTATTATAAATAATTTAATATATATATATTAATAAATTAAATTAGCAAAATAATTAAATAAAATAATTATTTACATAAATAATCTTAATTTGATAATCCTGTAGCACTTTTTTTTTATTTCTATTGTTTGTACCAAGGCGAATTCACATAAGGTGATCTTAATTCACCAGCTGACATAACTTCTCTGCTGTCAAATCAAACAATACGTTAGGAAATATTCTGACAGCAGGAAATTTTACACTAACAATAATGCAAGGCGAATACGCAGAGTTGCAAATTAAGACCACCTTGTATCAATTCGCCTTGGTTTGTACTTTGTTGTAGTATTAATTTTACCTGTTATGAATTTACCGTGGTATCAAACGATTCATTTCGCTCTCACTTAGCAGAAAATTCCACTATAGTCGTCATAATGTTGACAATGGAATTAATAATAACTTTGGCTTGGAATTATCCAGCGGTATATTTTTTATTGCTAATGCATCTACTTTTTTAATATGCCTTGAGAATATTTGAAAATACCATACGTAACTGTTTTTCTATTCGACAAGTTTCTCTACGCTGCACTGTAGGCAATTTGGTAAATTTTTTTGGTAAAAATTTTAATTTCGCACTTTAGAAAATCGAGTATTTCTTGTTGTAATACAATAAAGAATATCTTAAAGCAAATAAAGGTAAATTTTGTTGATTTTAATTATTATTCGAACTTAATTTGTTTCTATATTTGTGATTAGAAAAGCTTTCAGCAAATTGAAATAAGATGAATCAAAACAATTCACATATTCCATTTGCAATGATGGCTGAGTATATAAAGCAAAAATGTACATCAACTGACACCACACACAGTGGACCAAACACAAAAGAACGCTGATGATGGAGGTTTAGTGGCCTTCGAAAACAGCTACGTGGTTCCGTTCAACCATGTGTTGTTAGTCAGAATATTTACAAGAAACTTTGGTGTTATTTGTTCATTAACAATTATCACATGTAATTTGGCTTACAAATCGATACGAAATTTAGCCTGTTCAAATCATAGATATAGAAGTAAATTTTGTTTTTAGAAAAAACAAATAACCAGCAATCACGTGACTATTAGATTCATTGATTCAAGCAACAATTTATGTGGGCTTCGTGTTATTCTTTGTTACATTACCTGACAATAGTTGTTAATAAAAGAACAATAGAAAAATAAAGTTATATATTAAAAGCAATATTGATAGTAAGTGCTAAATGAATACATAACTATTTAATTAGTTAAAATATTGGTGAGAAAAATCATACATTTGTCTTAATCTCTTAATCTCTTAAATCCCTTACAACTTTGGATAAGCTTTTAAAAAAATTAAATAGTTTATTGGTGAGAAAAATCATACATTTCTCTTAATCTCAAATTAAAAAAAAATCTTATGCAACTTTGGATAAGCTTTTAAAATAAGTTTCATAAAATTGCTGAAATCAATAAAATCTTGCTAAGAATTTAATTTTGAGTTTATTCAATAAATTTCATGCTGTTATTTTTTTTGCGCTTTTAGAGATATCGAATCTTTTCCAGGCAACCTCACTTCTCTTATAGCAAACTTGCAAAAGTTTGGTTCGAAGAAAAAAAAATAGAAAGAAAGAAACAGCTGTTTTGAATTATATACGAAACATTAAATGAAGAAGTGTTTGATCTAAAAGGAAATATTTATCGCTAAGGTGGTGCAAAGCCCACGGAAAAATTTACAACTTTTCCCAGCACGTTTTGTCTACATGGCTTTTTTTTTTTTGGGTCAAATAACCCAATGTGCGTCGCTTAGAACTTAGGCGACGGCAAATATAGATTTGATTTATATTTAACCTTTGATTTACACGTTTAAAAACAACACCCTGTAGTTGCTTCAGTAAAACGTGCATTAACAGATTTTGGGCGCTGATTCACAAGATTTTTTTTTTGCAACCAGAAAAGTTTAACGTAAATATTTTGAACGTAAAATTCTGTGTACGCAAAACATTGAAAACAAATTTCGCAGTAAACCTCAAACGTATGTAAATATCATAAACACTTAACGATTTGGGCAGCGATAATAGCGGATGATATAAACGAGACATACTGGCCATTGATATGAAATGTAAACAATTATGGGATGTTTTCATTAAATGAAATTTGTTTTGAAAATAGTACGCGTATTTATTTCGAAAAAAAATGATGGATTTTCCATTTAATTTATGCTATAAATAGTATCAGATTTATTTTTAAAACATTAGCAACGAAACATTGATTTTTGTTTGATTTTTGTTTATATGTAAATGAAATGTTGTAGATGAACACCCCCACGGAAATAGAAAAGCAAAACGCATTAAAACGTCAATTGAACACACCCAAAAATTGTTTAATTCAATGGAAGTATGACAAGCAGCAAGTGATAGTTTGACGTTTTGAAAAGGCTCGATAAAAGTTGTTTTAAATATTTTTAAAGCTCTTTAGCTAATCTGATACAGCAAACTAGGACATAACAAAAACGAAGCTACGAGTATTAATTAAAAAAAAAAAAAAAAGGTGGATACAAACAAATGGACCTTATTTCAAAAAATTAATTTTGGTCTTTAAATGCACAATTTCGTACATTCCTTTTTCTCAAACAAAATAATCTGTGGCAATCTGTGGAATAACCGCTTAAGTAGACTTAAGCAAATCAGTGTTTTCCGGAATAGTTCCCGCTGCCGTTAAGAGTTTAAAAGGTTTTTATATGGATGTTTCTTTTTTTGTGTTATACTTTCTTTACATATCGTCACATAAAATGCAAAAGGCCGTAACAACCAAAATATTCAAAATAGACTTTCTGATTGGTTATGATGTGATTAATCAGAATAAATCTTTCTTAAAAATTTTACTTACATGTGTTCAAATATACCGATTTTATTCTTCATTAAATTTGGCACCTACCAAATAGTTTTCAATTTATGAGAAAAAACTAAATCAAATGATAATTCAAAAAAGTGCTAAGAAACAAATAGATTTAAGACCGAAACATATTTCGCTCATATTATTATAAAAATGTTGCTGCTCATATTCTTTACGAGGTTAACGAATAAATATATAAGATTTTCAGACAGAAAATTAATTCTTATGGGGACCCTGGAGACGATCAAATAACTCGTCAATCAGTGCACATGTGTGAGTGCGGTATACTTGCCACTTAAAAGGAGACCTACAAATAAACACGTCAATCAAAATATGTATTTTTATTTTTTAGCATTCGTATCAAAGCATCTTGTCTTCGGATGTTTTATTAATATTCAATAAAACGCAATATAAGCTTTTGTTCGCCCGCGCACTTCTCTGTTCTTCACAATAACCACTATGGTTTTGCGGTTTTTTTTTCTCGTCAATCAGAAATGGACACGATCAAATAATCACCCGTCAAATAAAAAAGTTTAACCTTTGATTTTTATCAATCATTGCCAACAACGCATAGGTCACGTACACATCTATGTTAATGATGAGTTTATTTGATCGTCTCCAGTGCACTTTAAATTGCTTATGTGCTAAATTCAAATCTGCTCTAAATTTTCTAAGACGTGGTTTACACACTTCAACTTTTGTTGAGCAACTCGTAATTCAGGTGTAAGAAAAAAAGAGATACTCGTATTTGTATTTCCCTCTTCGCCTTTCTTACAACTGAATTACGAGTTGATCAACAAAAGTTGAAGCGTGTGAACCGGTAGAGTGTTTGGCGATGTTTAACTGCAATAAAACCAAAATTCAATTGGTTTCTATGGTAATGGTTATGGCCTTATGGCGGGTCACCTATAATCAAATACAGTGTTGCCCATAAGTTTGGTGCGAACAGCTGTTTTCTATTTATGGTTATGGCACGTCTGATTGAACCATTAGGCGTCAAAAGTGGCGAGCGACCAAGTCAGCTGATTTTAATACTCAGCAGTGATGTCATACCAATGATGCTGCATAAGAAGTGTGGAATGCAAATTGAAAAGCAGAAAAACGTTGAAGTTCGCAAAAACATGTGGTGTGGACTTTCAGCTCAATTGACACTTTCTGGACCGACCTCGCTTCTAATCTAAAGCATTTTAATACAAAATAACAGCATATGACCTATAGAATTTTTTTGAATAAAAGAATCTAAAAAGTAAACAATTAGTTCATATAAATACGTTTCAGTGCCAAAATTGACATTATTCGAGTGTTCAATATTGCAAAATTTCCCCAAATAAAATTATACAAAATTAGCACTTTGCTTTAAAAAAATATATAATAAAAATAAATATTAGTGTAGGTTGCTAATTAACTCATCACTACAATTTCGACTATACATACATGCATACATACATATGTACATACATATATAACCCAGCAAAGAAATTAGCCAAGTAACAAAAGGTACGCCAAATTATTTCATTTCATTATATTGCATTGTATTACAGCGAATTAAAAAATCTAATATAGATTCTCTAGCGAAGTTTACAGCTTAGATTTTTAACTGTGACTGACAGACGGACAGACGGATAACGCAGCGAAAACAATACACAGAGAAAACAGTGCCTACTAAATACCTAAAAAAAATAACAAAATTAATAAGAAATCTCTATGGTTTTTTTTTCAATAAGGAAATCTTATTAATTTCATAGAGAAAAACCATTTTGAAAAAATCAAGAAGAAATCTTGTAGTTTTTATTAGGTTATCTTATTGATTTTATCAATAAAAAAATAAAAAATAAATTGCGTCTTTATTATCTGTACTTATGTATTTTCATTTAAATTCTATACCATATACATATGTACATATGTATATGTATGTATGTAGTATATTGTAGATGTTATTTATTTATACATACATACATAGACATTATGTTATTTTCTTAACTAAATTACTCACCAAGCATTGAACCAGCAAACTTCTACCTGATAGACAAGCACGCTACCCAATATGCTAACAAGCAGCCTGAATAAAGGTTGAAATTATTGTGCAAACATTCTTATACAAAAATTAAAAATATCATGAAAAAAAATTGTCCTATGTCTATTTATAGATATGAAATAACAAGACACCTCATAAAATCAAGAAGATTTCCTTATTAAAAAAATCAATAAGATGCTTTACACATACTCATATAGGAACCTACTAAAATCAAGAAGAAAACCTTATTGAAAAAATCCATAAGGCAACCTAATAAAATCAAGAAGAAAACCGTTTTAAAAAAATCAAGAAGGTAACCCAATAAAATCAATAAGAAATCTCTATAGTTTACAATTTATAAAAAAAAACCTAATAGAATCAAGAAGTTTTTCTCTATGGATTGTTTTTTTGGTGCTAAAAATAACGGAAATTGAGTAAAAAAAGTTGTGAATAATAAGATTTCTTCTTGATTTTATGTGGTTTTCTTCTTGATAAAATTAATAAGATTTACCACATAAAACAATAAGGAATCTCTATGAAAAAATCTTCGCTTCTTTCTGCTGGGATACCCTTTAGCATAAAAACGGTTCATAGAGAAAATCTTCTTGATTCTATGAGTCAGTTTTTTCTCTGTGTAGATCTCCATTTGGTGTACTGAAGTCTAAAAATGGACAAACATGCCTCTTTCTATATTTATGATTTGAACAGGCTAAAGTTCGTATCGCTTTGTAAGCCAAATTATGTACATGTGATAATTTTTAATGAACAAATAACACCAAAGTTTGTTGTAAATATTCTGACTAACAACACATGGTTGAACGGAACAACTAGCTGTTTTCGAAGGCCACTAAACCTCCATCATCAGCGTTCTTTTGTGTTTGGTCCATTGAGTGTGGTGCCAGTTGATGTATATTTCTGCTTTATATACTCAGCCATCATTGCAAATGGAATATGTGAATTGTTTTGATTCATCTTATTTCAATTTGCTGAAAGCTTTTTTGTATTGAAAGCTCAATTTTACCATCTCTAAATTAACAACAGTCTTGCTATTGTCGTTTGTTCTTTACTAATTATACACATGTTAGTTAATTTACTTATTTTTTGTTCTACTTAAGACAAACTTTTTTGGTTTGTTACTACATATTAAGTATATTTTATTAATTTTTTTGCCACTGGACCATGACTATTAATTTTTTTAGTTACCCAGTAAAAAAAATTGGAAGTCATTCTAAAGGAACTACATTTTCATTGCTTCCAAAAAATCGATATTTTTAATTTGCCGATAGTTAGCAAAAACCCAAGTAGAAGTTTATTTTAGTCATATAAAACCTTGTAATTCCGCTATAGTTTTAGAAATTGCTCACCAGAATTTAAAAAAAAATCGATTTTTTTTTAAGAAACTTATGAACTAAATTTGGTCTAAAGTTTTAAAGTTATTTGCTTAAATTTACATGAAAATACTGTTTCGCTTTTAAATTCCTATAAAAAGAAACTAATTGTTAAAATAGGTAACTATTAACCATTTTTGCTAGATGAAACAGAACACATGATGATGAAATAGAACACAAAACAAGACATTTTTCTTAAAATCGCTTCCAATTCGGTGACCAGGCATCGAAAAAGACAACTTCTTGCAATGACAACCCTATGTAAAAATCATTAGATCGGATCGAAATTTGCACTACTTCCAGATCGCAAACTCTACATTTTCATGACTTTTTTGGAGTGTCTTTTTTTACTGGGTAGTTTTAATTATTGTTCGAACTTCATTTGCTTCTGTTCAAATCATAAATATAGAGTCATTTTACTCGTTTTCTGTGGGTAATTTTCCCTCTAGGGATATTACCTACATATATTGCGGCAACGTTAATTTGGTTTGATATTTTCTACTTATGTCTGACATCACCTAAATAATGTTTTTCTTTATATTTTTTATCTGCATATAACATGGGTGAACATAATATATTATTCTTTTTTTTAGTTATCATCCAAAATTTCTCGAGTTTTAATGATGAAAATTACGTGTTTCCTTGAAATGAATAAACCGATGTGCAAAATTAATTTGCTATTTTATTGGTCATTAATGTTAAATTGTTTATAGATTTATTTTAATTTTTTTCAGTTTTCTAATTTTGTCTACATTTAATTTCATTAGCTTACCTGGCCCACAGATTCATCATCATGTTTCGTTGTCGGATTATGGGAACTTTTTGTTGATAGCAATAATTTTTCAACATTTGGTAGATTCTCCTTGTCCATCAGTGGGTGTTCGTCTTGATGTGCTTTTAGCTGTTGCAGCTGCTGCAGTTCTTGTTGTTGTATTTGTTGTGTTGGTGGCTGTGATGTTTGAGATTCATTCTGAGTGTTAATGCCACTGAAAATTCAAAATTTAATTAGGTATATGATAAACATGTTCACATACATAGTCTAGATTTTTTTCAAAGAATTTTAGATTAGGAAATATGATAATAAATGTATGTATGTATGTATAGTATATACATAGTATATATGTATGTAGTATAGAGGCCTACCAGCATAGTATTGAAGTCAATTTATCCATATTTGTAGCCAGTAAATTACCGATTTTTCTTTCCTCTTATCTTATTTATTTAACTACACACATGTCAACCGACGACTGGCAAGAGTTATGTAGTTATCCCATAAAAATATTAACCAATTTGAAATAACTCATTCATTTCTAAATGAAAAAAAGGCAAAGACATAAATAAGAAAGACATTTTTCTACGTAAAGTATTTTGTGCAGCCAAATCATTGCTAACAGCTAGCAGCTAAACGTATGTAGCTGGTCTATATTATTTTGTACGAGTATATGTATATCGCTACCTTAATATAGAAAGGCCCTATTTCATTATTTTTTCGAAATCAAGATTTTTAAATTTTTCGCTACATTAGATGTTCTTCTATCGAAATATACAAAAAACTCGATTTAAAAAAAAAGAGTTAGGGCCTTTCTATATTAAGTTAACGATATGTATGTATGAGTAATGTTTATAAAAAAGCATGTGATGACAATTATTGCTGGGTATATTGACAATGACTGACGATGCACAGTGAAGCCAATCGAAATGAAAAATATTAATGGCGAAACATATTCAAAAGGGAGGCAGAAGAAGTAATATAAGGGCAGCTGCTTAAATGTGTATTTTAAATTACAAACATCATCTATTTCAACCAGCTATTGATAGAATTAGAGCAATAATTAATAATTTTATAATTTGTTTCTTATCTTCCATTCATGAGCAAATCAAATCGATTTGATGTCGAAGTGTTTCCATTATGTGTTGTAAGTGTTTTTGTCTTCGAATTTTCGAATTCTATTTGACGTTTAAGTTGTTTATTAATTTTTATAACCTAAAAGAAACAAAACTTTTTTTTTATAATAATTTGGAACAAAGTTGGCCTGTATTAATCACCCTTATCGGGAATAAAATGCGAACATTTTGTTCACGTGAAATATTTCCCGGAAACAAAAAATGGTGAACAAAATTAGAAAATAGTATAATGACTAGTGCTGGGATACTATCGATAAGTTCTACTATCGATATCTATCGATAGTACAGATTTCACTATAGACTGAATGTTTGTACTTGAGAGAGAAAAATACAACTAATTTTTCATCAGGTCACAGTTAGTTTTTTTTTGCTCACTTTATTGAAAGTTTATTGTCTTAAGTTTATTTTAATATGTATGATGTATCTACCAACGTTATTTTAGGTGATAGCTTTTGAAAAATTGTGCTGATGTCCGTTAAAAAATTTTTATAACCTCTCACGTTTTAAAAACTGCATTTTAAATAATATCGATATTGATATTTTAAAACTTTTGATATTATTGATAGTACTATCGATAGAACCCTAGCACTAATAGTGACACAACAAAAGCGCAAACATTGGCGATCACAATTTTAGGGAAAGGGAACACATTTCACGTGAACTTTTATTCCCGCTAAGGGTGAATAATAACAGAGAATTATTTGGGCGAAAGAAAAACGCCAACACCAACTTAACTTTCTTAAATTACTTTTGTCCTTTTTAACAAGAAATAAAATCAGCCATTTTTATTCGTACTTAAATGTCACTGTTTCAGATTTTTAAGTCACCAGTAATGGATGACCCAAAGTTGCATTTGTAATAATAGCAGCCAAGCAGTGTTGCACCGACAAATTCGACTTACTTTGTAGCAAATTACCTAATTTGGGCAAATGAAATGTTTTTGCCTAAAGCACGTTTATCGAAACGTAATAGTAATTGTGTTTGTATGGAAAGTTCTATCGATATCGAATGCTGTAATTGGCATCCACATCTTGGGGCCTACTATGAATTTCGAAACGAAAGAACATCCTTTCGAATTAGAAATGTTTAGTTTTCTGAAAAAGCAATTTATTGAAATAATTTCACTTTCGAACCAAACGGTTTCTGTGTCAGGCTGGAAATTTCCACGAAATGCATGTTTAGGCACATACCATCTGGACATGCTAGCATTCTAAATACAGTAAAGAACATTCTTGATCTCGTTGACTACTGCACTCCGAAACCCAATGTAGTGACCACAGTTAATAATTATTTGAATACTCTTCATACAATTTTATTATATTTAATTTAATTAAATTTGATTATAAAATATCATTTCAATGTGTATGAATTCAAGTTTTTTATCAATTAATAAAAATAAATTTTAAAATACAAAATGTTATTTAAAAAACAAGGAATACTTAATTTCTAAATTATATATTAAATTTAACTACATACACCCAACTTCAATAGGAATTTTTGAATTTCATTCACAGAAGGGGTTTCCCTACTGGATGGAGCTGTATAAGTTTTCACGGATACCTCTAAAGGGGGCAATTAAAAAGGGGCGAATATATTCCAGAATTCCGAATTCAAGTGTCCTTCAGACACCCGGACGAATGTAGCATATTACAGGCAGAGATATCTGCCTTTAAAAGATCAATACACTGACTAAGGTTCTATCGGATCTCAAATAGAGATATTAATATCATAAGTGACAGCCAGTCTGAAATTAAGTCCCTCATAGGTGTGTATACCACATCTTTTCTTCTCCAAGAATGTCACAAAGTCCTGGACATCCTTGCGCAGCACTCACGTATCACATTAAATTGGGTGCGTGGACATAGGACTATTTCAGACAAGTATAACCTGACAAAGAGGGCAACCCTACTCAGAGAAGTCGATATCGATAAACCCTGTCGTCTCCCACTCTCATCCTGCTGGAGCTACGTCTTATATCAGCTCATGATAGATGACACAATGAGCCCAACTGCGCAATAGCGAGAAACCTTCGATCTCACCTAAGCCCCACAGAACTAAAAACCACATGAACTTCACTGGAAAGCACTTGAGGAATCTCTTGGCAAAACTAAACGGTCACTGCTCTTTCAGAATACATGCTTAACGTATGGGTCTCCCGTACAAATGATTACTGCTTCAGTTGCAATGATCAAGAAGAGCAGGAAAGCATCTTGCTTCTCCTCTGCTTTTGTCCCGCTCTGAAAGATCTTCGTCTTCACTTCCCTGGCATATTATCCTTTAGCAGCCTATCCGAGTTATCGGAAATAAGACTCAAATATATGAGCCTTTATATTAGGAGCAGTAGCTGGTGTGGTCGGTGACTCACCCGTATGGCGTGTGTACACTCAGGACCCTTTTCCCAACAAACTCTCTGCTCTGCTCAGGCAACTAATCATCTCTATTCTAAATCTACCTTATTCACCTTTCTCCACCCTTTCTATATTTCTATTTTCTCCCCAACCTGTAAGGTAGCACAAAGGCATCATTATATTGCACGCGGCTCACAGCCGGCTCAAGAGCCGCCACCGACTTTCAACGTAACTTCAAGACGCCGCCGATGCTTGTGGCTAGCCTCGGCTAAAATATGTTTAAAAACCTTATCAAAATCAAAACCAGCGGTTGTCAATGTCACCGGCTCAAGTCGGATTATGAGCCGCTGCCGGCTATTTTTTATTAAGCCGCCGCCGCCGACTTTTTAAGGCGGCTTGCTTTTCTGTACCCAAGTGGCCTGGACCCTTAATTTTAACCCATCCTTACTAGCAACCTGCTGTTTAGGTGAAATACATTGCAAAGTTTCATTTGCTCATATTCACTCTAATAAACACTGTGAAGGTATTCACTTCATTCTTTTAATTTCCCGATTGCACAAAAAAGTTGGGATATAAGCAGCATTCTTCAAAAGCTATTGCATTGATTAAAAACATTCTGATGTCCAATAGATAATTGAAAAAAAATATAGAAATATTTTTATTTCAACTATTTCCACCATCGAACATACTGTGCGACGTTAGGGAACCAACAACAACATGGGAGCAAATGGAATTATATTTTTTAGAGTCAAGGAGTAAAAGTGGCAATTTTAACCACTTATTCTGCTGCCGATAAAGATTTGAGAATATAATTTTTGTGTGTAGTTTGTTTTTTGTTTTTTTGCACTGATAACGCTCGCACACTTCTTATCGCAGTACAAAAAAAAGCTTTTTTTTTATTTTTGTTGCTGTCACAAGTGTGCAAACAAAAGTTTATATTTTTTCACCGTTTCAGAATAAAAAGCAATGTTTATCGATTAAGATAAAAATAATGATTTATTATTTTATATTTAAGTTTCAGTAAACTTTAATAAAATTAACTTTTTTTAACAATAATAATTTCTGTAAAATTTTTAATTAAAAATTAAAACAAACTTTGAAACCGCGTGATTATTTATTTTTTATTCATTTACTTTTTTTTAATTTTTGTTCTACTTTACTCGTGAACGTTTTAAAAAATATTGAACAGCAATCGCCAAACCCAAGCTTGGATTGCTAATAATAACAAAACGACTTCGATCAAACTGTTTCCCTCTCCTCTCATATTGTAAATCCCATTTGGAGAATTGAAATAACACAAATAAAGGAGATAAAAACAGAACAGAAAAGTGTCATGGATTTCCAAGTATTTATTTTATTTATCTTAATCCCAAGTGCACATACTCACTCATTCATACATACATACATACATACATACATACATACAACAATAGAGTTATTTGTTTACATTTAATATTGTTTTTGTTTTTGGTTTTGTCTTTATTTCAAAACAATAAAGTACGAGGGAATTTTCTTTTCTAGGCCATCGATTTAGCCGAATATTCGGTCATACATTTCGGTCATAAATTTTTGTTCGAACACATTTTTATTAAATTCGTTGTTAGTCATACTTTTTTTAAACAAGTAACGCCGTTTTCTTTTCTGAAAATAAGGTCAACACTTTTTGCCCTTTTAAATTTGTTAGTCCTAGTTTACACTATGCAAGTCTTATTGCTAAGCTGATTAGTTTGTTAAGAGAGAGAGAGAGAGAGACGAGGGGAAGAGAACTAAACTAATCAGCTTAGCAATAAGACTTGCATAGTGTAAACTAGGACTTAGGAGGAGTACTCAAACATTTAAAGGTGAACTGTTTCTTAAATGATGTCTGTAAAACGTATTTAACTAAAAGAGACAAAAAACATGTTGCACTTTTTTAGAAAAGAAAACATTATACATGCATATGTATGTTTCGACTTATTTCTTAACTTTAAGATGAATTCCAAGCTTATGACTTAGAGTAGAATTGCATGGCCTTGACAAAATAGTATATTGATTCATTTATCGAAAGAATCACCCACCTGGGGGCAAATTACGGCATTCGATATTGAACAAACTTTCATACAATGTTACTTGCGTTTGTATAGAAATTATTATAATATTTTATTCGACCTTTCAATTTAACATATCGATGGCTTAATATAAGAAAGGCGGAACTCAAATTTTCAATATTTTATAGGAGAAGCAAAAAACTGAAGAAAAACTAAAGCATTTACATGCAGGAATAATTTTTTAAGTGCCCATAAGTCCTTGATTCTTAACTGTAACGCACTAAGATATTCAAGGAGAATGCAATTATACGTTTCCCTCCAAGAAAACGTTAAAAACGCGATTTCAAAAAAAATTGAGATACGCCCTTTTTATATTAAGCCAGCGAGATATAAGTTTTATTTCAGCTTACGGTCCTTTTTAAAAAAATTGATAACACAACGTTGCAGCGAAATATCGATATGTTAATAAATTTTGTTATAAATTTTTTAAAACTTATATATCGAGCCCTTTTTTCGATTTTATCGTAAGCGACATGTTATCGGAAATAGACATTTTTATTGAAATTAAAATTTTATGGGCCCACACATAGTTTAGAATTATCAAAATGGCAAAATTGTTGATAAATTTTAAGATACAGGCTGTAAAATTTTATCGTAAGCGACAATTTACGTACAAAAACAAATTTGAATATTTTAAAAAAACCTTCTCCTGAAAAGTTTAAGTTTTGTCGCTTACGATAAAATCGAAAATAAGGCTCGATATGTATGTTTGTATAGAAATATCAATTGATATCGAATGCCTTGATTTGCACCCTGAACTAAAAAATATTCATAATCTGCCCTCAGTAATGCTAAGCTACTGTGAATTTGTCTTTTGTTTCTTCCTTGAATGTTTAAAACTACAATTTTTTTTTTTGCTCTAAAATTTAAAATCTTTTCTCTATTAGATTTAATTTGTTTTATGCTAAACCGAAACAATTTAATCGGTCGGTCGCTAAGATACACTAACAACAAAGAGACTTTTGCTTATGAGCCAGACTTGAGAGAGTTTCAGATTGAACGTTTTATAAAGAATTTTTAAATAAGAATAATTGTGTCGGCATATTTGTTTACTAGTTCATTTGTTTATTTACTCACTGATGTCATTTACTTGATTCAGTGTTTTCAATTTGTCCAGCTTGGTATGTAAATTTTATTCCAGCAAAAACTTTAATACTGCGATGTCTATAGATTTGGCCATGAGTTCTGACAGAAAGCTTTTAAAGAAATTATAAATTTATGTGTATGTGCAAAATAATTGTAATATTGCTTTTAAGTTGCATCTGATTGTTTTGTTGTGCAAATTTTTTTATTATAAACATCTGTTTGAAAAATACATACATACATATGTAGATATGTATATTTATATACATATATATTTAAGCATTGTAAGTAGAGTATAATAGAAAAACGATTCCAGCATATCGAGTTCTATTTTCGATTTAGTAGTAACAAACAAACTTGAAATTTTAAATTTTTATGGACCTACCCATAGTTTAAAATTATCAAAATGCCCAAATTGTTGATAACTTTTAAGATACAGGCTGTAAAATTTAAACGTAATCGACAATTTTCTTATGTAAAACATATATTCGAATATATTCGAATAGTATAAAAAAACATCCATCCCCTGAAAATTAATTTTTTGTCCGATTAAATCGAAAATAAGAATTGATATTATGAGTTGAATTCGATTTTCCTTATTTGCTGAATTTTATTTTCGATGATGCAATGTTATGTGATAAAGTGTTTATCCTTTGTCTTTTGTTTTTAGTCACCTAATCGCTAATTTTAACTTATTTTGGTTAATTTTTTTTTTGGCCAAGATCGAAATAGGTTGGTTTTAACTTATAGAGGAAAATTCTCGATTTTTAGTGGAATAATTTTCTATGGTTTAAGCCATTTCTTAACTCTTTACTCTATCTGTCTATGTATGTATGCATGTAAAGGGTATTTTTTATACAGTGACACAAATTAAAGTCATAATAAAACAAGGAAATAAATTTTTAATGTCAATGAAACGGGCTTTTTTGGAAAGAAAACTCTATAAAATTAATGTTTAAATATGATTTCTGTCATGTGGCGGAATCTGGAACACCAATTTTCAACAACTTTTCGAAGCATTTGCGGCCGTATTTCCCCGATAACTCTTCGAATGTTGATTTCCAGGTGTTCAATTGTTTGTGTTCTATCGACGTAGACAAGTGACTTAACATAACCACAAAGAAAATAATCCAATGAGGTTAAACTACAGGTTCTTGGTGGCCAATTAATTGGGCCATTACGTGATTTTATTTTTTCATCAAAAGTTTTTTAAAGTAAATCAATTGTAGCGCCCGCTATGTGGCATATGGCTACGTCCTGTTGGAACCACATATCGGCAAGATTAATGCCAAGTAATTGAGGTAAATTTCAAAGTATGTTCCTATACCGCTCACCATTGACAGTAACATTCTGACCATCATCGTTTTTGAAGACATATGGGCCAATGAGCCCGCCAGCCCATAAAGCGCACCAAACAGCAACTTTCTGTGGATGTAATGGAGTTTCGGTAAAAGCTTGTGGATTCTCCTCATTCCAAATGCGACAATTCTGCTTGTTTACGTACTCCATTCAATCAGAAGTGGGCTTAATCGGAAAATGGAAGAAGTGCACGATGAGTTTGACAAATAGAACACTTATTTTGATTAAAAATTTCAGCAATTTGCATGCGTTGCTCTGTTGTAAGTCGATTCATAGTAAAATTTCAAAGCAAACTAAATAAAAAGCAACTATCAGCTGTTAAATGGATTCTCAAATAAAGCAATTCAAAGTTGTGACACTCTAAAAAAAACACCCTTTTTTTATATGAAAATTCACAACAAACTATTTTTCCAAATAAGAAAGAAAGCCAATTTAAAAATATATCTTAGAGCATATTCGAAATTTCGAACTACATATAGTTCCAACTTTTCAATTTAAATCCTTACTAATATTATAAATGTAACAGTGAGCTTGTTTGTGACGCTTTCACGCCCAAACAGCTTAACTAATTTTGAAAATTCTTTCAAAAATGGAAAGCTACACATTCGGTCATGTCACAGAGTTCAATTCCGTTCGCAATCGGAATTGAATAAGCGTCAAAAAATGTCAAGCCCTAGCCGGAGCATACCCCAGCATACCACCGCCTCCCACAGTCTGGACACACCTGACAAATTTCCATATTTTAGTTTTCTTTTTTAGACACCATCTCCTACAAAAATGGGGTGGATTGAATTCGGATTCCGAACGGAATTAAACTCTGTGACATTGCTGATTATTATTATTTTTTATCCGGTTCGGAACCGGTTTTTTTATATTTGGTAAGAATTTCCCCAAAAAATACATTGTTGGGATGATTAAGGTCATTTTCCTTTCGGGTTTGATTGTTTAAACAGTTTTAAGCCGGCTTTTATGCATTTTTTAAACAGATGATCGCCAGTGGAGGCGCGGGTAATAATATTACTAATACTTGAGTTTCATTTTTACATGGAATGTTTCAAAAAAAAATATATATATGCAAAACTTTATTAATATTTAAAATACGAACTTCATTCCGAAATATGCATAAGACCGCATTTAATTACAAAATTCGATATTGTAAATAATTCAACTATTATTTAAAAAAAAATCCAAATTAATTTTGAGCTTAAAAACTATTTTTAAATGACACTAAGCTAAAAATATCGTAAAGGGGAGTCAAATTTTATTGCACATTAGCATTTTAATCTTAAAGTGTGGTGTGCAAAAAACCTTTAATAAAACTTGTTTTAAAATGTTTAATTTTAGCACATCGATTAAAACCAGAGTTTAGATTATCATAAACACACACTTACTTCTCAGAGTTGTGTGGTAATTTAAAAATGTTAATTGATCACTGCATTCATATTTAAGTAACAACTTTTAACGATAACGATACCTTCAGTCAAGCGCATGTCAATCTTGATTAATAAAAGAACTAATAATAAGCCACAAAACTGCCTTCAAATATTAAATATTTGTTTTTTTTTAATCATACTAATTGAAAAATAAACATAGAATGAGTGGCAAATAGCATATTATAAATAAATCTACTACTTACTCAGTACTATTTCTACTAAATATAGAAATATATTGAGCGCGTGCTTCACTATGCATTTTCTTTTTAAGGTCGTGCATTTTTTGACGTTCGTGTTCTATGACATGATGACCTGTAAATAAAATTGTAATTTGTTTATTCTTATTGCAAATAAATTATTTTATAATTATATAAAAGAATTTACCTTGCTGAGCCAATAACAACTGTCTATTACGTTCGATTTCCTTGATTGAATCGAAAATTTTAGTAGTGGCTCCTTGTGTTGAAATGGGGGCATCTGTGGTTACTTTTGATATGCGATCAATATCATCTTGTGAAGGTATGCGTTTCTCCAAGGGATTAACTTCGAAATCGTCACTATCCAAAGAGAGATTAAATCTTACAGCCTGCGTAAAAGATTCACATGATTTCGAGAGTTTTTCTTGCTTGAACGATGCTGACAACTGGGAATCATCTATATTGACAATTTTCAATTGATGATGTTTCGGAGTGCTACAAGTGGGCGATGAGGAGCTGCCAAATTCAATTTTATTATTGAAAAACAAGTTTTCATTAACACTTTTCGACATTATTTCGCTGTCATTGTTGTGTTTGGGACACAATACTTCTGCCGAACCAAACAGGGATTGCGACATTATACCTATAGCTTCACCTACGTCATAAGGTTTATTAAGCAGACATTTCTGCAGCAAAGAGGCATTAGGAGTTCCTGTTTTATTGGAAGAACTGGTTTCGCATTCACTGGCATTGTTATCCTTATTGTTGTATGTTAATATGTTTGAAGGACTCTGTAGGATTCTCATTTCTTTATCTTTATCATCTATTTGTTGAATTAATATTTTTTCTTCTGTCTTTAATTCCTCGTGATACGCATGCCATTCGGATTCTTCTTCTAAATATTGAAATTCTAAATCCTCAAATTGCTTACGATCATTGTCCAGAGACTCACTAATATTGGTTAATTCCTCCTTAAGGCATTCGTTGTTGGGTTTTTGTTTGAGCATCTCTTTAAGTCTATTAAAGAGAAATTAAAAGTTACAGAACAATAAATTTTTTATAAAAAAATGTCCAGCCTTTTTTTCGATTTTATCGTAGCCGGCATGTTATCGGAAATAGACTTTTTTATTGAATTTAAAAAAATTATTAGCCGGTGGCCATGATACAATAATACAGGTAACCGCGAAGCGCCAGCTGTTTTGCTTGTTTCGTGATGTGATCTGCCAAATGGTGCTTATGTTTTACCAACGCACGCGCACAGTGCCTATTAAAACTGTACTAATACAAACATGCTATGCAAAGCCAAGAGAAAACGCAAGTACATCAGTGTTGCCGAATCGCGGGTAATTACCCGAATCAGGTGTAATTTTTATGTGCATGTGTAGCGCGTGGGTAATTGCACTCAGGTGTAGTTCACGGGTAATTTGAAATTCTTTTGTTTTATATAATAAATATATATTATATAAATTATCGTCTGATACCGTTGCTGCAATTTTATTATTTAAAGAAGGTACCTATACAGAAAAACTGCAATAATAATTTTAAACCTCTTCTAAGGAATAGTAATAAAAATTTAAGTTCAAATGACCTTATTAGTTTAAGATTTTTATGTTGCTTTTTATTGCAGTTAATTTTTTTTTTGTATATTTCTCTTTAATTACTGTATAGTATAATAAATATTGAATTTCTTTTATTGTATCAATTTGCTGTTTGTAACAGACTTTTATGAAATAAAATAGTTATGAAAAACGTATTGTTTGTTGTGTGTTTAGCTGGCATATATCGAGAGCCTATATACGTCAACTCAAAAAAAGCAAACTTTTCAGTAGAGCAAAAAAACTAGTTAATTCTCGCATTATTGTAAAAATAAATTATGAGCCTTCCATAGTATGTTTTAAATATGCTTGCTAATTATAGGTCTGCATAAAAATTATTTTGCAATGGTTTGCGTATTTTTTTGAGATAGCATATTTAGTCGATCAAAAAACAAATATTTTTTTATAGTTAGGAATTTTGTCAGAAAAAAATATGATATTTTTGAATATATTTATTTTTTAATCAATTTGAGAAATATTTTACTCAATAATAGATGTAAGAATTCAAAATCTAAGCCTGACTGAAAGCCTCCTTCATCTCGAGGTGGTAAGCTTTGACACTCTCTAACTTAACCTCTATTGTAGAAAGGTCACTCCAAATTTTCAATTTCGAAAGCTTACATCATTGACTATAATCGGTCCATACATAATATTTCAATTTGATTGACAGTTTAAAAGTTATACATATATTACCAATTCTTTTATCGGAACCCCTATGTACTATTCATAGGATATCAAAATCTTTACCTGATTCGTGTTCAACATGCCAAATGCAATAAGATGTGAGGTAGATTTATAATAAACTACTTTTTTTAAGTTTGGAAATTTACATTAGAGTTAGCATTTATTTTCACAAAAAATAAACTATACTTTGAGATAGCAGAATAAAAAAATTATACAAAACGATAAAAAATGATTTTTGTGATTGAAATTTATATTACAGATGAATATTACATAGGGGAGCTTTATGGCATCGGAAACTCATATTGACCAAATTTGAGTTGACGTATTTTGAATATATGTTCTCGATATGTTGCATTTCATTCGGCTGATACCGAGTCATAAGTATACCTTAAACAAGATTTTTGAAATGCGTCAAATCTTTATTTTAATATTGGGTGTAATTCCGTTCAAATCGGGTAATTTTGGCTTCTTCCAGGTGTAATTTTGAATATACATTTTGGTAACACTGAAGTACATACATGTATATTGTTTTCTCTTGGTTGTCTCTCTTGTCAATCACAAAACAGCAATAAAAATCACTGTTGTTTTATTTGTTGTAGATTCGCGGCTACCTGTATTATTGTATCATGCCGGTGGCCTTGGCAGCCAGTGCTTTCATCAATATATACATATATTAATATTATATTTTATATAATTTTAATATCAAGTAAATAAATAAATAAAAAAATTATGATCCGACATATTGTCATAACCATTTGTTACAGCAACAATGAAATGCATATAGACAACGCTGAACCACCAGCAAATGGATTTCAGATTAGAATTGATTTTAAAATTGTATGCGCCTATCCATAGTAATTATAAAAATGTCAAAATTTGTTGATAACTTTTAAGATACAGGCTGTAAAATTTTATCGTAAGCAAAAAAAACCTTCCGAAAACTTAAATTTTTGTCGCTTAGTCCTAATTTACACTGAGCAAGTCTTATTGCTAAGCTGATTAGTTTGTATGAGAGAGAGATAGACGAGGGGAACATACTCGTTTCATTTCCCCCCGTTTCTCTGTCCTAAAAAACTAATCAGCTTAGCAATAAGACTTGCTGAGTGTAAATTAGGACTAACGATTAAATCGAAAAGGGCTCGATATGTACATACATATTAAAACGAAATTCTCTAGCGCATCAGGGAAATAATAAATTTTTTTTTGTAAAGTTTTTGTTAACGAGTGGGAATAAAAACATTGTAGTTCAAAAAAAAAAAAATGCCACGTTGAACACGTTTTGAACCATAATATACTTATATGTAAGTATTTAAGCTTCTACAATTAGAAATTAGATACATTAACTTAGTTTTTAAATTTCTGACTATGTTCGAAAATTCGAAATTGTTTTCGAAAATTCTAAATTATGTTCGAATATTCGAAATTTATATTTTTAACAATAATTACATATCGTTTTGTATTTAAAAAGTAAAATATACACATTTTTGCAGTTTTATTGTATTGTAATTATTACCGACAGCTTTTGGGAGCATATCAACACAATCTGAACGTGTCTAGGCACCTTAATAGCTCATATAGGACAGTTTTTAACTCAAAAATTTATTCTGAATAAAGTGAAAAATATTTTTGCCTTAGCTTTTGCCAAAAAAAAAAGTGCACGAAGAAATTTTTTTTTTGCATAAAATGTTATCAAGATTTTTTTTGGCAGATTATTAGCAACATTATTTCCTTATATAGTGTAGAGGTATCAACAAGTCTGAATTAGCTTTTGGCCAAAAACTGATGACACCACTTTTTGAGGGCGCACTGATTTGCGAAATCTTTGGAGGATCATAAAAAAATTGGTCACCAAACCAAAACTGAGTATAGGGTTATTACCCCTTTGTTAATACTATCGAACCTATACTGTCAAGACCGTGTGGATTTTTCACTGTTGCACAGTGTATTTGGTTTATATGTAAGTCGAAAAAAAATTTATTCATTCTTTATCTATCGTTTCTTTAAAAATTTTGTTTGGAAGGCTCGTGTCTTAAGCTGGTTAAAAAAAAGGTGTGATGAAAAATGTCAGTGTTTGCCTATTGCAGAGAGAAACACTAAAGAAATATATTCGCGTATGTGTATTCATTTGTATAAGAAGCAGATTGATGTTCGGCACTCTTGTGCTACTTTGGGCGGCTCAGCTCTATTGCATTACCTAGACCCATTAACCTATAATTCCAGAGATTTCTGAGAATAATTTTTTTAATCGAGAGAAGATACTCCTATTTTTCATTTTATATAAAGCACAGCTTGGGGGAAAGTAGGGCTACATACATTTTTTTACACCAAAACCCTAATGTAAGCTGTACTAAAATTTTACTTACTTTTTAATTTGATCCATTTTCATTTCAATCGATTGTTTCAATTTAGCCTGCTGATTTTCTTCCATAACCCTTGTTGCATTGCGTTGGGCTTCCAAGCGATGTATTTTATCCTGCAGCATATCTAAAATGTTTTCCAATTCCTGTTTGGACAGACTCAAAGAATCCAAGTCAGTCTAATGGAAAAAATTATAAAAAAAAGTAAACTATGTATATTTTAAGAATTTTTTATCAATTCATATTCTTACCTTTTGAGCAATATCTTTTTCACCCGAAGTGACTGATGCATGAGTACCACCAGCCAAATGAGGCAAACTGCCTCCTGCAATATTGTTACCGGATTTAAGCAACGTTCTAGGAGCTGGGGCCGGTTTCTTCGCAGGTTTAGGAGAATTTTGCAAAGAACTGGGTGGCTTAAGATTAAGTTTTAAATTGTTAATGTTTTTGTTAGTTCTCTGTTGAGATGAACTATTCGAACTGGTTTTAGGTGTTTGATTGCGACTGCATTCTTCAATGTTTTGTATTTCTTGTTGCAATTTTTCGCCAAATGTTTTCAACAGATCATCATATTCCTGTTGCTTATTAGCGTTACTCTTTTTAAGTGTCTGTGGCTCGGCTTTTTGTTGGGAAAACATGTTACCAAAACTCTTTTCTTTCTTGGGAGACATACAATTCGTGCGTATCTTGGTGCGTGGAGATTGGGGCACATATTTACCAATGACAACATTTTCATAACCCGATTTGGGAGAAGACACCAATTGGCCATTGAGTTCTACGCGATTTTGTCCCACTAAGCGCACATTTTCATAGCCTGTGGAATAGCTGGGACTAGCGGACATCTCCGTTTTACCCATGGAGATATTATTAAAGCTGCCCTCGAGTGAGTGCTGCAATGAGCTTCCGCTAGATAAATCATGTTGAAAAGGTGACTTTTTCTCTCGCGGCAGTGAACCATTGGTTTTAATACGATTTTGCACAATGGGTGATGAAGACATGCTGCCACAATTGCTGGAGTTTTGATTTTGATTTTGATTTTGTCTATCAGTATATTCCGAACAAATCTTCAACATATCATCCAAATTCTCCCTTTCATTCAGAGTTAGATTGCCATTATGCTCTTTGCTCTCATTACACTGTAGTTTAGCTGAAGTTTGTGTATTAATTTCATTGTTTATGTTGGTCATGGGAAAAATTTGCATATTACCCTGCTTGGGATAGCGATCGTAAGCGGTCATGACTTGCTTATGCGACTCATTGGCGTGCTTTAATTTTGTCAAGTACTCTGCATTTCTAGAATTTGTCTCATGATTGTTGGCTTTGGGAGGCGGTACATTGCCATTGCTACGACTATTGTTCAGTTGATTTTGTGTATTGTGCCAAGCATGGTTTAGATTCTTCTCATTGCGATGGTTTTTTGCCAAATTTTTAGCAAATTTCGTATACTTCTGACCCAAGACATCTTTAGCCGGCATATTTACCGTCACCAAATCGGCCGTAAACACTTTGGGACACTGCAAACCATTTATATCGATGGGTGACAAGTTATTATAAGCATTGACTGTAGTCTTAACATAATTATTGCTTTCACTATTCTCATGACCGAGCGAGGGTTGTATGGTTGTTTCATAAAAAGAATTGATTTGATAAGTTGTCACTTCACCACTTGAAGAGGTGCCAGTGCTGGTGCAACTTTTCGCCGAGTGCCTTTGTCTTTCGGGGCCAAAGTCTATTTGAGGCATTGAGATTCTTTCATTCGATCCCATAGCTGTGCGTATTTGTTGTGCTTCGGCCGGATTATTGAAACGTAAATAGTATGATTTTCCGACTGTTATCATGGCACCTTGTGTCAAATTAATTTCATCATTAATTTTATGGCCATCGATTAATATTCGAGCATCACGTTCGGGCACTAAGGTGACTTCGTTCTCCTCGCTGCGATAGATGGTGCAGTGAAGCGGACGTATACCCGTTCCATTGAGGGATATGCTACAGCGTGTTGAGGAACCAATTGTGGTATCACCTAAAAATACAAAACAAACACATATTTTTATTTATTATTATAATCAAATATACATATGTATGTATACGGGCGAGAATATGAAATATTCGCTAAAAAATCGGTAAGATGATTCAAAATATTTAAAGAAAAATTATATTGGTAGAAATATTCAAATCTAATCCTAAAAAAATCTTAGTTGAAGCAATCCAGGGACTATGTGGACTATACGAGGGCGGGTCCAGAAGTCCGTCAGTTTCTTAATGTCTTGCCCCTTAAGTGAAAGCGAAGTACTTCTCCTGTCTGCTGCTGACAGTTGTCACCCATCACCACAAAGTATACAGAGGTGACACGAAACGAAAGATAAGTGTATTTTACTATTTGTCTCGCTTTCCGTGAAATTTTGTCGGCGGTTTTGTTTTTATTGTTCTTTCTAGTGCAATAAAAATAACCTGATTCTAGTTTTGTTTTTATCTGCCACTTTTTACACTTCTGTATATTTTGTTTTTATTATCATGTATTTTGTGTTTGACAGCCTACCGCATGATTTGAGAAGCATATAGGTTAGGTTAGGTTAGCAGGCTGCTGGTAAGGAAGGAAGGAAGAGTCCAAGAGTTCTACTGTGAACTTCGAAACGATAGAAATTGCTTTCGAATTTGTATCCTTATAACATGTAAATTCGAAAGCATTTCCTTTCGTTTCGAATTACAGAGTAGACCCCCTGTGAGTTGAAGAGAATATAGTGAGAGAGGGTGATAAGGAAGTTATAGTAATAGAGAGATGCTTCACTCTTTTACAACCCTGCTTTTTTCACGCTTTTTTTAATAATGCAGTGTTGAAGCGCCTCTGGTGTCAAATGAGGCGTATTAAATTTAGAAGCTGTGTTTAGTAGCCATTTTTTATTGGTTATTCTACTTCTTCTTTTTTATTCTGCTACACAACACCGATGAAGGAGGGCGCTCTGATCTTACATTAGGATTAGCATCCGCTGAAGCCGGTGTAGTTTTAGTGACCAGTAGTAAATATAGTCACCCTTATCGGGAATAAAAGTTCACATGAAATATGTTCCCTTTCCCTAAAATTGTGTCAGTTAATATTTTCTAATTTTGTTCACCATTTTTTGTTCACGGGAAATATTTCACAAAATGTTCGCCTTTTATTTATCATAAGCGTGATTTAGTAACAATAAGTGAAAGACTTACTACTTACTATCTTTGAAAAATTTAAATAAATTTATAATTGTATTTGCAAGATTTATAATGTTTACTTCTTATTATTGGACACTGATCCTTAACAGTACAAAAATATGTACATATTTTAACGACCTTGTTAGTCATTAACAAACAAACGACCTCATTCATTCAATGCAAAATTGTTTTGCTTTTAGAAATTCAAACCAATATCAAATCAAATGCTATTTTATTGCCCCGATAAATGAAATATACTTTGCTTGTTTTCATTCATTTATATTTTATGATCTCAACAAATTCTGCGACTTCAGCAAATTCTTAGGAATTACAAATGAAGTTATTCTCTTACACTTGAATATGTGACAGCTGTTCTTTTTTTTTTTTGTTTTGCACTGTAAATAAAACCACTGCCTCTTAGAATTTCTAATAAATACTGAACCTTCGGTGCTGTCTGCTTGCTTTTTCTGGAGTTTTTAATTTTTTTTTGCAAATTATATTGAACAAAAAAAAAACACAAATTCAAAGTTAAAGCTTTGAAACAAAGTAACACACAGACATTATTAGCCAGCATGAAAATATAAAATCAAATCAAACCCACAACAGCAGTACAAATACGAGTACATAATACTTCATGCTTCATTTCTTATCAAATAACAAGCATTCCAAATTATAAAAAAAATCTAAATAAATAAAATATTTACATATGTATACATAAGTATGTAAAGGGTGTTTTTTTTAGAGTGTCACAACTTTGAGTTGGCATCACTGCTTTATTTGAGCACCCATTTAACAGCTGATAGTTGCTTTTTGTTTAGTTTGCTTTGAAATTTCACCAGAGCAAAGAGAGCAAATTGTTGAAATTTTTAATCTATTCGTCAAACTCATCGTGCACTTCTTCAATTTTCCGACGAAGCCTATTTCTGGGGGAATGGTTACGTAAGTAAACAGAATTGTCGCATTTGGAGTGAGGAGAATCCACAAGCATTTGTCGAAACACCATTACATCCACAGAAATGTTACTGTTTGATGCGCTTTATGGGCTGGCGGAGTCATTGGCCCATATATCTTCAAAAACGATGATGGTCAGAATGTTACTACTGTCAATGGTGAACGGTATAGGAACATGATTCGAAATTTTTTCGTACCTCAATTACGTGGCATTAATCTTGCTGATATGTGGTTCAAACAGAACGGAGCCACATGACACACAGCGGGCACTACAATTGATTTACTCAAAGAAACTTTTGAAGAGAAAAAAAGAATTTCGCGTAATGGCCCAAGTAATTGGCGCCATTGGATTATTTTCTTTGTGGTTATGTTAAGTCACTTAGAAATCAACATTCGAAGAGTTATCGGCGAAATACGGCCGCAAATTCTGCGAAAAGTTGTTAAAAATTGGTGTTTCAGATTGCGCCTTCTACGCGCCAGCCGTGGGATGGCGGCTACATGGCAGAAATCATATTTAAACATTAATTTCATAAAATTTTCAGTCCAATAAAACCCGTTTCATTGATATTAAAAATATATTTCCTTGTTTTATTATGATTTAAACTTGTGTCACTCTATAAAAAAAACACCCTTTATATGAACCTCCCATGTCTTGCTGTATTGCCGGTGTTGTACCCGTTCGTATCTCAGTTTTAAGGTTTGTCTCTTAATAAATAGTATTTACAATTTTCGAAACAAGTTCAAAAATTTTTTTTGTTTTGTCTTTAGGCGCAACTAGACACATTTCGCCTTATCTTTAATGCTTTTGCGAAAATAAATAATAACAGAATGAGAGAAAATAATTGAAACAAATCTGAAGAATGGTATTAATCTTATCATAATGGCATGAGACAGATCACTTCAGTTCAAATATGACATTAATTAAGTGCAGCAACTTGGCGTAAAATTTTTTATTTGTCTAAAAATATTTTTAGAGAAGAAATTGAATGTAATAGCAATTGCTTTTGTAGTTTAGTTTATCACATGCAATTACACTGTACCTACAACAAAGCCAAAATGTTTCAAACATAAAAATGTTCTAGCAATTAATTTTTGGCAGGGTAGACCAAAAACTTTATATAATATTACGGACATTTTGAAAGCTTTTGTGTAAACTAGAGAGCTGCACAGGCTGCTTCATCCATCCAGAATGACAATGAGTACTCAAAAAAAAGTATACATACGTAATTATTTTTAATTTCAGTAACTGCATATAATCATAATTGTAGCGCAAACAGTTCGTAAGCTCATATATTTTCTCTCAAGCAACTATGACTGCAGCCGATTCCAACATAAAAGAGCAGCTCTATTTCGTTTATGCGAAAAACAAAAAAATAAAAGGCACATGAGTATCAAGCGTATTAACTCTCTCTCTCAAGGTTATAGTATGAGTAAGTTTATACTCAGGCTATGGATATTTAATCGGACAAAAAATACACAAAATACTCGGGATATTTATTCAACATTCGCCACCAAGTACATTCATATGCGTATATAAAATTTAATGGAAAATGTGTGGGTATGTGCGGCTACTTGAAAACATGCTTTATATGTGTGCATAAATAATATAACCCTGAATATACGCATGTGTAGCCGATTAATAGTCGGAGTATTTTTTGTACTCATGCGTAGGAATGTATCTTCTATAGTCTATAAACTTTAATTAAAGTTGTTTGTGCTGCGTAATTTAAAAAATGTGTATAAACATAGTTGTTGGATATACGAATTCGGTTTAGCATTACGCTGTACGCATTCATAGTTATTTGAGTAAAGAAAAGAAAGAGTATTTAAAAGGACACTTTTGTCATTCTCTGCTAAGTACTAAAGAACAAAACAATAGAATATCAAAACACAAGGCAAACAAAATATAAATGAAGTAGAACAAAATTGAATTGGAGTGCAACTGAAGTAAAAAAGAATTGACGTAGAACCGCGCTATAATCATCAATAATAACTTTACCATAAGTTTAAAAAAAATATCAATAATTTACAAAATTTCTTCGTTGTTGGTTAAGCACGTTTAGGCCGAGTACAAAGTATGGCATTTTGTGACATCGCAATCAAAAATAAAGGTGGGAACTAGCGGCAATGTTTGTCATGTCCGATATTTTTCGTTGTGTGCCATTACCTCGCAAGCTTTTTTTGTCTGATGTAGACAGTTGTGAGAACAAGTTGTCAGGATTGCAGACACAAAGTCATAATGCCAGCTTGTTGACATTTTGTCATATTGAGTACATACCGAAAGAATTTTAAATGTGTGCGGGTGTAAAAATTTAAAAGTATGAAAAACAGAAAACAAAGTGGAAAAGCACAAAAGCGTGTGAGAAAAATTCCAACGCCCTGGACGCATGACATGACGACACAGCTAATTCAGCTTGTGGAGGTTCGTGAGGCTGTATGGAATCATATATGTATATATCATTTATAGGGATAGAATTTTCGGTGGAATTAGGTCTTCATGTGCACGAAATTTTTAAACCAACTTGAATCCTGCTTCGGTAAACTGGAATGCAGAGTACAATAGAATCGTTTGGTGTCGTGCATATTAAGCCCTGGTCTTTTTCACCACTTTTCTTGCCGTTTTTATAAATGTTCTTATTTTTTTTCTTATTATTGATAAACACACGGTGGCACCAGCCAATTAAGTAATTTTGCGATTATCCATTTGTATAACTATTCATCAACAAATAATACGAAAAACAAAGTCTCACAATGATAAAGCAAATGACACTAAGTCCTAGTTTACACTATGCAAGTCTTATTGCTAACCTGATTAGTTTGTTAGAAAAGAGTGCCGAGAGGAAAGGAAACTTATCTGTTCCCCTCGTCTCTCTCTCCCACAAACAAATCAGCTTAGCAATAAGACTTGCTTAATGTAAATTAGGACTAAATGTCGTTATGCCAAAATTAGTTCTTAATGTAGACAATGATACCGTATTGCCATTATTTAGGGATGGGACTCTTCCCTGTCACAATGACACAACAAAATTGTGTGTTATCGAAAAAACTTGATGGGAACGGCATTGCACACATATGAAAATGACAACACATGAAATGTCATATATAAACTCAGCCTTAAATGTACTTTGTTCCTGCTGAGTGCATTAAACACATTCACCACCGCAGACTACACCAGCACGCGACTTCAAATACAGTTAGCTACATTTTTCGCCTTATAGCCAGCTACTTACTTATTTTGGAGACGTCAGAAGCATCACCGG
Organism: Tachina lurida; assembly: GCA_944452675.1. Taxonomy (NCBI): domain Eukaryota; kingdom Metazoa; phylum Arthropoda; class Insecta; order Diptera; family Tachinidae; genus Tachina; species Tachina lurida. Next base: position 193,626,168 of record OX101752.1, on the reverse strand, counting down.
CAGCTGATAGTGACGTATACATACATATTTCAGTGGTGCCAACTTTAAATATTTTAATGATTCTTGTAACTTTCTTTGACGTTTTAGTTTTATTTAATAACTATTTTATTAAGCTTGAGGTCTTTTTTATAATCAAAATTAACAATATTCATTATAAATAAATATTGTTAATTTTCGATTATAAAAAAGACCTCAAGCTTAATAAAATAGTTTTCAAATATTTTACATTAATAAAAATAAAAATACTTTTTTAAAATGTACTTATATCACGTAAAAATATAAAAATAAATCAATTTATTTTTTTAAATATAATTTTGACGAAGTTCTTTCTGTTAAATAACATGAAATAATTGTAAGCTTTCATTCATTTCACGTTTTTTTATTACATTGACAACACTGTATTTGCTCATAGCCAAAAAAATATATATATATAGAAATTAGTATTGACGACAAACGGCCGCCGTGTTGCCTCGCTGTCGTCAAAGTAATCAATATCACATAAACATATTACACATTATAATCTACACTGTAATTTAAGGCTTATTTCCTAAATATTTACTTTCATTTATTCCCACATAATTGAATGAAAGCAACTATTTTATAAACTAATTACTCACAACTGTTTAAGTAGGCCCAGCGATAAAATATTGATTATTTTATATAAAGAATTTTTTGTTTATATACATAGATAAACAAATTCTCTGATAAAGAGCTGTTGTTGTTTAACAAACGTATGACTTTGAAAAATAAGTAAGAAAAAACCCCTTTATCATAAAATTATTTATTTATTAAAATTTTTTGTTCCACTTTTCTCTGCATTCCCTCCAAAAATAAGAATGTTTGTAATACAATACTTTTCCCCCGTGTTTGCTTCACACAAACAGAAAATGAGAAGTTTCTTATTACAATATAAAATTTGTTTGGAGTACTTACCGATTGGTATGTTGTGTATTGTTACCGCTGTACTTAAACGTCCACCACCCAAACTAACCAGGTGAGGATCATTTGCTGCCACACAAAATGACGGATCTTTTTTTGTCAACGACATCTAAAAATAAAATAAGAATTAAAAATTAAAAAACGAAAATAGTTAAGCATTTTACTTGTTTATTTGCTTTAAGAGTGGCATAACTCGAAAAAGACGATACTTAAGTAGGTGCCGGTCCAAACTTGCAATTTTTGTTGCAGCAACCTTTTATTTTTTAGTGCAAAAGAGAGAGAGAGAGGAATACAAATAGTACATATATTTCTATTTCAAAACTCTCACACATATTCGAGAATTAAGACTGGACCGGGACTTATTTGTACATGCATGCGCATCGAACTTCAGTTATCAAAGTTGGTTCCATTTTATAACATTTATTTTTAAGAAATGGAAATATAAATGTTTAACCTCAACGAAAATAATGTTTTAATTTTGCACGTTTTTAAAGCAAATAAATGGCACTGTGCAACAATACCGAACTTATTCAAAATAACAAGGTTTTAATAAATAATTCGGGCATAGAAGACCAATTAAATATGAGTAAGCATTTAATACTAGGATAAAAAGCTTTAAAATGCAGTAGATCTCGTACTCCACCTTACTGACAAGATAATGAAAAAAGTATCGTTTTAAGTACTCTTTGAGTATGCAAACACTAGCATTAATTTTAAACCGAATACGTATAACTATAAGCATCCAAAAACTATACATTACGAAACACATTGGCAAATTGAAATGCAATGAATCAAACAAATTCACATATTCCATTTGCAATAAAGTTACGTATATAAGGCAGACATCTACATCAACTGACACCACACACAGTGGACCAAAACACAGAAGAACGCTGATGAGGAAGGTTTAGTGGCCTTCGAAAACGGCTGGCTGTTCCGTTCAACTATGTGTTGTTGTCAGAATATTTACAACTAACTTTGATGTTATTTGTTCATTAATAATTATCACATGTAATTTGGCTTAAAAAGCGTTACGAACTTTAGCCTATTCAATTCATAAGAATATCCAAAAACTATGTTTATAGCCATTTTTTTAAATTACGCAGTCCAAACAACTATAAAAAAAATTGATAGACTATATGAGCTACAATCATACGCATAAGTATAAAAATACTCGTGACTACTAATCGGCTACACATGCATGTATACAGGACTATTTTATTTACACACACACAAAGCATGTTTTTAAACAGCCACACACGCGCCTACACATTTTGGTTTCCGTTTTATATTATTAATGTATGTCTGTATAGGTTGACGAATGATGAACAAATATCCCGAGCATCATGAGTATATTTTTTTTTTGTCCCATACTCGGACTAAAAGCATACTTCAACTAAAGTATGAAAGATTGTCAATACGCTTGATACGATAGTGATTTTTTACTTTTTGTTGTACTTTATCGCATAATCGAAGTATAGATGCTCTTTTATGTTGGAATCGGGTATAGGCTTAGTTGCTTGAGAGGAAATATGTCATCGTACAAATTGTTTGCGCTACAATTAAGATTATGCACAGTTACTAAAATTATCACTATTTACTTATGTATATTTTAAGTACCCATTGCCATTCTCTAGTAGAAAGGAATAAAACTTATTAAAAAATATTTTTTATTATATGTATGCAAAACTTTCGAAACTTACTCCATAACTTGAAGCCTCTCTAACTTGAAGTTTTTTGTTTGGATAATGGTGGTTCAAATTATGGAAGTTCAACTGTAATTATTATTTAAATCATTTTCAGAATAGATTTTAATAATGGAATATAATAGCTTTGAGTATATCCTATCTCGTAATATACTTATTTTAGCTTTTCCAGAATAATAAAAAACTTTCAAATGTGTCTTGACATAAACATATACACAGAGAAAACAGTGCCTACTAAATACCTCATAAAATAGAACACATGGTGTAATTATACAGGTGACTTATTATACAAAAACACGGTAACCATAGCTCTGTAAAGAACCGAAGAATGCCAAAAGCACAAAAATAATTGTACCAAAACCAAAACAAAATCGAAATTTTTGACATTCTTCAGCTACAAAGCACATAGAGCAAAAATTATCAGCTGAAGTAGCGCTGCCACCTAGTTAGATACACCTTGATAGAACAAAATTAATAAGAAATCTCTATGATTTTTTTCAACAAGGAAATCTTATTAATTTCATAAAAAAAACCTTTTTGAAAAAATCAACAAGAAATCTTGTAGTTTTTATGAGGTTATCTTATTGATTTTTTCAATAAAAAATAAAAAAAAATTGCGTGTTTATTCTCTGTTTTTATGTATTTTCATTTAAATTCTATACCATATCCATATGTATGTATGTATTATATTGTAGATGTTATTTATTTATACATACATACATACACATTATGTTATATTATCTTAACTAATTTACTCACCAAGTATTGAACCAGCAAACTTCTACCTGATAGACAAGCACTCTAAAAAAATTGTCTCTATGTCTATTTATAGATATGAAATAACAAGACACCTCATAAAATCAAGATTTCCTTATTAAAAAATTCAATAAGATGCTTTCACATAATCATATAGGAACCTACTAAAATCAAGAAGAAAACCTTATTGAAAAAATCAATAAGATAGCTTAATAAAATCAAGAAGAAAACCTTATTTTAAAAAAATTAATAAGGCAACCTAATAAAATCAATAAGAAATCCCTATAGTTTACAATTTATAAGAAAACCTAATAGAATCAAAAAGTATTTCTCTATGGATTGTTTTTTTGGTGCCAAAAATAACGGAAATTGAGTAAAAAAAGTTGTGAATAATAAGATTTCTTCTTGATTTTATTTGGTTTTCTTCTTGATAAAATTAATAAGACTTACCACATAAAAACAATAAAGAATCTCTATGAAAAAATCTTCGCTTCTTTCTGCTGGGATACCCCTTAGCCTAAAAACGGTTGATAGAGAAAATCTTCTTGATTCGATGGGGCAGTTTTTTCTCTGTGCATGTTTTTATTTTTTCTTTACCACCCTGTACAACAAAAGGTGAGTGAATTAGCTACGGTCTGCTTAAAAAGGTGTGTAAATTGGCTACAATGCAGTTGTTTGGTTGTAGTTTTGGAAACAAATCAGTTGATGGGTTTTGTTTTGAATAAAAAAATCTTGATAAATGTCAAAAAAAGCTGGTGTAAACCGTATAGATTTTCATAAAGATTTTAATCAAAATATGCTAGATTTTGCGCTGATGTAAATGCCCTATTAAATTTCCTACAAATCTGCTGAAAAATTAGATTTCGTTTTGTATGGGATATCTGGAAAATAGCAGCTTGATTTAGCTCGAAATCTCGAAAGTACTCGATTTCGAGACAGTGTGAATGCACTATTATACAATAGTTTGAAAAATATATGAAAAAATATGTGTTGGATGTAGTGTTTGGAACAAAATCATAAAGCAAATACACGAACCTTCTAGTATAGACAATAAATAATAAAATTGTTTAAAGAATCACAACTGCGGCTTTTTTTCGTCCCTAGAAAAGACGATACAATCGTCGAACAGAATTAGGGCATAAGTTTGGCACTTTTAAAACGAAAAAGAATATTTATTGTATTTTTATTCATAGGTGCCCCCAATATTGTATGAAATGATTGTTTTTTAACTTTGAAACTTACAAATAAAAAGATTCTTATCACTCACTACCGTCAAGAAAAGGGAAAATCTGAAAATAGCATTGCAAATAAAAATGATAATTTTACTATCAAAGTGAGTGTTAAAATAGGAAGAAATACACTAGAGACGCAGCCAGTTTTAACACAAGCCAAGAAATATCTCATGTTTATTTGTAATAACAATAACAATTGCCTCGTTAAAATTTGGACTTAATTACATTTCTAATTTTATTTAAAATTAAATAAACAATTTTCATATGTATGTTGCAACAACAAACATAAAAAGTATGGTTTTATTTTTATGTTGAAAGTGTTTTTATGACATCGTCTGACATAAAAGGCTAAAAGAGGTTATAATTAATTAAATTAAAGATTTCAAAAACAAAGCTCTATATATAGACATATGTACATATCTATATAAATGTTTCTATTAGGGTGGTCCTCAACTTAAAAAAATTATTTTCCAAATTGTTTAATGCCCTAATTCAGTAAGAAATTTAGGACGTTTTTGTTTGAAAATGCTACTGAGTTCATGTCTTTGAATTCTCTAAATTATTTTCTTCAAAAATGGTTGTTGTCTTTGATAATGAAAAATATAAATATTATTGCCATTAAAGTATTATAGTGCATTTACACTGTCTCGAAATCTAGTACTTTTGAGATTTCTAGCTAAATCAAGCTACTTTTTTCCAGATTTCCCATACAAAACGAAATCTAATTTTTCAGTAGATTTGTAGGAAATCTAATAAAAATCTAATGTTTTTATTTATTCTTTACTACCCTGTACAACAAAAGGTTAGTGAATTAGCTACGGTCTGCTTAAAAAAGTGTGTGAATTGACTACAATGCAGTTGTTTGGTTGTAGTTTTGGAAAGAAATCAGTTGATGGGTTTTGTTTTGGATAAAAAATATCTTTCTAAATGTCAAAAAAGCTGGTGTAAACGGTATAGATTTTCATAAAGATTTTAATCAAAATATGATAGATTTTGTGCTAATGTAAATGCCCTATTATACAATAGTGTGAAAAATATATAAAAAAAGTATCTGTTGGATATAATGTTTGGAACAAAATCATAAACCAAATACACGAACCGTCTAGCATAGACAATAAATAATGATTGTTTTAAAGCAGAGGTTCTCACAAGCTCTTTCTTCGGGGACCCCTTCAGAAATTTTGATAGTAGCACGACCTACCGCAATACGAAATATACGTTTTACATTTATTATACAAAAGCCATATTACTAAATCTTATTAATATTAACTTTTGAGGAATCATAACAATATTTGTTTAGCTCTTCGCGGACCCCTTGGAATTTTCATACGGACCCCCGGGTGTCCGCGGACCCCCATTTGAGAACCGTTGTTTTAAAGAATCAAAACTGCTTCTTTTTTTCGTCCATAGACAAGACGACACAATCGTCGAACAGAATTAGGGCATAGGAAAGTTTTAGCATTATAAAATGCGAAGTAGAGATTTGTAATGCCACTATCACTTGAATGTAGAGTGCTACAAACGTATTTAAAAAATATATATTCCTACCAAAATGTGTTTATTATGTGCAGCATCCTCTAAACTAACGAATGTTCTTTTTTTCTTGTAGCAGCTGCATAAACAAAATTGAAAATGTGTATAAAATACCTTCGAAATTCTATCACTTTGTGGGTAATATGACTTGTCAATTTTCTTTTTTTTTTTTTTGCATACATTTTCATTTGTTTTAGTTTTCTTATATTCAATCTTCTATTCTATATTTTATTTTTGGAAGTTTTGAAAATATGTGAATCTCTTGAGCATTAAACTGTTTCGACTGCCCAATTGATTTATATCATAAATATTTGCGTTAGACAAAGATTAATTAATGCTGCTTGGGACAGTTTACCATGTTGTTTTTAATCTGCTAAATACTTTAATACATCACACAAAGTCATTTGTTTTTATAACAATTAAATAAACATGTTTTTTCCAAAATGTTTAATTTATCATTTAAAGTCATTTCGTAGCTAAATTTTCTTACAGAATTGGAATAAAACAATTTTAAACGTTTTAAAACAGGTAAAAGTAATATAACAAACATTTTTAAATTATTAGATGGTTCTGTGTTAAAAGATCAATGTTTGAAAAACATTCCGTTTAAAGGCTGAACTAAAAAAGTTTAATGAAGGACATTTTACTGTCCGACTTTAAAAAAGGAATTCTCAATTCGGTTGTATTACACTGTGTGACAAAACAAAAATATCTGGGATATTATACTATTTCTGGGGAAGGTTTCGTAAGTGCGCTGAATACCTATTAAACGATGTCAAATTTTTAAATAAGACCAAAGGTCACAGGCTGTTTTCTCGAGAACCGTCAGAGCTACGTCCTTGAAATTTTCATAGAATATGTAAAACTTTGGCCGCTACAACAGCTACAAATATATGACGAGGGTGGCGTTGGCTGAAGTAGTTAGCACGTTGACTACAAAACCGAAGGTCCTGGGTTCAATCCCTGTATCCGACAGTCATTAAATAACAACACCACGCATTTTTCTGATGTGCATTAGTGTCCCTTTGTGTCAGTTGTTGTAGGAAAGTTCAAGTGATGAAGGCATAGTCACTGGTCACTGAACTATACCGACTTCAGCAGATACTAATCCTAATGTAACATCAGAGCACCCTCCTTCGTTGTGTAGCAGAATCATCAGCGAAGTAAAATAATCAATAAAATGGCTACAAGACACAGCTTCAAAAAATTAATACGCCCCATTTAACATCAGAGAGGCGCTGCAACACTGCATTATTAAAAAACGTGCGAAAAGCAGAGTTGTAAAAGAATGAAGCTTTCCTCTATCTCTTCTTTCACCACCTGTCTTCTCTCTCACTATCCCTTTCCTAAAGAAGGTAACACCTAGTATTAGCAGTAGGCATTAATTGCCTGATTGCAGCAACTTTTTATTTTTTAGTGCGAAAGAGCGAGAGAGCAATACAAAATGTACATATTTCTATTTCAACACTCTCACACATGTTTAAGAATTGCTGCATCAAAAATTGCAAGTCTGTCCCGGGACAGACTACACCAATTAACAGTAAAATTTAAAAAATAAAAATAAAAGGCTATTCTATCAGTTAATGCAAATTTCAGTATGCAATTTTGACAAATTGTTGTATCTTAGAAACCGTGAGAGGCAAACTCTTGAAATTTTCAAAACTGCTAAGACTAAAAAATCCCAAAATTATAAAATCGCCAAACCGATAAAATTCGTCAAAAATCGCCAAAACCAAAAAAAAAACTCTAAAAATAAAATACATAAAAAAAGCCAAAACTTAAAAAAGCGAAAAAAAATCTCAAACGAAAAAATGTGTCAAAAATAAGAAAAACCGCCAAAACTATAAAAATCGCCAAAAACCGAAAAATAGTTTACCGTGTACTTAATTTTTTTTTAATGTATAGGTACATCAGGCAAGATATTTGGTTATATTATACATTTAGTGCCCGAGTCACAGTCGCACTATACTGAATCTATTTTTCAATGTCTCGTTCTTACGCGGAATGGTACTATTTCTGATTTTATTTATTAAATATAATAGATTACGAGTAAAAGGCGAGTTTTTGTTGAAACATTCGTTAGAAATTGCCTGAGCTATTAAATCTGTGGCAAAAAGGAAAAACTGCTTAAGTCGAGATCAACTGTTTTTGAGTTAATAGCACTTAAGTAATTTACATATAAAAAAGTAACCTTGGGAAAAAGCTCAATGACTTTGTGCGTTTTTTCAGGAAGTTATAGCGCAATGACTTGTTGCTTATATTTTTTCGGCTTATAATCTCATATGGAATAATAAATAGCTTAATATAGCTTATATTTTGGTATACATACGAGGGCGGTTCGGAAACTTCTTAGCCTAGCACAAAAAGCGCGGTATAAACAAAAAAAAGTTAAGTGTTTTGGAAACTTCCATCTCTGCTATGAACACATGTTAAATTTTGTTTCGATCTGGCAACTCCTTCATATAGAAAAAGGTGTTCACAAAAGACGCATCCGCGATTTTTTAACAATGGAAAAATTAGAAATGCGTGGTGTCATTAAATATTTACATAAAAAAGGTTTATCGGGAGAAGAAATTTATAATGATATGGTGAATGTGTTAGGTGAAAGTGTTCCTTCATATGCAACAGTAAAAAATTGGGTTGCTGAATTTAAACGTGGTCGTACAAGCATTGAAGATGAACCACGTAGTGGACGTCCAAAAACAGCAACAACAACAGAAATTGTAGCCAAAGTGCATGATATGGTATTAAATGATCGACGAATAAAAGTGCCTGAAATAGCTAATATCATGGGCATCTCAAATGATCGAGTCCATTTAATTTTGCATGAAGAACTACAGATGAAAAAGCTTTCTGCAAGATGGGTGCCGCATTTGTTAACAGTCGACCAAAAACGCATAAGAATGAACATTTCTCAAGCTTGTTTGGATCGTTTTAAGCGAAATAAAATGGATTTTAAGCGTCGTTTCATAACTGTTGATGAGACAACAACCCAAACAATGGACTGAAGCTGGAGGAAGTGCCCCAAAGAAGGCAAAAACAATTCAATCGGCTGGTAAGGTTATGGCAACGGTTTTTTGGGACTTCAAAGGTATTTTATTGATTGACTATCTGCAAAAGGGTAAAACAATAAATTCAGAGTACTATTGCAACCTTTCGGATCAATTAAATGTGCAAATTCAAGAAAAACGTCCTGGCTTACAACACAAAAAAAAATTTTTCATCAAGACAACGCACCAGCGCACAAGAATGTTTTAACAATGGCTAAAATCAACGAATTAAAGTACGAGTTGCTTGACCACCCACCTTATTCTCCTGATTTGGCTCCCAGTGACTTTTACCTGTTCCCAAATCTAAAAAAATCCTTGCTGGCAAGCGTTTTACCTCAAATGAAGATGCAATTACAGTTGTAAACCACTATTTTGAAGACCTTGAGGAAAACTATTTTAATCAAGGGATAGAATTGCTAGAAAATCGTTGGACTAAGTGTATTGAAGTTTCAGGAGATTATATTGAAAAATAAAAATATTTTTGAAAACTAACTATTCTCTTTCATTGATAGGCTAAGAAGTTTCCGAACCGCCCTCGTATATCAAATTGAATATATTATTTATAGTGCGTAAAAGGATGTTCTTAAAAAAAAAATTTTGTAAATACCGAATTTCCCAATTTAAATGTAAAAGAAATAAATTTTTGACTTGAAAGTTTAAAAGAGCTCTACTGCAAAACCGTAAATTATGACTAAGGAACTTTTGCCTTTTTGCCACAGAAATATTTTATTAAAAGACTTTAAAAAAAAACTGTTGTTCCATAACCATAGACATAGAAAACAGCTGTTCGAACCAAAGTAATGGGCAACACTGTATTTGATTATAGGAGACTCGGCATAACGCCATAGCCATAACCATATAAAACAATTGAATTTTGGTTTTGTAGTATGGCACGTTTAATTTGAGCTCAAGTAAAGCTTCTAAAATGATGAAAGTAGAATTTAATAAACATAGATAAACATATTATAAAAAATTGGTACAACAGGAAAAAAAAATGTTTTCCTTGAGAGCCATGTACAACAATATTCGTAAAAAATTGTTATACGTCCAATAAAATTCTACTTTTATCTAACTTTAAGTTGTAATACTGTCCCTTAGACATTTTTCTTTGGTGTTATGGCCCAAAATCGAAGCGAATTGTAAAACGGAAACAAAATGCTGCTAGCAGCATATAGAACATTTTTCTTTTACGTTATACTTAACATATTTTGCTTATTTGCATTTCTGGCAACACTGGAAGTACTAAAAGCACTCTCACTATCAGAGTTGGAGAACTATTTAAGATCTAAAAGCGACGCTAAATCAATAATAAAATTATAAATTTAAATGAAAAACTTGAAATGATATCGCTCCTTTTTTGCAACATAGACATATCTTAAAAAATGAGTTTTTGGACAAAAAGAAACTGAAAAATATATAAGAAAAAATTCTTTCTATATAGTATTTATGTATCTACAATCTATTTTACAATAATAGCTAAATTTGATAATAAAAAAAACATATGAGAACAGAAAATATTTTCATATCTACATCGAGTTGTACATATATATATATACATTGAAAACTTAAAATGTATTTTCAGCAAATCTAGCTTTTTGAGTTATGTCTCTGTGGCATAAAAGGAACAATATACAGGGTGTTTTTTTAGAGGTATAGAACTTCGAATAGAAATAAAACACAAGAAAATCGTTTTAATGTCCATCAATTTGGCTTTATTGGAAGGATAATTTTATGCCATTAATGTTTAAATATGATTTCGGGCATGTGGCCGCCGCGGCTGGCTCGAATAAAGCCAATTCTACAGGTCCAATTTTCAACCACTTTTTCGAGCATATGGGGCCGTATGTTGGCAATAACGCCACGAATGTTGGCTTCCAAGTCCCCTAACGTTTCTGGTTTGTTGGCGTAGACGAGCGACTTCACATATCCCCAAAGAAAATAATCCAATGGTGTCAAATCACACGATCTTGGTGGCCAATTGACAGGTCCATTCCGCGAAATTATGCGCTCATCGAATGTTTCCTTCAATAAATCGATTGTGACGTGCGCTGTGTGGCATGTAGCGCCGTCTTGTTGGAACCACAACTCATCCACATTCAAAATCTTCAAAATCTTCCATAAAGTTGGTTTACAAAGCTCCAATTGCTGTGCACGGTGGCGAATCGATTCATTCGGGTCCTCTTCAACACTTTGCTCTACAGCGGCAATTGTTTCTTCGGTGCGCACTGTTCGACGTCTCTGCGGATGCGTATTATCACATAGAGTAAACGTAGTGCGAAAACGATCCATGGTTAACCGAATTAATTGCTCTGATGGACGATTATGTCGACCATAAAATGGACGGAGCTTGCGGTAAACTTCGCGAACTGAACCATTATTTTCGAAATAAATTTGCACGATTTGCAAGCGTTGTTCTTTTGTCAACCTGTTCATGATGAAATGGCAAACCAAACTAAATATTAATCACTTGACAGCTGACAAAATGGCCGCCAGTTAAAAAAGTGATGCCAACTTAAAGTTCTATACCTCAATAAAAAACACCCATTATATACATATATGCACATATGGGCATTTGCTCACAAAAGTCTACTTTTTGTCACGTTACGTTATTTGGCGACATAGCTTGTTTTTCAAAGAAAACCGTTGGTGTAGAACGTACATAGTTAGCTCTACATTTAGTAAAAGGAACAAATCGAACAGCTTGGTGACGTAACGTGACCGTGGAAATGCCCATATTCCGATTATTCGCACTCTAACATATTTTTATACAAAGGGCATCCTTAAATAATATTCAATTTAAATGCACACACTATGTACATATGTAGAGATTTTAATAATATTTAATAAGCATTATACGAAAACTTACGAATTTTCTTTTTATTTATCCAGCCTTGGTATAGGTAAGTGTATGCACTTATATGTATATTTAATAGAACATAACAATTTATTTCTGATATCTAATCGATTGATTAATAAATATTTAGTTGGTTAAGGTTCAAAAATATCTAGCAAATAAATTGGAAATTATTTTTAAAACAACTGCAAATTGGAAACAAAATTCACGACTGCAATAAAAGAATTTTTATTTTTAATTTTTTGTCACAGCGAAATATTTTCATGCATTAAAACAAATTTTTTCGAAAAGATAATTACAAGTAAAAAATACGTGATTGAATTTTTTTTATGGTGATCGTGAAATTATCTGTGTCATGATGTGTTTTTTTTTAATTATTTTCATTTATTTTTGTAATTTTTTTAAGGAGAAAATAATTTGGCAAATGCTTTTTTATTTTCATGCACTCTGTAAAAATTTTGCACATGAAACATATTTACGAAAAATCTTGTATTTTCATTACATTATAAGGAATTCCTTTTTATTTCATTTAACATACATAATATTTATAACTTTTATTGTATTTTTTTTAATAAAAATAATTAAATTTAGTTTAACACGCAATTAAAATAAAGCGATAAATTTTTATTTTCCTATTTTTTGTTTCCAAAAAATAATTTGTTTTTTTTTCTTGCAAACTTTAACGCTCCGTTGCATTTGAAACCGTCACACAGTTACAATCGCTCGCATTTGTTAACAAATAATTTTTTTTTACTTAATTGAAAGAAAGAAAAAATAAAATAAAATTTAAGTTAAACTCGAACCGGTGAAGACAAACAGCGAAATATCAATCATGACGTAAACTAAGCAACTGATTGTTAGAATGAATGAAAATGACGTTAACTAGAGACCGACTGAATAAGTGATGAAGAACGCGAACATAAATACTCGTACATTTTTTTGTTTTCAATTCCATAGATACACTCGGATGCACATGCACAAATAAACAGAAATATACAAACACAATACGAAACAGCTGATGTTTGTATAAATAAATACAGGCATGGAAATGCAAGATTTTAAAATGTTACCGAACTTCAATGCAGTAACTTCGCTTAATCAATTGTACAATTTTTATTTTATTATTATTTATGAAATTATTATGAAATTAATTGTACAATTTTTATTTTATTATTGTTTATGAAATTTTTGTATAGGCATTTCCACAGGGATGTCAACTTTTTGTAGCGTGCGACACCAAGCAAATATGCTTGTTTTTTTCAAAGATAACGAAACTTTTTTTTTACTTATTTATATATTTGTGTAGGCCGTCAGCAGCTCAACGTTAGGTAAAATTTTAAGAAAAACCAAGTCACGTTGTTCAGAAATACAGGGTGAATTGCTTGCTGTCGCACGCGACAAAAAAGTGGAATTTCTCGGAGAAATGCCCATATACAGAAAAAAAATTTCGTAGGTTAATTCAACCAATTTCAATTGTCAAATTTACAGTTAATGTCAATTGTTGCTGGAATTTCAATCAACTAAATTTTGTCTGATGATTTTTTATTGCAAATTTTTATTGCGATTTAAATTTAAACAATCGTTGTTGGAAAAGAATAAACTCTTTAGCCAAAAATATCACACTGAGTAGTAAATGTTTATCATTTAGAATGACTGCATTTTAAACTATTTTTTTCATAAAATTAAAAATATATTGCTGTAAATTATTGTAAATATTTTTTGAAATCATTTAACTTTTTTCATTTTTAACACCAGACCAAAAAAGGGGTGTTATAAGTTTGTAGTGTGTGGCTATGTATCCCTGTGTATGTACGAGTCCACGTACAGACCAAACGTCTACATCGATTTTAATTTAGTTTTTTCTGTTTGAAAGGTGACCTGATCGAGAGTGCTCTTAGCTATGTTTGAAGAAAATCGGTCCAGCCGTTTAGAAGATATCACATGCTCTATGTTGAATGTGTGTCTTTGAGCCTTAGCTCCCAAACGGCTAGAACGATTTTTATTTGTTTTTTTTTTTTCGTTTGAAAGTTGACTTGATCATATATCTTCTTGCTTATACTTGAAGAAAATCAGTCCAGCCGTTTGGTCTGTATATTTAATTTTTCATATTTTCTTCTTTGTTGAAAATATAAACACAAAATAACAAGGAAAAAAAACTATTGATATGATGAACTTAAATAGTTATTGTACTGCTACATTCACTTTATGATACTGAAATAAGTTTATTTGTAGCTGAGGTATTAAAGGCATTTGAATAGAACCATGCGATGAGAGATAAAGTACAAAATTATTCAGAAAATAAATAATATAAAAAATTCAATATTAAAAGATCAACTCTGTTTTCTGGATTAGACGTTGGACGCTGGACCACTAACAAGGTGGTGGAAAATATGTGATCAAGCAATTTGTCATAAAAGTGTACTGCTCTTTTATATATGCTTTAACAACTTCAGTTAATTGGTGAAATTTTCATCGAAAAAATTTATTAAATTTGCCTATAAATTTTTTACATGTAACTTAAAAGCATAATAACCTTAACAAATGTTTTATGAAATTTTTTAACTGCTTCACATTAGTTGGGTTAAACGAATTCGTTGGTTTAAGCAATTTTAATCATCGAAATAAAATTTGACAAGACTTATAAAAATAACGATTTTTTCGAGTGAACACAATAAGGTGTTCAGCACTGCCTCACAAAGATTTCATAGTTTACGTAACACGTAAAATTGATAATAGGTGAGCTCGATATTCAACTGCATGTTTGCTTTGTATATTTGTTAGTGTAAAATTTCCTGTTGTCATAAAATTTCCAAACGTTTTGCTTTGATTTGATAACAAGAGAAATTAACAGGTGATCATCAGCTGCTGAATCTAGATCACCTGATTTGAATTCGACTTGAGTTGTAAAATTAAAAATACTTTTGGCTTCTTATTTTCCTGAAGATGTCAAACTATTTGCCTATCTTTTCAGTTTAAGATAAAAGTTTCTACAACAATATCCAAACTCACTTCACATAAAACTAAAAAATTCGCTACCTTGGAGGTTGTTAACGATATTCAGCAATATGCAAATATATACATATTTATATGACTGAACTTATAACATTTTTTTGTGCCGTCTTTGAACAGAACCGTGTATAAATTTATTTATATGCAAGTTCAAATTTAAAAATTTCCAAAAATGCTCAATATCAACGTTTAGAAACTTTTAAAAAGGAATATAATAAGTTTCCCAGCACTGTACTAAAGAGAAATGTGTTCGCAGCCGTTGTATGCAGGGTGACCGATGACATTTTTCAAAAAGTGGCACCAAAAGGAGATTTATCAAAAAAAAGGGGCAAAATTAAAAAAAAAACGAGAAAACTACATTAAACTTTTTATTTTTAATGTATTTTTATATAATTCACTCTAAAAAAAGGGTGAAAAAAGTGGCAAGGCAGCCAAAAAAGGGGCAAGGCAGTCGAAAAAGTGGCAATTTGCCACTTTAGTCGGTCACGCTGGTTGTATGAGTTGTTTTCAAATAAAGAGGCAGAAATAAAACTGTAATGAAATTGTTTTTGGTTTTGTATGTATTTTCAAGGGTCAAAAGAGCATACAGTGCGTGTCATTTGTTTCAGGTTGAGAGATCATTACTAAGGAAAAATCTTTCGAATACGACTGTGTGCATTAAAGGGCTGCAGAAACAATGCAATTCATAAAAAAATTTTTTTTTTTTGTAAGAACTTGAACTTCGAAAGAATTTTTTTTCGTTTCGAATTACAGACTCAAATTCGAAAGAATTTTCTTTCGTTTCGAACTACAGAGCAGACCCCCTGGATTTATAATTGTTGAAAATCGCTCGAAATGTAAATTTAAATCTCTAAAGTATACTAAAAGTCTAAAATAGTCGTCAAACCGGTCAAAAAATCGAAGGGGCGAAACTCTAAAATACCTTTTGGTAGAACGCCCCACTTGCATATGTATGGACAATATATTAATTTCAACAAGAACCTGAACCAAATGAGAATTCTAACATAAGTTATATAACAAAGTAAGTATATAAAGCAACGAACGGCAAGGTTTGGCGTATTTGGTTATTAGGAAGTTGTGAATATGAATTTTTGATATGAACTTATTGACAAGGTCATACAAATTTCAGTTCTTAACCATGAATTTTACTTTCCTTCTTTCTTGGACGGAGCAAAGAGGAATATGACTTTATTATAGGAAAACAGCAGGATTTTGTATTCGAAATACAAACTGCAAGCGACATATCCATCATGCATTTTTTTTAATTTTTGTATCTGTAAAGTTTTTACTTTACATCCAACTTAATGGAAAAAGAAAATTTTATTTTTCTCTCACGAAATATGTGTATGAAATTTTTACACAATATGAATAACAATATCAGGATTAATTCGGCAACATTAACACAAAAATCCCATTTTTGAGTTTTTATTTTTTTTATTTTTATTTCAATTTAATTTAAACATGAGAAATTTGTATTTAATGAATTCATAGATCCAATTGGGAAGAGAATCATACAGAGACTTCAAGAATCAAGTGAAATCGAAGACGAAGCAGATTTGATCGCATTAATAAGCCCTTTTTTAGGGTTACGTACACCCAAGGTCAAAAGCAACCCTCTTGTTTTACTTACGATGTCCGCCTGTCTGGCTGCCATAGGCTGTTTTCTCGAGAACTGTAAGAGCTACATAGCTGAAATTTTCACAGAATATGTAAAACTTTGGCGGCTACAACAACAAATTTATGACAGTTTAAAATTGAAGGGTGTTCTAAAGCGAGCAATAAAACATGTTGAAATCCTAAAGTAATATACAGACAATTAGAATATACAACAAACTGAGAGTCTTAGAAAAATGCACGGTCCTGACAGTAAAGGTTCGATAGTACTACTAAAGGGTAGTAAAACCTTTGGCGATTTTGATGACCAGTTTTTGCAAAGTGGGCCTAATGAGGTATTTATGATGCCAAGACACGTTCAGATTATATTGATATGTTCAACTTTATCGTAGTTACAACTTTGCTAAATGTTTAGGAGTTCCTATATGTGACGCGCAAAATAGAAAGGGACCTAAGGGTAAAAACCGGTTTTGTTCAGGGAAGCCATTTTAAAGATTTAAATACGCGTATATTTGGTGTACCATCACTGAGCGTGTTGGTATTGGTCTCATTTGAAAGCGACACATCTCATGACGTCAGGAACGTGTTGGTCAACCTTGAAAACGCGCGTAGCTCCCTACCTCTTGTTTTGTGTAGTTGGATTTTACTGTTTTCTACCTAGCGCGCTGTTTCCATGAGTTTGAATCCAGGTTTATTTTCTGAAATTATTAATTGTGAATTATAATAAATACTCATTTATAATTCTTTTAAATCGTGAATATCACTCTGTTAGTACGAAATTTTTTTCACATAACCTTAGAATCGTCGACTTCAATTTCATAAAACGCGCATTTTTGAGGGTGCACTGATTTTCGAAATCTTTGGAGGCCCATAAAAAAAATTAGTCACTACCCAGTGACTGCACAGTAGTACTGCAAAGTGTTATCAAAGTTAGTGTATTTCTATTTTTAAAATTAAATTTAAAAAATTTAAATTAAAGCATATGTATTTTATCAGTTAATGTAATTTTGACAACTTGCTGTATCTTGGACACGGCAAGAGACGAACTCTTGAAATGTTCAAAAACAATAAAACTAAAAGATCCCAATATTAAAAAAAAAACGACCAAAGAAAAAAATCGCCAAAAACTGAAAAAAATTTCCAAAACGAAAAAAAAGCGCCAAAACTAAATAATCGATAAAACTAAAACAAATCGCCTTAAACAAAAAAATCGCCAAAATTAAAAAACGCCAAAACTAAAAAAACTCCAAAAACCGAAACAAGCATTCCAAAATTAAAAAATCGCCAAAAATCTAAAAAATCGCCAAAAATCGAAAAAATCGCCAAAAACCAACAAAATCGCCAAAACGAAAAAAGCTCCAAAACTTCAGTTATTCACTTCCCTGCTTTAGTTTTTATTACGATTGATAAAAAAATATATGTTTAGCGGCTGCTTTCACAACTTCTGATTGTTGTAGGAAAGGCTTAGTAACTGGTCACTGAACTATACAGACTTCAGCAGATACTAATCCAAATGAATTATCAGAGCGCCCTCCTTCGTTGTGTAGCGGCGAAGTAAAATAGCCAAAAAAAATATATAAAATTTAATACGCCTCATTTAACACCAGAGGCGCTGCAACAATTCATTATTTAAAAAAAACGTGAAAAAGCAGAGCTGTTATCTCTTCCTTCACCACTATCACTATCCCTTTCCTAAAGAAGGTAGGTTAGGTTAGGTTAGCAGGCTGCTAGTGAAGAATGAAAATATAGGAGTCTAGCTCACTTGGGTCCAATACGATGATCCCTTTGTGCTGCCTGTAAGTTGAAAAGTATAAGAATAAGGGGGAGACCGGGAGTATAGGGAGAATATAGATGGAGAGGATATAGATGGAGAGTTTTTGTACAATAAGAGAGAGTATAGTAGAGAAGAAGTGAAGAAGTGGGACAAGGAGAGGGTCTGGTACATACACATGCCGTGAAGGCTAGCGGCCATATCAGCCGCTGCTCCTAATGTATAGACTTAGGTTTCTAAGTCCTATTTCCGATAGTTCGGACAAGCTATTGAAGGATATTCTGCCAAGGAAGTGCAGACGGAGATCGTCCAAAGCAGGGCAGAAGCAGAGAAGATGCGAAATGCTTTCCTCCTCTTCCTCATCATTGCAGCTGTAACAGTAATCATTATACGGGAGACCCATACGTTTAGCGTGGGTTCCGAAAGTGCAGTGGCCTGTAAGTGTGGCCAGAAGATTCCTGAGATGCTTTCTGGTAAAGCTAGTGAGGTTTCTGCTTCTTTTAGTATCTAGACGAGGCCAAAGTGTTCTCGATATAACGCAGGTATGCTCATTGCGCCATCTTTCCTGAGCTAAATTAAGAAAGGCAGTATCGAAGCGTCTCCAGCAAGACGACAGAGGGAGCCCACAGAATTGGTTCCGTGTCCTCGCACCCAGTATAGTGTGATGGTTGAGTGCTGCGCCAGTTCATCCAGGACTGTGCGGCATTCTTGGACAAGTAATGATGTAGAATATACACCTGCAAGGGTTTTGATCGCGGGTTGGCAGTCCGTTATTATCTGGATATTACTATTGTGTATCCGATAATAACTCAACCAGTGTGTTGCTCTTTTTATGGCGGATATTTCTGCCTGTAATATGCTACATTCGTCCGGGAGTCTGAAGTCCCCTCCAACTCTTCCCCTCCGTATAGAGCCGTCCGGGAAAACCTGCACGACTCTGTCTGGGGAGAACCCTTCTGTCAAAGAAATATTGAAATTCCTATTGAAGTAGGGTTTTGGAGTGCAGTAGTCAATGAGTTTAGGTATATTGTTTGCTGTATTTAGGATGCTAGCGTGACCCCATGGCCTATGTAGGGCCAGTTTTCTAGCCATTAAGTCCACAGGAAGCCAACAAAGCATAGCGAAGAGTGCCTTTGTCGGCGTGGATCTAAGGGCACCTGTTATCAAAAGTGCCGCTTTGCGGAGAATACCTTCTATACGGGTGTGGTTTCCCGCTGATTTAAAGAAGGTAACGCCTAGCAATAGTAGTAGGCATTCATTGCATGAGTGAATAATTCAAATTTTTTTATCATTGTTAAAAGAAAATAGAAAAATAATATAATGGTATATTTCCCATACACTAGTTTTTCTTTAGAGAGAGTAAATGAGAAGACCTGATGATCAAAAGCAACTTGTTCCAGGCGAATACAATCAGGTAACCTCAAATTCAACAGATGATGATAATTTGCCTAGTGTCGAAATCAAATAAAATGATTGCAAATTCTTTAGACAGCAGGAAATTAAAAAGAGTTCAACTTATTGAATTCGGATTGCACTTGATCAATATATGCATGTAAGAATTAAGAGGGTGCCGCATTCAATTGGCGAAGAGTGTATGCACTAAAAAAGGTTTACTGCATAATGGTTCGTGCCTCCTTAGCTGTTTCGATAAACCTAACAAAATATTTGCTGGAAATTTCAGTTTGACCATGTTCAAATTTCCTTAATTGTTAAATAAAAATAAGAATAAAGAATACGAGCAGCAGAAGATGAAAAAAACAATCGTTGGGTACATAAATTTTAGGTGATTCTTTCTAAATGATGCTGTGGAAGACGGCACGACAAAAAAAAATTATAAATTTTCTTTATGAGATAAAATGGAATAAACGACTACGGGCATGAGTCATACATGCAAGCAACAAAGAATTTTGCCACGACAGAGAAAAGGTTGTGCTGCACGCAGGCGCATTAATGCACGTACTAAATGTTTTTTTTTTTTTTTAATTTATTATCAAGGTGTAAAAAACAACCCTAAATGCAATGGAGTAGCATTTTTCAGAGCAGTGGAGAGAGGACAGGCAAATAAAATTATTTTCAGATTAAGGTCATTGAACACAAACGTGCATTTGTTTCACGACACGCACTCACACAAAAGAAAATTTAATAAGATAATTCTAGTAAATAATAAAAACACATTGCATATGGCTGCAATGTGTTTTATAAACAGACGACAGAACGAC
This sequence comes from Tachina lurida, assembly GCA_944452675.1. NCBI lineage: Eukaryota > Metazoa > Arthropoda > Insecta > Diptera > Tachinidae > Tachina > Tachina lurida. Next base: position 193,605,485 of record OX101752.1, on the reverse strand, counting down.
ATGACAGATAATATTCGACTATGTTAAATGTAGTGCAGCCAGCATACATACTTATGTATGTACATACGAGGGTGGGCCGTTAAAAAGTTATTTTATTTTTCAACATCCCAGCGGGAACTAGATGGAGTAAGGATACCTTCTAGAAGGGTTCTGTACGCCTTCTTTTGGATGTAGAAGGCCTGCTCGCTCCATTTCATACTCATATATTTTTTACACGCGTTGTCATTGCGGAGCAGGCCTTCTATTCTTGCTTCTTTCGCCAGAGATTCTGGAAGGCCTTCAGGTTAATGGATTTTACTTTAGCTTTGGTAAAAAAAACGAAACAAAACAAAACATGTTACCCCTTCTCTTCTCCCTTCTCATAGAAGGGAGTGTGGACTGTGTATCATATATTTTATGCGAAAGAGCCCTTTAATAAGGCCTGCACCAAGAAGGTCTTCTGAGTTTTACCGCTGGGATAGTCTCCTTTGAGTTCTATACACTTACACACTTATGAGGGTGGCGTTGGCTGCAGTACCTAGCACGTTGACTACAAAACCGAAGGTCCTTGGTTCGAGCCCAGTATCCAACAGTCATTAAATAACAACACCACGCATTTTTCTGATGTACATTAGTGTTCCTTTGTATGAGTTGTTGTAGGAAAGTTCAAGTGATGAAGGTCACTGAACTTCAGCGGATACTAATACTAATGTAACATTAGAGCGCCCTCCTTCGTCGCTATTGTATAACAGAATCATCGGCGAAGTAAAATAAGCAATAAAATGACTAATTAACACAGTTTTGAAAATTTAATACGCCTCATTGACACCAGAGGCGCTGCTGAAAACGTGCAAAAAGGCAGAGTTGTAAAAGAATGAAGCTTTCGTCTCACTATATCTTACTTCACCACCTGTCATTTCTATCAGGCATTCATTGCCTGAGTGTTACTTCTCCTTTTAAAAAAAAAAAGTTTCTCTAATTTTGTTATCCCTTCCGAAAAGTATGATTTGTCGAGGTCATCAAAATATGCATTTGTTTGTGATATCATTTCATTGTTGGAGTCAAATCTTTTTCCGCAATTCACTTATCCAGGTTTGGGAACAAGAATCAGTCACTCGGTGTAAAATTTTAATTTGGTGAATAGGGCGGCAGAGGGAGCAATTTATAGCCGAATCCGTGGATTTTCGCCTTGGAAACTGCACATGCGTTTGTGGTCGATTGCGAGCAAACGCGACAACCATCTTCCGAAAAGATTTCTCATACCCCAGTGATCATTTAAAATTGAAATCACTGAGCCATGTGAGATGGATGTGGGCTCCGCAACCTCTCTTACTTTCAATCTCCGATCGGCTAAGACCATATCGTGAATTTTTCAATTATTTACAGACCTCTACTGGGTGTCCATAAGGTTCGGATTATACGACCACAACGAAATTCACTAAACTACTTTTTTACCATTGCAATTGATGGCGAGGAATACCCATTTTATTTATCAAGCTTAGCCTTGGTTTGAGTGATGGTTTCTTCCCGCAAAAAATAATGCTTAAGGCCGTGATTCACTATCCTACACAATCGCGCGATCTGCAATATATGACATGTATGCTAAAAAAGTGTGTTAGTGTGGACTAAAAATGCAACTGTGTGACAGATTTTTTGGCAAGTCGTGCGATTTTAGAAATATTTATGCGATCAGAGTTTTTTTACTGTCAAACAGCTGACAATAATTTTTGGATGATAGTGTGGCATCTAAAACACCATTTCGATGCGATTTTTTAAAGTCGGTCAGACTTCGGAAAGATTTTCTTGTGAATGAATCGTGCGATCTTGTAGCATAGTAAATCAGGACCTTTACTGAACACACGAAATCCGCTTTTTCCTATTTCCTTCTAAAAACGGGCGGTAGTCTGCTATCAACGGCTGCCAAACCACAAAGTATACGAGACGGAAGATAAGTGCATTTTTCTATTTGTCTCGCTCTTCCTGATATTTTATCGGCTGTTTTGTTTTAATTCTTCTTTCTAGTGCAATAACATTTCAACGTGATTTATTATCTATGGTAATTGGTAAGTAGTAACACACTACAATAACAAACTACATATAAATAAACTATATTTATCTCTTATTTTCACAAATTTTTACCTGTGACACTCTTTACACTTCTGTATATATTCTATGGTCAAACACAAACTAAATGAAGCAGCTTGTTCAAATGTAGACAGGAGTCAACTGACAGTTTCCTGTTGACAGCACCAGTATTGCCGTTACAATTTAGAGGGCGGGAAATTAAATAAAATCGCTGAATTAATGACCTACCCTCGTATTTATGTATGCATACGTCTGTATATGCGTTTCACATTTCTACATTCATTTATGTATTTCAATTTTGTAAATTTATGAATTTGCAAAAGAATAAAAGAAATCTACACAAAATCAGATAAATTAATGTTGGTTTGTTTTTAGGCTGCAGGCAGCATGCAACAACGATCCATCCAACCGAACATCCATCCACCATATGCTTGGCGTTTCTTTTCTTTCCTTTTTTTTTCTTTTTTGGTGGTTAAAATCACGCACGAAAATTTACCCAACATAGATAATATCGGAATCAGCGAAGGGAGCAAGCACATGTGCAAAAAATAATTTTTTATTGTATTTTTGCTGTTTATTTTCGCAAAATTCTGTCTGTATATGAATGACTTGAAAGCACTACAATTAAGAAAGGGGTTGGTTGGTTGGTTGATTGGTTGGCTGGCAGATACAATTTCTTGAAAACAGAAATAAATATGTATATGGAAAGATTTATGTTTTTTCAATCATCTTTGATCTAAGAAAATTTATAGGAAGTTTAAGACATTTAATACTTTTAGCGTGAACTAAAGCAACTAATTTATTTATAGATTTAGTTTCGTTCTAGTTGTTTAGCAAATATGTATGTATCGTTCTGACAACTTCATTTATACATTATTGCGGCAAAAGTTGCAAGAAATGCTATTTGTTTGAAATGAATTGGATTTGCTGAAGCACAAACAGTTTGGGGTGAACAAAATTAGAACAGAAATCTAAAGTATACATAGGACATGCAAACACACAAATATAAAGGGTGTCTTTTTAGTGTCAAAACTTTGAGTTGGCATCACTGCTTTATTTAAGCATTCATATAACAGCTGATAGTTGATTTTTGTTAAGTTTACTTTAAAATTTCATTATGAATCGACTTACACCAGAGCAATGCGCGCAAATTGTTGAAATTTTTAATCAAATCAGGAAAGCATTGAAGATGATTTCGTCGCCATTTTCAGCAACTGGGGTTGTGTCCTTCCACTTTATGCAAGATTTTACGAAAGGATCTTGGCTTAAAAGCTTTCAGGATTCAACTTGTGCAGGAATTAAAGCCAAACGACCATCGTATGCGCCGCCGATTTGGCGAATGGGCTGAGGCATAAATTGATATTGGTTTTGAATTTCCATTCCAAGTTTTATTTTTCGATGAAGCCCATTTTTGGTGAATTGGGTACGTAAATAAGCAGAATTGTCGCATTTGGAGTGAGCAGAATTCACAAGTTTCTGTCGAAACACCATTACATCCACAGAAATGTTACTGTTTGACGCGTTTTATGGGCTGGTGGAGTCATTGGCCCATATGTCTTCAAAAACGATGATGGTCACAGAATGTTACTGTCAATGATGAACGGTATAGGAACATGATTCGACATTTTTTCGTACCTCAATTACGTGGCATTAATCTTGCCGATATGTGGTTACAACAGGATGGAGCGACATGCCACACAGCAGGCGCTACAATTGATTTACTCAGAGAAACTTTTGATGAAAAAATAATTTCACATAATGGCCCAATTAATTGGCCACCAAGATCGTATAATTTAACCCCATTGCGGTTATGTTAAGTCTACGTCGATAAACCACAAACAATTGAATACTTGGAAATCAGCATGCGAAGAGTTATCAGCGAAATACGGTCGCAAATGTTGCGAAAAGTTGTTGCAAACTGGTGTTCCAGATTGCAACAATTACGTGCCAGCCGTGGCGTGGCGGCCAAATGGCAGAGATCATATTTAAACATTAATTTCATAAAATTTTCTTTCCAATAAAGCCCGTTTCATTGATATTAAAAATATATTTCTTTGTTTTATTATGATTTAAACTTGTGTCACTCTATAAAAAAAAACCCTTTATGTACATATGCATATGTGTATATATGTATAAATATATGTATGTATGTATGTACAAAAGAAAACATTAATCATTAAGTTGACTCATTTATCTATTATACATGCAATTTTACCATGCAAAAATATGCTGAGGTGTATTTACTCCACAAATACCCACTAGCTAACATTCATACAAACAGACATTCGTACCCACGTCTTTAAGACATCTTTGACGACGGGTACAAGACCATAGTGAGTCGTAGATGATATATATATATTGAAGACAGCTCCGTACAAATTTTCGACGAAATTTTCATACAAATGGGGGCGAGGTCACACAAGACGGTATGTGCGACAATGTCGCCCAGATTGTCGTCAACAATGCTTTATTGAAGACAAAATGTATGACACTGTTGCCCAGATTGTCCTCAACAAAATTTTATTGAAGACAAAACGAGGGACATTGTCGCTCAGATTATCAACAAAGTTTTATTGAAGACAGAGCGTGTGATATTGTCGCTCAGATAGTCGTGAACGATGATTTCCTTTAAATTGTCGTTTAGAAAACCTAATCGACAGGCGACATGTCGTACATTCATCATCGAGCACAATGTCGTCTGCGGCGATTTGGCCAACTGGGTAACTAGTTGGAAATATACATAGATATAACACCGGATACTATTAAATATTTATTTAATTAAATAAATAAAACAATTAAAGAGATTTATTTCAGGTTTTTTCAATTACATCACTTTAGGGTAGTGCTGGGATACTATCGATAGACTATCGATACTATAGATAGTTTTAAAATATCGAAAATATCGATAGAAAAAAATATCGACATCGAATTATTTCAAATGCAGTTTTGAAAACGTAAAAAATTTTCAACTGACATCAGCAAAATTTGTCAAAAAAACTGTCACCTGAAATAGCGTTCGCAAATACATACATACATATTAAAATATATATAAGACTATATACTTTCAATAAAGTGATAAAAAACTAACTTTAACCCGATCAAAAATTGTTATATTTTAATTTCTCAAGTACAAATATTCAGTAGATAGTAATATCGATAGTATCGATAGTGAAATCTGAACTATCGATAGATATCGATAGTAGAAAATATCGATAGTATCCCAGCACTACTTTAGGGTGAAAACAAAATTGCTTTCCTTCCACTTGCAATTTCAAAACTTTGCATAACTTTTTAATTTTTGTGTACATATTACAAAATTCACATCATACACACATACATACATACATATTTATGTACCCTCTAGCCAGCCTAGTGCCATATGTCTCTTTTCTCTAGCGACAATTGCACTAGTTGAAATGTCGACAATTTTCCTTTTATGCGCGAGTAGAGATACGTTAGAGACAACAGTTCTAATGTATTTCTGTTGATATTGCCAATAGTTTGTATTTCTTTTTTATTATGCTATGCAATAATGTTAAAAACTTACGTACATAAGTATGTTGTTGGCCCAACCCTTATTAAATTGTAGACGAGGGTCACTAAAATGTACTAGTGATTCTTTAGTTCAAATGTCTCCATATGGGCGTAAATGAATAGTGCTAAAGTCTACTGGTAGATTTTCAATGACAACCCTATGTTATATGTCAATAGGCAATTACATTGGCTGCGGTACACCTATTCAGTTGTACTATTGACAATGTCACTAGTAAATCACTACAATTTTACTATTGATATGGAGCGAGGAAATATCGATATTGTAGACTGGAGCCCCTAAGATTTACTAGTGAATCTTTGGATCCAATGTCTCCATGTGGTCCCAAAAGAACTACTTAGTCAGTATTGCTACAGTCTAGTGGTGGATTTTCAATGACAAGCTAATGTTAAATGTCAATAGATAATTACATTGGCTGGGATACACCTGGTCAGTAGTACTACTGACAATGTCACTAGTAAATCACTACAATTTCACTATTCGCATTTTCTGCAGGGTATGTATGTATATAACAGTGTGTGCGTGTGTGAGTCTGGTGCACCCATTAAAACATAAACTAAAAACACATCTATCAAAAGAAGTGCAATATAAGCCTTGAAAACAAAATTTATTGGCAGACGTTTTTGGTGGATGAAGCCAAAATTTCACCACAAATATAAACTACAAAATAATTCATATCAACATTGTACATATTTGCAATTATGAATTTTAATCACGTTCAAATTTTTATTTTTTATATTCTTCAAGCATAAATTTCATGATAATAAATAAATTTAAACGAATTGCATTATTAAATTAAACTTATAATCCGAAATTTATTAACATTTCATAAAGTCATAACATCCCGTTTATCCGTAAGTTCTTTAACTTTTAATAAAGTTTTCTTCTATTAAAACAAATTATTATACGAGTACGCACACATTGTTTCCTTTATACAAAACAAGTACGAATGTGCGTCCGTCCATCCGTCCATTGTTATTTTACTAGGAAACAGCACTTTAAACTTAAATTGCACTTCTACTCCTATTGTCATCTTTATATAATAAAAAGTTCATTTTTAATGTACACAATTAAGTGTATGGGTAAGTGTGTGATAGAATAAAATTTAATTGAAACTGAATGGAATAAATTATGCACTTGAGTGTTTAGGGTTAAATGATGTCATTCTTCTTAATATATGCCACCATATTTATACACGTACGTACAAGTTCATTTAAATTTTAGTCATGCGAATATGAATATACACCACACACTTCAAAGACTGTCACTTTTTTATTCCCTACACTAACATGAAATGGGGAAATAAGTAAGTGTCGCGATTTCCAGCAAAAACGTTAAGGCTCCATCAGACGTGACAAAACCATAGCCATAGAAAACAGCCCTTCGAACCAAACTAATGGGCAACACTGTATTTGATTATAGGTGACTCGCCATAACGCCATAACTCAATTGAATTTTAGTTTGGTTATGGCCAGCGTGACCGTTTGACCCACTAAAGTGGCAAATTGCCACTTTTTCGACTGCCTTGCCACTTTTTTCTCCCTTTTTTTTAGAGTGAATTATATAAAAATACATTAAAAATAAAAAGTTTAATGCAGTTTTCTCGTTTTTTTTTTAATTTTGCCCCTTTTTTTTTATAAATCCCTTTTTTTGTGCCACTTTTTGAAAAATGTCATCGGTCACCCTGGTTATGGCTTTGCCATTATGGCTATGTCACGTCTAATTTAAACTTTAGGAATTTTAGTAAGGGGCAGTAATTTGTTATAGACTACAACGCAATGTGTTGTAAGTTACCTCTCTTATTATTTTGGTATACGCACATACTAGAGCTGAGCACAAGCTGCTTGCTTAATCTTCATGATGTACATTATTGAATTGTTCTCTCTTTTTAGTGCTCATGATTCTGTGAGAACACTACATACTAGAGCTGAGCACAAGCTGCTTGCTTAATCTTCATGATGTACATTATTGAATTGTTCTCTCTTTTTAGTGCCATTGATTTTGTGAGAACACTACAACTGGTATTCAATTTTATCAAAAGCATGCAACAGCATTTGTTTATCTGCAAAGCGTATTGTAGTGTCGAAGAATATTTCACTATTGCACACCGATTGACAGTTCGTGGGTTGGTTACTGGTTTCCCGCACAGTAAATTAAAAATACATTATTACTGCAGCAAACCAATAACCACCCGACGAATTGTAAAATTAGCATACAAGTGTAAAAATATGTGTATGTGTAAAAGAAAAAACGAACATCGTCGATTATTTGACCGTATTAGTTAGCATGCGATACTGTTCTAAGTTTTATAATTTACTCGTATTAATTTAAGAATCTAAAAAATAAAATACCTATAAAAATAATATCTTTCACAATGGATATATCGAGCCATAACCGCTAAAATAGCTTAAGCGACACATTTTTTGGACTTCGTTCTTTTGACGAAAATTGACTATTTACGATCGCAAATAATCAATTTTGGGCAAAAAATTAAGTTAGAAAATTATGTCGCTTAAGCTATTTTGGCGGTTATGGCACGATATGATATGGAGCAATGGCATATAATGTCAAGCATATGCCGATGACATTGTTATCATTGCAAGATGAAAATTTGAGTAGTCGTTGTGTCATAGAATACAGAACGGGTTAAATATAGTGAAGGAATGGTGTCTGTTTGTAGGACTGAATATCTACCCTGCAAAGACTTCCCTTGTTCCTTTCACAAGGAGGAGAACACTTCCACGCTGGCAAAACATCCGAGTAGACAGCGTGCAAATAAAAAGCTCATCGGAGGTCAAGTATCTGGGAGTGATATTAGACTCAAAGATGTTATGGAAACAGCATTTAGAGGCGACTGTTGTCAGGGCAACAACAGCACTAATGGTTTGTATATCTGTTGCAGGAAAAAGATGGGCTTGCACACCCAAAATCTTGAGATGGATATACACCATGATGGTGAGACCTACCATCACTTATGGTGCTGTTGCCTGATCGGACAGGGTCAGGCTGGCTGGTTAGACAAACTACAGAGGCTAGCATGCCTTTGTATAACAGGGGCTATGAGGACGTATCCTACGGCGGCTATGGAAGTCCTCATTGGGGTGGTAGGAAATGAAAATGCAGACAAAATGGCCAGAAGTGGGGCTAGTACACCCATGGTCGGACCAGAACCATTTTGCGGACTCGGATTGGACAAAATCCGCGAAAATATATCGACGGAGATCAAGAGTAATAGGGAACACCTCTGGCTCAATCTCCCTGAATTGAGGCATGCAAAGCTAGTGATTGGAACGTATAATCAAAATCGTTTCATATCTCTCATGTCCCTGAGTAAAAACAATCTAAGAATGGTCACAGGTTTCCTCACAGGCCATTGTAGACTGAGAAAACACCTCAACAGACTTGGCATTGAGAGTAACAGCTTGTGCAGATCCCGTGATTACAAATATTAAACTCCAGAGCATATTATAAAGGACTGTGAAGCACTATGCCACAGAAGATATAGCCAATTTGGCAAGCACCTATTGGAGGATTGGGAACTGCCAACACTAGACCCACTCGCAATCCTGAAATTCATCAGGAGAGTAGGTCTAGATGAGATGCTCTAGCACCTGGCAAGGGATACAATAGATCTACTTTGGTCGCAGTGTCTATTGTTTCCCATTTGACTTAATTCATTCATTCATGGATATAATTGTAAAAAGTTTTATTATCACTTAATATTTTATTAAATTTTGAGTTTGTGAAATGAAGTATGGTAACACCTGGGTGTTGTTACTTCTCTTTAAATAAAAATTAAATAATTTTTATACTTTTACGTGATGTAAGTACATATTAAAATAACAATTTTATTTTTATAAATGCGAAATATTTGAAGGCGGTAAAATATGTATGTATGTATTTATTCTTGAATATCAGCAGCTTGTGATGCTGCTGAGGGCGAAAATTGCAGCTAGCGGCATTGGAAGTGGTGTAGACGTGCCGTGATCAATGTGTTTAAAGCATAATGAATAACAACCCAGCAAAAATTTTTCAAGATTTTGTAATGGGTAGCACTCTTTTAATGGCTTACAAAGTAATGAGTGGTACTTATTTATATCATTACGTGAAACTACTTATTGTAGTACTTTCCAGTTAATAATGAAGTTTATATAGAGAAAATTTTTTAACAAAATTCTATTTATTTTTATTAGCAAAAAATTATTTTTGAACAATTTTAGGCAAAAATTAATCCACAAAATAACCCATTAAATTTTGAATACTTTTAGGCAATCAGTGGTTTACTAACTTTTGGATATTTGTAGGCAAAAAGTATAGGGTACCGCATACTTTTTGAACTTCTCAAACAAAAATAATGGGTTATTCAGTCAAATTGTATGTACTTACGACTGAAGAGTACATACACTTTTTTGCATTCTAGTAAGCAAACTTTTTTGCTGGGAATTAACGTTCTTATTATGAATCAACGTTTGTATTCCGATTAAGCGTTATATATATGGCAATAAGGAAAAAGGGCTTAAGTCATATTTTACTATTTTAGAGAAGAACACTTTCAAACTTTCAATTCTGTTCTCAAAAATTTATTTCTTTTGCAGTTAAAATTGTAAATGCAATGTTCACTTTTATTTTATTTAGTAAAACATCATTCTACACTCTACAACCAATATAGTCAATTGAAAACATACAAAAGTATAAACTGAATTAAGCTATTATTCCATATGAGATTATAACTCGAAAAAAGATAAGGAGCAAGTCATTGCGCTATTATAACTTCCTGAAAAAACGTAAAAAACAAACAACTAAGATTTTGCTCAGAAATACTTTTGAATGTAAATATTATAGGGGTGTAATTAAAATCCTTATCTCGCCTTGTCGAGCCTTATTTTCGATTTCATCAAACATAAAATGTGGTTAAATTTCAAGGACCGATGTTGAGTGTGAAACAAACGTCAAGTTTTTTTCTGCATTTCATTTGACATTTCTCAATTTCAAACTAACTCAATTTGAAACATGGAAAGATACACAATCGAGCAACGCGTTAAAGTTATTCAGGCTTATTATGAAAATGGGCGTTCAAATCAAAACGCATATCGTGCACTTCGTGATTTTTTCGGAAGCTCATTTTCACCTCAGTGGGTTCGTCAATAAGCAGAATTGCCGCATTTGGACTAATGATAATCCAAGAGTGATTGTCGAAAAACAAATGCACACACAAAGAGTGACTGTTTGGTGCGGTTTATGGGCTGGCGGCATCATCGGGCTGTATTTTTTCCAAAATGAGGCCTGCTAGGCAGTTACTGTGAATGGTGTTAGCTATCGTGAGATGATAACGAACTTTTTATGGCCCGAATTGGAAGAAATGGATGTGGACGATATGTGATTTCAACAAGACGGTACCACTTGCCAGACAGCTAACGAAACAATGGCTCTTTTGCGCGACAAATTCAATGGACGTGTTATCTCACGTGGTGACGATGTCAATTGGCAGCCAAGATCATGTGATTTGACACCGTTGGACTTCTTTCTTTGGGGTTATTTGAAAGAAAAGGTGTACGTCGATAAGCCAGCAACAATTCAAGAGCTAAAGGATGAGATAATTCGGCACATTAACGGCATAGAACAACCTCAATTGTGCCTCAGCGTCATCAAAAATTTAGACCATCAGATGGAGGTCTGCCGCCTAGGTCGCGGCGGCCATTTGGCCGATATTTCATTCCATACATAATTGAACCATGCCATATTATCATAATAAAAAGAAATTACAATATTTTCCTAAATAATTTGTATTTTATTCAAAATCAACATCGGCCCTTAAAATTTAACCACCCTATATAATAAAATTTTACAGCCCTTATCTTAAAAGTTATCAACAATTTTAACATTTTGATAATTCTAAACTATGGATAGGCCCATAAAGTTTTAATTTCAATAAAAAAAGTCTATTTTTAATTACATGTCGCTTACGATAAAATCGAAAAATAAAGCTTGATATGTACTGTGAAAATTTTTAGTTACTGTTTACCAGTCTTTACTTTGTTCCCAGTTAAATAAAAAAAAACAATGCTCGTCAATATGAGAACCATTTGGATCCCTCGGCACAGGCACATTTAGGGACACGCTTTGACTAATGAGCTTGTTATTCCATACAGACTTAGTATGTTAGAGCCATTGTTCTCCTGCAAACTTACAAATCGAAGCTAGTTTACAGGTGGGAATGACTGCACAGTAGAGGTAAAAAACGATGACACGATGGTGTCACTATCGAAAGTTTTCGATATATCGTTTCAAGACTATTAATAGTTAGATATATGTACGTGTACTATCGTGATAGTATCAAAGTTGTATGGTTCTCGTATAATAGATTTATTTACACTAAGCAAATTGTAATACGATGAATCAAAACAATTCACATATTCCATTTGTACTGAAAAGCAGAAATCTACATCAACTGACAAAAGAAGGCTGATGATGAAGGTGCAGTGGCCTTCGAAAACAGCTGGTTGTTCCGTTCTACTAAATATTTGTCAGAATATTTACAATTAACTTTGGTGCTATTGGTTCCTTAATAATTATCACATGTAACTTAGCTTACAGAGAGATACGAACTTTAGCCTAATCAAATCATACATAGAAACAAATGAGGTTCCAACAATAATAATTAAAACAAAACTAAAATAAAAAAAAATATGGTTTTATGTGGTCCAGTTATTTTTCTTTAAGAAAATCAAGATATTTACATTATTTGCTTCTATTGGTGCATCATTTGCTATCGATAGTGACTAAAAAGTATCGATTGTTTTTAAATATTAATCGATTGCAGAATAAAAGCATTGATAGTCACAAAAAGAATTAACTATCGATAGTGCCATCGATAGTTTTCCTGCTCTACTGGACAGAATAAAAGACCTAAGTGAAAGAGGGACTTTAATTAAGAAGATGTATTTCGATTTCAATGACGAACAGCGTTTTAATATTTTTCATTTACTCGTTTCAAACTGAAAATTATAAATTATAATTGCCGTTATTCTTTAGATTTCATTGCTTGATATTTGTTAGCACTTCGGCTTTTTTTTCTGTTCTTTATAAATTTTAACTGAAACTGCCAAAAGTTGTAAGACTTCTTAGTATTTTTGAAGATCATTGAACTTTGATTATTCCGTAGGAAACTGAAAGACCTAAAAAAAAGTATGTATAGGCAATTAACTCACATAATTACAACAAAGTCTTTTTAACAGTTTTTTTTTTGCAAAAGTCCAAGAGTTAATTAAGCACATAAAATGTTATTCTGAGGTGTAGCTAAATAAATAATTTAACAAACAATTGTATGGAATCGTATGTTTTATTCATCATAAAAACTTGACGCAATTTTACGTGTTTTATGGTTTAAAATGTTTATTCTTCTTAGAAAATTAAATGATAAGTTTATGTCTTTTGCAAAAGTTTGTAATTATTTCGCTTACACTCACTCACACTTTTACATCTAGCTGCTCTTACAAACACACACGCAAACACACACACACACATTTTTAAAAAATTAAAACCGGAAACACTACTTTGATTATGTATGAATTAAATACATGAATTAAAATATCATACGGCGTATGTACTCGTATTTATGTATGTTGTATTAAGATAAACGCGTTAAATAATAAAACAAAAAGCACGGTAAGAAATTTTATGTTAATAATATGTGATATTTTTTACTCACTCCTATATTATCACGCACACAGAAAAATTTCAACGTAAAATCTACTTAAACAAGGTTAATCTAATATTTTTCGGCAATGATTTTGCTTCATATGTGTTTCATGTTAATCTAACATGATTTATAGTAATTGTCAAAGAAAATTTTTCATTTTTAAATAACTTTATTTCACGTTGATTTAACATTTGCGTACTGTTCAAATTAAAATGAAGAATCTTGTTGAATCAAAGTTATTTCAAGTTGGAACAACATGAATTTAATTTAATGTAATTATTAATTACACAGTGTGGCAAAAAAAAAAATACCTGCAAAGTGTTACTATTTTTCTGGTAGGTATAGTCGAGTATAACAAAACTGTGTATTTGAAATTTTCCAAACACCTCCTAAATCTTGAGTTAGGGGAAAAAACCGGTTTTTCGTATGCGTAGCCACTTATCAACCTCTAATTAAGTTAAATATCAACCGATTTTAAATTTATAAACTATATCCGAGGACACTAAGAACTTTTGCACCATATATATCTTGTTTCAATAACTTTCAGATATACATATGTATGTATTAGAGTTCGACCGATTAATCGGCTTCGGCCTTCGGCCAAAAATTGGTAATCGGCCAACATTCGGCCTACGGCAAAAATCGGTCGATTAGCCGAAGCCGAATATTTTTCATTCCAAACTTGAAAAATAACATTATTTTTGGTCGTTGCTCGCCGACAGTTTCTATTGTGTTTAACGTTTTGAAATGGTTGCTTTGAAATACAACCCTGTTGTTTTCTATTTTCTTTTACTTGGACGTTCTTGTGAGTGATCATATGAAAAAGCAATCTAGAAATTGCAAAATAGTTTTATTTTTCTTGTTATATATCCAATAGATATTACAGCTATTTCAGTGATCTCAAAAAAGCAAACTTTTTTCTTAATTCATATAAAACAAGTATCATTTTTAAAATTTAAAACATTCGGCTTCGGCTTCGGTTTTGGCCGAAGTTTAGGATTTTAGACGAAGTTCGGCTTCGGCTTCGACTTCGGCCAAAAAAAAAAAACGCCTTCGGTCGATCTCTAGTATGTATGTCTGTATTTTTTAACCAAATATAATTTTTTCGGTTTTTTCGACACTTTTCTACTTTGGACTCGTTTTTAGGAAGTATTTTTGTACTGGAACTGTACTATTTATATCTTTATTTATAAAACATAATTAATTAAGAGTAATTCGCAGGTTTGTTTTAAAAAATTCCGTAGAAATTTACTGAGTTATTAACCATTTTATTAGAAGACTTTTTGTTAAAAAAAACTACTAGTATGATGTATTTCGCGTTCTATTTATACGCTTTCGGTGTATTTAAGCTTCCAGGATGTTGTTGAAGTAATAGACATATATCAACAAAGAATAAAAAATTGTAAAACAGTGGTCGGCCGCCCAACTTTTTGAAAAAATGAAGAATCATGTTGAATCAAAGTTATTTCAAGTTGGAACAACATGAATTTAATTTAATGTAGTAATTGTACTTTATTAATTATTTAACTTGCGTGTGGTTGACATAGACATCACAAAAATGTTTGTATATAAATTAAATTAGCTTCCCCGACCAAGATTTTATTTCGGAACTCATTGCGTGGTAGTCAACGTGCTTACCCCTGCAGCCACAACAACTATAAATATTTTTAAGATACACATTAATATGTACCATCTTGAATTAAATTGTAATTTAACATTATTTCATTTATCATTTAACATACAATTTATTTGAAAAGTTTTAGTTTTAGTTAAAAAAAAATACAATGATTTCATTTGAAAAGTTTTAGTTAAAAAAAACAAAATACTTTGACTTGACTCCAGGATTCGAACCTGCGATCATCCTACTGCAAGACTAGTACACTGCCTGACAGCTAGCAGCAGTTTGTCGACTGTTTACAAACATCAAAAAAACAACAACAATACAAAAACTACCTACACAACTAAGCACAAAAGTGTATTGCAGCTACCCTGTCGGACATTTGGCTAACTTTAAACCATAGCCACTCAAAATTTCATTTGCAAGCCCATGGGCTTGCGCAGTCGACGTTTTGGTGACACACGCATACTTCGTACAAAGTATGTGTGATGTTGTGTGTTTGGCCGTTTCGTCAGCTACTTCGGACAAAGTGTGTGTGATGATGATGACTCGAACTGCAAAAAGAACAACAAACAACATAAAAAGCAGAAAGAACATACACATGCGCACAAAAGCGCTCAGTCACGTTTGGTGGGCTCTGCTTTAAACTAACTTTAAGCTAACTATTTCGCAACTAGTACTCACTGACAATTAGATTACTTTGCAATGTAATCAACTGACTATTTTAACATTGCGATGTCCTAGGCGGTAGTCAATTGGCTCACTCTGCATTACTTTTCAACTAACTTAAAGTTGACTTTTTTAAATCACTTGGTGGTCAGTAAATTAAAAAAATTTTTCTGGGGTTCGAACATGTAACATCACACGTTGTGTACTCAACGCGCTACCACTCGGCTAAGCTGCCATCTAAAATAACAACAGCAAAATGTTAATAAAAAACTGAAATGAGTTTTAAAGTAGCTGAGAATAAATTTGTTGGCTCTCATCAAATTCGATTACGTACTCAACTTAAGAATTAATTTTGGGTTTGTTCTGGATGACTTTGCAGCTAGCTTTTAGTCAGTCTAAAGTTAACTATAAGCTAACTATTTTTGTAGTCAACCACACATTCTCCGACAGGGTATGAACAAAGCAAATACACACCAACACACTCAAACAACATATTATTTCTTGTAAATTTAATGTGATTTGAATGAGTTTGAATCTACCTTTTTGCATGTTGATTTTACATTGGTATATTTTTCTGTGTGCACATACATATTTATTAAATACACATAACAGATTTATTTACTTGATATTAACAACAACAATTGCTATAAATACTTTGAAGTTCATATAATTTGAACTCTTCTGTTTTGACCTTAATAACTGGCAAGCAATTTAACACTTATCATTTAATATTATTTATTGATGAATAAATCTTATTATTTTTAACGTGTATGTACAGCCAGCCACTTGATATGACAACAATAATTAAAATATTTTATTGCGTGCATGTAAGTGCTTTTGTTGGTAAAAAAAAAAAGAAATGGAACATAATAATAAAAAATATATAAATAACGAAAACAAAATAAACAGTTAATGTCCATATTAATTATTATTGTTGAGAATTTAAAAAAATATACAAAATTTATAGAAAGTATGACTGTTAGTGCCTGTCTGTCCGTCTGTCTGTCATTTATGCATTAAGAGAACTCAACTGAACTTAACAACGAAAAAACCAAACCGCCACAACAAACACACACTTGTCATCAACGTCGCTTATTCGAATACAATACAGAAGGCATGCATATTGGCAACGGATGTTAATAACAAAATAGGGAAACTATTTATGGCAACAGCCAAGCCAGTCTGTCGTTCACTCAGCCAGTCATTCACTTAAACTTAAGAACAAAATGTCGTAAAAATGTAAAACACTAAACGACCTTATGCACTGCCTTTATATGGCTTTAGGGTGTATCTTAGTGTGACCTCCTATTTTGGGCAAAACCCATAAATGAATTTTGCGGATTTAATTAATAAATTTTATTGTACTTTAACAACAATTTACATATTTTTCAAGTGACAACAATTTAAAGGTTAAAACTTTGTTTACTTCAAATTAAAATAAAAATAAAAAACTAAAGTCCAAAGTTTTTAAACGCATCTTTTAATTTAAAAATAGATGATGACTATTGAATAGACAAGCTAATATTTGTTACATACTTACATGTACATTTGTACTTTTGTAATTGCGTCTTTATGTTTTAATTGCAATGTAACAACATTATGTAATAAATTCAGTGAAGTGCGACTTTGACTCGCGCACGAAGGGTTCTGACCAATTTTTTAATGTGGCCTTTTTGCTTTTTTGAAGTTTTTTTCAGTTTAAACGATTTTTTTTCAGTTTTGTCGCTTTTTTCTCGTTTTGGCGTTTGGGTTTTTTTTCATTTTGGCGATTTTTTTCATTTACCCCAAGTTTATTTCATTTTAGCGATTTTTTTTCATTTTTGGCGATTTTTTTCTGTTTTAGGGGTTTTTTTTATTTTGGCGGTTTTTTTCATTCTGGCGATTTCTTTTTCATTTAGGCGATTTTTACGGTTTTTTGCGATTTATTTTATTTTTAGAAACTTTTTTTAATTTGGTGCTTTATTTCGTTTTGGCGATTTTTTTCCGGCGATTTTTTTTCGGTTTGGCGATTTTTTAAATTTTTTGCTTTTCAGTTTTAACGTTTTTGAAAATATCAAGAGTTTTACTCTTACGGTTTCCAAGATACAGCAAGTTATCAAAATTACATAGTCAAAATGGCATTAACTGATGGAACACCCTTTAATTAAAATTTTTTAAATTTTAGTGTTAATTTGTTGTAGTCTGTATAAAAATACACTAACCTTACAAATTTCAAGTGTATATACATACAATTGTATGCATATTACATGGGATTTTAACATTATTCGTTGCTCGTTTTTCAACACCCTTTAATTTTTAAGTGTCATGTATTTGTTGTTGTTCATACTTCTTCCAAATTTCAGGTCCGTAGTTCTTACGGTTCTCGAGAAATTACCCTGTGACAGACGGACAGCGTAGCGAAAATAATAGGGTTCCTTTTCACCTTTGGTGTACGGAACCCTCAAAAGAGAACTTTCACTGCAAAGTTTTAAAATTTAAATAGTTTTCCTTTTCTTATTATTTAAGACACAGAAAAAAGTATTCAATTATATTGATTGTATTAATTAATTTGAGTGAAAAAACTTAATTGATATTATCAAATTGTTTTATAGGTGAGAACTTAATTAATTTTTTAATTAATATTACAAATATTTTAATTGATATTACTAAATTATTCATATTACTTTTTTATGTGAAAAGTGCACTCAGAAAAATTGTACGTTAAAATCGTCGATAACAAGTTAATTTATCATGTTTCGGCAATGACTGTTTCATGTTAACTCAACATGATTTACAATAACTTTCAAACATATTTTATTCCTTTTGAATAACTTTGGCTCAGTGTTTAAAAAACTTAAGTCGAGGTAGCAAAAGTCATAAAATTTTTTATTTTCGCTGCTTTGTCATTTTCCAACTGTTTAAAATGAACCAACGCTTTTGCTTGTGCTTGGGAAAATAATCAACAGTAGCAGTCCAAGCAGAAGCAGAAAACGAATTATGACCAATTGCGCAGTTTTTTCAACAGTCAAAAGTAAAAACATATTTTTCCAAAGTAATTCCAGATTAGGTGGCCCCAACAGCACAGGTGACTATTTTCGGTGCTTGGTATTGAAATATGACTTAGATTCCAACACACATTTTTCAGTACATTTTGTTTGACATCAAGAGTATAAATAAATTTGAGGCGAGTATGCCTTTATGAACAGGGTGAACATTTTAAAAAAAGTGGCTCCAAAAGGGGATTTATAAAAAAAAAGGGGCAAAATTAAAAAAAAAACGAGAAAAATACCTTAAACTTTTTATTTTTAATGTAGTTTTATATAATTCACTTTAAAAAAAGGGAGAAAAAAAGTGGCAAGGCAGTCGAAAAAGTGTCAAATTGCCACTTTAGTCGGTCAAACGGACACGCTGTTTATGAAGATGCCTTTTTTTATTAAAATTTTTGATATACCAGGAACGCGTTTTTCAAGGCGAATCGGAGCGGCCTTGAAAAATTTGATTGAAATTTACATTTGAAAATATAAAAAAGGCATATTATATAAGGTAGACTCACTTTAATTCCCTTTGAAAAATTCATACTTGGGATGTCAAAAAAATTAACTGAATAAATTCAGTAAAGTGCGACTTTGACTCGCGCACGAAGGGTTCCGTACGTTGGGCTTTGAGCATTTTTTTTAATACAGTGTTTGTTACGTTTTTTCAGCTGAAATAATTTTTTTTATTGTTTTTCGCTTTTTTCTCGTTTTGGCGATTTTTTAAATTTTGGCGATTTTTTTTTAATTTTGGCGATTTTTTTCATTTTGGTTATTTTTTTTGCGATTTTTTTCATTTTGGCGATTTTTTTTTCATTTTGGCAATTTTTTTAATTTTGGCGATTTTTTTAATTTTGGAGATTTTTTCATTTTGGCGATTTTTTTTTTCATTTTGACGATTTTTTCATTTTGGCGATTTTTCCGGTTTTCCGCGATTTATTTTCGATTTAGAAATTTTTTTTAATTTGGTGCTTTTTTTCGTTTTGGCGATTTTTTTTTATTTTGGCGATTTTTTTTCGGTTTGGCGATTTTATAATTTTGAGATTTTTTTGTTTTACCGTTTTTGAAAATTTCAAGAAGTTTGCTCTTACGGTTTCCAAGATACAGCAAGTTATCAAAATTACATAGTCAAAATTACATTAACTGATGGTACACCCTCTAATTAAAATTTTTTAAATTTTAGTGTTAATTGTTGTAGTCTGTATAAAAATACACTAACTTTACAAATTTCAAGTGCATATACATACAATTGTATGTATGTATGTATATCACATGGGATTTTAACATTTTTCGTTGCTCGTTTTGGCACACCCTTTAATTTCCAACTCTCATGTATTTGTTGTTGTAGCGGCCAAGGGTCTACACGCTCTGTCCAAATTTCAGGTCCGTAGCTCTTACGGTTCTCGAGAAAATACCCTGTGACGGACAGACGGACGGACGGACAGACGGACAGACGGACAGCGTAGCGAAAACAATAGGGTTCCTTTTTCACCTTTGGTGTACGGAACCCTAAAAATGTGTGTTGACATATGATTGATAAGAAAATTAAAAACGACGAGAAAAGTCCCCTGCGCAGTAAGGATTACCTGATATGGATTCGCCTTGATATAAGACAAATTTATTTTTTATATGTGAATATGAGTATATAGGAAACATTTAAATTTATATTTATATTGTATATAGTTATATATCGTTACATTAATATAGAAAGGCCCTAACTCATTATTTTTTGGAAATCGATTTTTTTTTGTATATTTCGATAGAAGAACATATATTTGCATGTGAGCTAAACAGCTTTGAAAGCTCCTAACGAGCAAGTAAGGCCAAGCATTGTTGTCGCCCAGATCTGATTAACTGTTGTGCTATCGTCGTTGTGAAAGCACAAAAGCTTCATTTTAAAAGTTTGCACATTGTACATATGGCTTGGACGTAGCTGATCTAATGTATCGAAAAATGCAAAACAAAAATTGATTTAAAAAAAATGAGTTAGGGCCTTTCTATATTAACGTAATGAATATGTTAATGAGACTAAAGAAAAATGTTAATTTTCTTTGAAGAAAAAATTTTAAAATATGTGCATATTTTTTTAATTTTAGTGTTTTTTATGCGTTTTTAATGACATATTTTAGTCGCCTAAAGTACCTATTTTAAATGCATGAAGTACCTTATTAATAAAGTACTTTTTATAATTTTTTAAAAGAGTATTTCAATTGTACATCTTTTAAGTAACACATCAGTGAAAAGTACAATTTTTAAATGCACTTTACCATTCTCAATTTCTTAAAAGTATTTTTTTGATCGTACTTCTTAAAAAACTTACTTTCTTGGGGGTACTTTTTGCAATGAAACGAACTTTTTAAAAATACTCCTTGAAAAGCTTCTTTTTGAAAAGGTGATATTTTAAAAGGTAGTTTTTTTAAAAGGAATTTCTTTAAAGTGAACTTTTTAAAAGGAACTTTTTAAAAAGATTTTTTTAAAGCTACTTTTTTAAAACCTACTGTTTCAAAACGTACACTTTTGAGAGGTACTTTTTTAAATGGTACTTTCTAGGTTTTGTACACCAAAGGTGAAAAGAAACCGTATTGTTTTCGCTACGCTGTCCGTCTGTCACATTGTATTTTCTCGAGAACCGTAAGAGCTACGGGCCTGAAATTTGGACACAGTGTGTAGACCCTTGGCCGCTACAACAACAAATACATGAGAGTTGGAAATTAAAGGGTGTTCCAAAAAGAGCAACGAAAAATGTTAAAATCCCATGTAATATATATACAATTGTATGTGTATACACTTGAATTTTGTAAAGTTAGCGTATTTTTATACAGACTACAACAAATTAACACTAAAATTTAAAAAAATTTTAATTAAAGGGTGTGCCATCAGTTAATGTAATTTTGACAACTTGCTGTATCTTGGAAACCGTAAGAGCAAACTTCTTGAAATTTTCAAAAACGGTAAAACAAAAAAATTTCAAAATTATAAAACCGCCGAATCGAAAAAAAAATCGCCAAAACAAAAAAAATCGCCAAAACGAAAAAAAGCACCATATTAAAAAAAATTTCTAAAACGAAAATAAGTCGCGAAAAACCGGAAAAATTTCCAAAATTTAAAAATCGCCTGAATGAAAAAATCACCAAAATGAAAAAAATCCCCAAAATGAAAAAAATCGCCAAAATAAAATAAATCGCCAAAATGAAAAAAAAAAATCACCAAAACAAGAAAAAACCGAAAAATAAACAAACAAAAAATTATTTCAGCTGAAAAAACGTCAAAAACTTAATAAACGCTGTATTAAAAAAAAATTCTCAAAGCCCAACGTACGGAACCCTTAGTGCGCGAGTCAAAGTCGCACTTTACTGAATTTATTTAAAACTGATCTCTTTTAAAATTTAATTTTTAGATATTCAAATTTCTTATGTCTTTTTTTTTTTGGAAGGAATTTCTGAAAAGTACTTTTTAACAGGTACTTTTTTAATTTTTATATACTTTTTTTTTAAATGGTAATTTTTAAAACATTTTTTTTAAGTACTTTTTTAATTCGTACTTTTTCAAAAAAGTAGCTTTAGCAAAATTACATTTTAAAAAAGAACTTTTATGAAAAAGCCTCTTTCGAAAAACTTGTTTTGAAATATGTAAGTAACTTTAAAAAATTCCTTTAAAATAACTTAGAAGTATTCTATTTAAGAATTTCTTTTTGAATGAACACACTTTTATAATTTTTTTATAGAATAAAATATAGCACGCATACATATTTACATACACACGTATGTATGTAAATACGTTTGTATGTATGTATCTAAATTTGGAATTAATTAAGGAACTTAACATTTTTCTATGTATAACCTGCTGCTTCACACACTGTCGCAATTAAAATTTTTACAAGTATTTTATAGCCCCCAGCTGTGGAAGCCGGATGAAGTCCAAATACGGCTGTATAAACACAGTGGGTGGATTGGTAAATTAAAACACAAATGTTGATTTAGAGTGTAAAAGAAATAAATGTTGATTTGGGAGAAAAAAAGAGTTCGTTCGCAACTTCTTATTATTTCATTGTGATTTGTTAGTCATTTTTTTTTTAAAAAGAGAAATAAAAGGGGAATGATATTTATTTATCAATGTAAACACATTAATTTAAATAAATATTACTTTAATGAATAAATTGAATATGTACAGAATGTATATGTACAAGTTATTTTTTTTTTGCTAAAGAAACATGACATAATAAAAGCTTCACTTTTGCAGGCGGGTTTATTATAAAAACATTTTTTTGATATTTTGAAGAAACAGTCATATGTGGATAAACTTTGTTAAAATGATATTTTTCTAGATATAAATCACAAAAGAAATGTTTTATAGAAATCTGGGGTCTAATCGTCGCCGCCTTCGAGAACGAGCTGATTCGAACACATTTCTTCAGTTTGAGATAACTGCATTCGATATCGAACAATGTAATAATATCGAATACCAGAATCTCACACTGAAAAAACGTGATCGAATCAGCTCGTTATCGAAAGCGAGGATTAAGCCCCTGTTTGAAAATTAGTGTAAGAAATTCCAATTGCATATGATATGTTGTTGCGTTATTGCAGGATGTAGCGTATATCCGAGACATGTTGCATCTGCAGCATTTGTCAACAGTTTGCAAAGAAGAGTGATTTCCGCTTATAACACTGACGTGGTGGTTTTATAGATACTTAAAGTAATGCTGATGTGTGAATATCCCAGACACTGACACACTACTACAGGGTGGACCAAGAGTTACCATGGGATTTCAAAATTTACTTTTTCATTTATACCTATATTTTTTTATTTTTATTTTTTTTTTCAGATTATATAAATAACACTTGGAGAATAAATAATGGAGAGATTCACAACTGCACAAAGAACCAGAATATTAGAATTTTATTATTTAAACCAGAGATCAATTATTTTAGCGAAAAGAGCATATCGTCGACATTTTAACGTCAGAATTTCACTCTCTGAAGCAATGATTCATTGCTTAGTTGATCGTCATCACCAACATGGCACCGTAACAGATTTACCTCGAACCGGTAGACCAAGTTTAACCCCCTGTTTGTGTAAGACGTTTTAGTTAGAAATCTTGGCGTTTTTGTAATAGATTAAAGGAAACTTGTACAACTTTTCTTTAATCTATTACAGAAACGCCAAGATTTTTAACTCAAACGTCTTACACAAACAGGGGGTAAGTCGCACTGCGGAAAATATTGAACTAGTACGGCAAAGTGTTAACGAAACACCAGAAACATCTGCCTGAAGGCGTTCTGCTCAGCTAGGAATGTCTCATACGTCACTACGGCGCATTTTAAAAAAGATTTACATTTATACTTATATAAGGTGCAATTGGTGCAAGAATTAAAACCCGGAGATCATAGGAAACGTCTAAATTTTGCAGTTAAATTTCAACAGTTGGCCAGAAATGAAATCAGCTTTATTGAAATTTTGATTATGATTCATCACTCATTTTCATTTTCATTTGAATGGCTTTGTTAATAAGCAGAACTCTAGGTTCTGGCGTTCTGAAAATTCAAGAGCAATTCATCAACGCCAATTGCACCCCATTAGGTGTACAATATGGTGTGGGATCACATCTGAAAATATTATTGGGCGTTACTTCTTCGAGATTGAAGATGGAAGTGCTGTAACCGTAAATGGAGAGCGGTATCGGTTTATGATAGAAAATTTTTTCGTCCTGCTCTTGAAAACAGAAATGGTATGTGGTTTCAGCAGGACGGAGCCACTGCCCACACTGCCCGAGACACAATGGCACTTTTAAGTCAAATTTTTGGAGAGCGAATAATTTCCAGGAATTCGGAAAGTATTTGGCCAGCGCGATCGCCAGATTTGACAACATCCAACTATTTTCTTTGAGGTTATTTAAAGGAGCGAGTGTATGTGAATACGCCAGAGTTAATCCTTGAACTCAAGGCAAACATTGTTGCAGAAATTCGAACGCTACAGCCACAAATTTTGAAAGATGTTATGGAAAATAATCTAAAACGACACCATCAGTGCGAAGCTGAAAACGGTCGTCATTTAAGAGACATTATTTTGCATACTTAGTGTAAAAAAATGTCCATTTTGTATATTATATAATGTGAGAAAAACAATAAAAAAAAAATTAATAAACGAAAAAATTATTAAACTTTTAAACCCCATGGTAACTTTTGGCCCACCCTGTATTTACAGTGCAGCTGCTCGTTGGTGCACACTGAACGACTACGAACCATGAATCGAAACAAGAGCGTAGTCATCGTAACTTAAAATTATACGAAGATAAGTACAGTTTTGCATTGTGGTATCTGCCGTAATACGACGCACACTGTAGCGAAGGCGGCAAAAAAAAAATGTTTTAAATTAAAACGAACAAATTACTTTGTTGCATGTGCAATATTCTAATAAAGTAAAATAAAATAGAATTTTTAAAAAAGGTTTATTTTTGAAAGAATTTTGATGATTCAAAGTCAACAGTTTTTGGCCAGTATGCAACTATTTGAATATATGATACAGACACATAAAAATTTTAACAGGTTAATTAAATCTTTTTTTAGATATTGCGCTACAACTTCCAATAAAACATAAAGTGGATATTGTTATAATATGGCTACAATAAATTTTTTCTATATTCTGTAACTCATATGCGATGTGCCGTAATGTAAATGTAAAGAAAAAGACCTGTGAGTGAAAAAGTACGAGTTAAGTTGTCTATAGAAAAAAAAATAAAAAAATATATTTTTCATACTTTCACATTATATTTCTACAAGTAAGTACATTTCAAATTTTGTGTACTCTTGTCCAACTTTCTCCCCCTTACAATTTAATTTTACAATATTTTTTAAGTTAGTATTTGCATATTTTCAGTATATTATTTAGTTCCAGGACATTTGGGAAGGATACTAGTCCTTGACATTTAAATGGCCAAATTTTAGATGGCATTTACAATATAATTGTGTCTAGTTAAACATTTAATTCACTATAAGTGAAGACAATTTGTTTTGCTGCTTTTAACTTCTTTGAAAAAGGACATTTTTGAGGTATGCGTATCCTTTCACTGAATTGACCGAACTTTTTACGAAGCATTAAATGGGTTAAAATAAGTGTCTTTGCCCAATTTCATTGAGTTACAATTGTTATTCTCTCTATTATGATAATTTTTTATTTCAGGATATATGGGAAGGACACGAATCCTTGGACATTAAATGGCAAAATTTTATGTGTGTTTATGTTTTACCATTTGAAATATGTGTGCCAAGTTTCATTTCTTTTCGATAACTCCTTCTATTTTTGGCCGCTCGTTATATGAACTCACGACACTGTGCGACGTCAGTTGCAGAGCGTTTTAAAAATATTTGATTTTTAACAGCGATTGCAATTTTGTATGCGCGTTGCTTTGACAGTTCTGAATAATGAAATCGCGTTACATATGCCAGAATCAAACTGTCAATTCTTACATTGTTTAAAACAAAATATGACATTAACTATCGATAAACCATAATATATAGTAAAATCGTTGATGATTTTAGAAGTCATTGTGTTCTGTAAACATGCCGTTAAAGTTAGGAGTCGTTTAGAAATGCATATTCTTTAATGATGTGCAGTAGGGATGGGCAAATGAAAAATATGTATCGATATTTTTGAATGGTATCGATATATATTTTTTGAAAACATCGATATTTTTGCCTACAAATGTTGCCAAAATATTCCAAATATAAAATAAATACACATACTAACATATCGTGCCATAACCGCCAAAACAGTTTAAGCGATATAAATTTTGAACAACTATTGATACCTTATGGGTTTTTAAGGTTTTGTAAAAAAGATTTCAATCAAAAATGTTGCTGATTAAGCCTTTAGAAAGCCTTATAAATAGTTGTAAATAAGTATGTTAATCATTGATTAATGCATGTGCGTTTTTAACACTTCAAAGTTCATCATTGCGGAATACGAAAAATATCCACTTTGCATCCAAACAATAATATTTAAGGAAATCGTCTTAAAACTTAATGAACTCCATGAGTGGAGAAAACCCAAATTGATATTGGCATCGAAAAAGGAAATAAATTTATCCATACATCTGTATGTTTAATTTGTATTGTAAGATAATTTCTGAAAAACTGCATTCTTTTTGAATGCACAATTAGTCACTTTAAGAAATTTAATACAAAGGAACTACGAATGTTAAGTAACTTACTGTAGCTCCTTAAGGCTTCATTAGTCTTTACTTTATGTTGCTGTTCTGTGCTGTGCCGTTCTATTTCTAAATTTTAATAGTTACTTTTTCTGTAATAAATTAGCTGTTTCTGACCAGAACGGTCGCAGTTTTCCACTAAATTGATGAGTTTTGCATCGTCCAATGTTATGTTTCAATATTGTGTTTATGTTTTTCTGGTAAAAATTAAATTTTTTAAATTCTTAAAGCACTATCACAGTTTATTTCGAAATGTTTTTATTTTAATTATATTGCCACTTACAATTACTTAACAGTTTATTGATTTTCAGAGGTTGAACCGAAACAGAACAGGGGCCCGTTTCTCAAACCTACAAGTTACAAATTTACAAGTAAAATAGACACAAAACAACAACACTTTTACAAATTTTAGTTAGCTGATTCGTAACAGAACAGAAAGTAAAAAATAATTCTGTCTTCAGGCTTATACCCACACAAACCAAATTTGCCATTTAGCTTAGGTAAGTTAGGCCACCTTATAGATGCGCCTTGTTATTATGAAATTTAATTTTTTTTTTTCTTCGCATCACTAGCAGTGATGCCAATATGGTACAGTTAAAAATCGGCTAAAATTTGTAGAGCTTTTAAAAATATCGAAACCCGATACTCGTAAATAAGAATCGATGTATCGATATATCGGTTTTTGAAATATCGGCGATATATATCGATATTTATTTTCGCAAATATCGATATTTCGATATATCGATATTTTTTGCCCATCCCTAATGTGCAGGGTTGTTCTTTTATTTGTTCTTTTATGAAGGCAGACTTTTCCACCATTTATTGGCTGCAAGTAGCTTCTAAACTAAATATGAAAGATCGATTGGATATTAGAATGTAGTTCTATCTGAGAATTTATCTAATTCGACCTCTTATTATGTGAAAATATTAACATCTAACTGTTGTATTGCCCAGACTTTGTTAAACAAATTCATATTAAAAATTAACTTTGAAAACATTCAAACTTTTTTGATATGTAATAATAATTTTCACAATAAAATCATGAAAGAAACCCGCTAAATTAATAAATTTCTTTAAAATGTAATTTTTTAATTACATACTACATATTTATGTACATATGTACATTGTGCATAGACTTTTTTAATCCACTTATAACAGCTTTCACTGTAATTAAAATTTCTTACAAGTCATCATTGTGCCTGTTGAATGCCTCAAAAGATATATACATAGGTACAAACTGTCTGTGGCACAAGAAGGGCGCAACAAGCAAAACAACAACCACAAAATGAATAAAAAATGTTTTATTTGTTAATTTTTATAAAGGGAGCATTTAGACAAATTTATGTATGTATGCATGCTTGTACCCAGTTGGCCATATCTTCCAGATACCTTGCAGACGGATTCACGACAATGTCGGCGGCAACTCAAACAGATCATTGAGGAAATCTCCCAACAAATGACAACAAGACGGACTCAGTCATATTTTCCCTGTCACTTTAGAAGTGACAATGTCTCTAATATTTTCATTTTTGAAACATATACACAATCATTCATTGAACGTTGGAAGACTAGTTAGCGATCAATGTCCACCAACTGGTTCGATAGTTTTTCTTTTAGCGAATATTTAGTTTCTGTAAGATTGTCTTAAAAGAAGCTGAAATCAACAAATACTGCGCATGATATATCGTCGCTGTTTTAACTAACTGACATCATTTTGAAAAATAAGTTAATCCCACTATTAGACTTTATGAGTCATAATAGACCTTGTCCACAATTTTTATGACTGTAAACATTACTGTCGAGCCTATAACAGTAAAAATATTTCAGACGTTTTCATAAGAATACATGTAGAAAACAATCATAAAAGCTCCTCTCCTGTAAAATTTACAAAATGTCAGTTAGGTCAGTTAGTTAAAACAGCGACGATATGTACATATGTCGATGAAAGTGTTCTTTGCGACAAGTTGGCCAACTGGGTATGGATGTGTAACATGCGTGAGTATGACTCAATGCATATTGGAGGAAAGTGTGAAAAACATAAAGAACTTTATTATTATTTTATTTCGTAAATTGGGATATGAAACAATAAAACCAACAACTATAAAAAAACAACAACAAATGCTTTTGTTCATATAAAATTATGATGAAATCTTACATACATACATACATACATACCAGTGATCAGCAATGAATCGTTTTTTCGCTATTTATATTCATGACTCATGACATTTTAAATATTTATAAGTGAGTAGACATCATTTAAACTCAACTACTCTGATTTACGCATACTCACGATGACATTGATTTATAAGTATAGGTTAAAACAAATATGAATGCGACGTAGACATCATAGTCATACCACACTCATAGTCATAAATCACCTCACTTATACTACTCACATTGATTCAGCTCATTCAACTCATGCATGTATTTTTATTTAAAAGTTTAGTCATTTAACAGTTTTGTAGAGTCTCGAGGGGCCAAAACTTGACTCAGGGAAATACAAACTGCTACTGGACATGAATAGGAAGGCCATGCGAATCATGATAGGCGCGTTGACAGATCACTGCTCGGTCAGAGCAAGAACCAGCATTTGGGAAACTCCACATTTTTGTAGGATGTGCGGAGATGAGGAGGAACCAGAAACCATTGAACATATTATCTGTCACTGCCGGAAACTGCAACGTCATAGGCTTAGATGGCTGAGCAGACGTTTCCATGAAAGCATTACTGATATCGGAAAGTGTAAACTAGAGGACATCAGGGGCTTCATCATGGGAATTCGGTGGTATGATGGATAATAGAGTCACTTCTGGCTATAAATGGTAGGATAAATATTACTATTAACGGGCAATAGAAGGGAATCACAACGGACCCAATTGGGTCTCCGAGTGGAGGTGCGGTCTTGCAAGTAGTATACAATAGTAGCAAATAGCGTTATTTTTCAATTCGTGCAACAAAACAAAAAAAGCAACAGAGAAATACCTCATAATGAGAACTTTAATGTTCGTATGCGAAGTTCGCATTGTGAATCATACTTATTTTGCATCGTCCATAGGCATTGAGTTAAGGAGAGTCAAAATCAGCAACGTCATAAATGTTGCTAAGTATGATTTCGATGCACACTTAAAACTTTCGAGTGAATATGATTCATATACAACATTACAATAAGTACGAGTGCTCATAAGTACAAGAAATTATAAGTCATGATTCAACTCTACACACTTTGTTACTACTCATTGCTGTTCTCTGATATACATACATATGTAGGTATGTATACATATAAAAAATTATATCGTTGTAGAAAAAGCAAACCGCCCTATCACAAACATTTCCAAAATTATACAGCAGATGCAAAAGAAAAACGTGTTTAACAATAAACACACGTTGATGGAAAAGAAATTTTTATTATAATAATAAAACCATTATTTATTGCCGGAAGAGTTTGAAATTGTTTTAAGGAAATGTAATTTGACTTAATGCGCACCGGTATCAGTAGTAAAAAAAATTTTTAATTTTTCATTTTTTTTATTGGATAGGCCGGTTTGCATTTTCTTTAACGATATGTACATTTTTTATATTTAAAGCCAGAGGAAGGTATAGATAGAAATTACACTGTGCAGCAATAAACATAAATATCAAATTGATGGAAATTTAAAATTTTTTAAATGTTCTCTTTATGCTTTAAAAGTCAAGTCAAGTAAAGTAGCGTAATATCCGCTCAATTGATTTTTTAAAATTTAATTAAGTGGAAACTAGTGTAATAGTAAAGGGTGTTTTTTAGAGTGTCACAATTTTACGTTGGCATCACTGCTTTATTTAAACACCCATTTAACAGCTGATAGTTGGTTTTTCTTTAGTTTGCTTTGAAATTTCATTTAGAATCAACTTACACCAGAGTAATGCGCGCAAGTTGTTGATATTTGTAATCAAAATAATTGTTCTATTCGTCAAACTCATCGTGCACTTCTTCCATTTTCCGATTAAGCCCATTTCTGGTTGAATGGGTACGTAAATAAGCAGAATTGTCGCATTTGGAGTGAGGAGAATCCACAAGGTTTTGTCGAAACACCATTACAGCCACAGCAAATTACTGTTTGGTGCGCGTTATGAGCTAACGGAGTCCTTGGCCCATATGTCTTCAAAAACGATGATGGTCAGAATGTTACTGTCAACGATGAACGGTATAGGAATATGATTTGAAATTACGTGGCATTAATCTTGCTCAGATGTGGTTCCAACAGGACGGAGCGTTATTATTGATTTACTCAAAGAAACTTATGATGACAAAATAATTTCACGTAATGGTCCAATTAATTGGCCACCATGAGCGTATGATTTAACCCCATTGGATTATTTTCTTTGGGGTTATGTTAACTCACTTGTCTACGTCGATAAACCACAAACAATTGAATACCTGGAAACAAACATTCGAAAATTTATCGGCGAAATACGGCCGCAAATGCTTGTAAAAGTTGTTGAAAATTGGTGGTCTAGATTAAGACTTCTTTCTAGGCGCCAGCCGTGGCGGGCACATGGCAGAAATCATATTTAAACATTCATTTCATAAATTTCAAATTAAAATAAACTTGACAATATGTCGAATAATAAATTTCTTAAATGTTAAATTTAGATTTTATTTTTCATTTTGCCTTAAAATTACTTTTATTGTTATCCAAAGGATTTCTAATTGTATAAAGGTGTAGAAAAATAGAATGGATTCATATCGAATATAAATTATTTGCTGGGTTTTGTATAAGTTTCTAAGCCTACTATGCTTATTTTTCTTTTGTGATTTTCAAAAATATTATTATTTGTGAATTCTCAAATAGTTTTTGAAAGTCTGTACATAAGATAAGAGGTTTGTGACTGTTCAAAATGTGTGTTTGAAGTCTACTGACGATTTGTTACAGCAACAATGAAATGCATATAGACATCGCTGAACCACCAGCAAATAAATTTCAAATTAAAATAAACTTGACAATATGTCGAATAATAAATTTCTTAAATGTTAAATTTAGATTTTATTTTTCATTTTGCCTTAAAATTACTTTTATTGTTATCCAAAGGATTTCTAATTGTATAAAGGTGTAGAAAAATAGAATAGATTCATATCGAATATAAATTATTTGCTGGGTTTTGTATAAGTTTCTAAGCCTACTATGCTTATTTTTCTTTTGTGATTTTCAAAAATATTATTATTTGTGAATTCTCAAATAGTTTTTGAAAGTCTGTACATAAGATAAGAGGTTTGTGACTGTTCAAAATGTGTGTTTGAAGTCTACTGACGATTTGTTACAGCAACAATGAAATGCATATAGACATCGCTGAACCACCAGCAAATAAATTTCAAATTAAAATAAACTTGACAATATGTCGAATAATAAATTTCTTAAATTCATTTCATAAAATTTTCTTTCCAATAAAGCCCGTTTCATTAATATTAAAATATATATCCTTTTTATTATGATTTAAACTTGTTTCACTCTATAAAAAAAACACCCTTTACTTATACCTTAAACTTGTAAAGTGACCAGGAGACGATCAACTACAACCATCAATCCCATAGTTATGTGCGTGCAGTCGCGTTTGATGAGAATCAATGATATTTTTATTTGACGGCTGTGATTGACGAAAAAATTTAATTTGCTTTGTGTTATTTGCGACATGGACTAGTGATGTTTTTTGTTAACAAAACTGCACTTGCCGCTAATAAATAAAATCAGCATCCAACGAAGACAACTTGCAACCGCACACTGCGAACTCAAAATTAAAATTCTGATTGACGATTTTATTTGAACGTCTCCGAAAAAGTGTCAATTAAACGATACTTATACACATTCACTGATGAACGCTTTTATTTGTTCGTCTCCCCAGAGCCCATAACAATTTCTAGAGATATCGATAACTTTCTCTGCTCAAGAAGTGAATAGAAATAAATAACTATAGGGAAATTTCGTATTTTTCATTGTCGTTAGATTTATTGAAAATAAACCGGAATTTTTCAAATTACAGCTTTTACGCATTTTTGTAATTTCAGTACTTAATAATTTGCCCAAGTCCATAGTATTAAGTACTGTAGTGTGGGAAACAAGCTGATGTATATTTTTATTTTGTTGCTTGGTGTTACTGAATGGTATTGAAAGAGGAGTGAGTGAGTGGATGATAATGAAGTGTAAATGATAGATGAACTTGTGCCAGATATGGAAAATTCGATGATATGGCGATTTTAGTAATTATCTGATTATATGTATATCAGTATGACATAAAACTAATTTTTCCATTCCAAAACGTACAAAAAATATATTGTAAGGACTTAAAAAATTCAAATACATTTGTAACAGGGATTTAAGTTTTTCTTTTTATTTCTACATTCAATCCATGGCCAAAATTCAATACGATAATTTTTAAGACACCGAATAATTTTGATTTTTTATATCTGTGGCAATAAGGAAAAAAGAGCTTAAGTCATATTTTACTGTTTTGCAGGATTTTAAAAAAATGTATTTCTTTTGAAGGCAAATTGGCAAATTCGATGTACACTTTTTTTATTTAGGAAAACATCGTTCTACAAACTGTAACTAATACATTCAATTTAAAACATACCAAAGTATAAGCTAAATTAAGCTATTCTTCCATATGAGATTATAAGTAGGAAAAAGATAAAAACCAATTTATTGCGCTATAACTTCCCGAAAACTCGTACAAAATAACTGACATTTTCCTAGAGGTACTTTTGAATATGAAGATTACATTAGTGCTATTAACTCAAAATTTGCTTATCTCAACTTAAGCAATTTTTCCTTTTTGCCACAGATATAAAGAAAGAAACTGAATAGACTATAAACTATATTTATACCAATCTTATCAATATATAAAACGGACCAAGAGAACAAATTTTTCCTGTTTTATCCTGTTCCGGGCAACTTTCTTAAATGTTTCTTTCATATTCTTCTTCTCCAGAAAATAACAAACAAATAAGAAATTTATTATTCGACATATTGTCAAATTAAAATAACAAAAAAATACGAAAAAAAGAACGGGGGAATAGGTCCAGCCATTTAAGCGTGATTGGTGACAAACTAAGAAAAAGCACTAAGTAGTGCTTTTAAGAAATTTCAGTATTTCTTAAAATTACTTTAATAATAACTTGGTGTATTTACTTTTTGAGTGTAAATCACACCTTTTTCGTCTGAGATAATTCATTAGAGATGGTACCATTGCCGAAATAGAGAAAAGCTTAAAAAATATTTAACATTATTAACTCGTTTTTCACGTTAGTGCTTATTACGCTTTTTAGATCTCAAAATTACGCTCTTTAGTGCTTTTTTAAAATTTTGATGTGCTTTCAGAGCCAAAAAAATTGGACCGTTATATATACTAAATGGTCATTCGAAAAGAAAAATCATAAGAGAAACCTAAAGATGATTTTAAATTTTTTTTTCGTATTTACAAAATGGCCGCCATATTGAGTTTTGACTGACTTATCTTTAGTGACACTCCCAGGATTAAGACAAATCGATTGATATAAGATTCATCAAAAACGGTCTAAGCGTTCGTTTTATAAAGTTCCGCAAAGGAGCACACATGCATCCCTACATACATAGGCTGATAAACACAATACCCTTCTTTGCGTAGTGCAGTCGGCTAAAAAAGGGATTAATTTTAAATTCTACATAGACTTTTTTTATAAGTACATATTTTTACAACAGCAACAGCACAGATCGCCCCAACATAAAATCAGATTTAAAGAGTGCACTAAACGACTCCAAGACTTGCTTGCATTTGAAAAAACTGAATCTTTTAAAAACTATCTGGAAGGTCTTGATGCCACACCAGCATCTAATTACTCTTTGTGGCGCGCTGCTAGAAAGCTTAAAACACCTGTTGCGTTTAAACCACCTCTGCGTACATCTACAGGGGGTTGGGCAAGAAGTGATACTGAAAAAGGTAAAATATTTGCTGAGCATTTAAAATCAGTATTTACCCCTAACTCATGTACTGGTGTTATTGATTTGCCGAATGTAGTGGCGCTACCCCCTCGACCCATAAAATTTAGAACGTGTGATGTACAAAAACTAATTGCTGAACTTAACCCGAAGAAAGCTCCGGGTGGGACTTCTTGAAAATACTTTTATTTTTTTCCTTTTGACTATCACTACTTATGTATTATATATAACTATTACTAAGCTTATGTCCGACACTGGTCGGGCCTAATTATATTTTTAGATTTAAGATTTGAATACTTATTGTTAGTTCATATATGAAGATACAATAAATAAAAATCATGCATTAATAAAAAAAAAAAAATATTTTTACATTTCTTCCACATCTGCGTATCTTTGTCTAATATTTTAAAAGTTTTTGAATCTAAATGATTTTTCGCAAGGTTCTTACAAAAACTTTTTCTATTAGCCTTTTTTTATTTCTTAAGTAAGAATATTACTTATTTTGCATGGTATTTATGTTTTAGTGATCTTTGACATGGTTTGAAATTTTTTCTAATTTTCTTAATTTTAACTTTAAACTTTTTTTTATATTTATTATTTAATTTTTTTAAATGATCTTTTCTGATTTTTCGAGTAACCCTTGTTTCCATGCCTGATTCACAGCTTTGTAGTGTTTTTGTTTTGAATTCACGTTTTTAGTGTCGCGGCCAGTGTTGCCAAATTCAATTCAAAGTATTATGAAGGTGGTTCTAGGTTTCTAGGGAAATTATGCTGCATAATTTCCATGAAGCAAGAATATAAGACAACTCGATATTTCTTATATTATTTGGTACGATGAACATAAAATAGCGGAACATGCAAATTTCTGGCAGAAAAAGCTGATGATGGAGGGCAGTCTAGATGCAGCGTGCCTGTGGAAACCATAAGTCTGAATCAGAGTCATATTCGGACAACTCAGACGACGATTTGGATCCATTCCTAGGAAGTTTATAAGTTCTAGAAAGTTGTTTATTAAGATCTTAGGTATATTTTTGTTGTGAACGGTTTGCAAGATATGAATCTCAGAAAATGATCCGTTTTTTTTTTTGTAAAAATGACACCGAGGCCTCAAATCTTTGGGGGCCCATAAAAAAAGTGCATGACTGGGAGACGCGGGTCTTTTTTTTTTTGTTTGGTCTTCTATCACGTAGTGGTGTTCTTATATATTGTGGTTGTGTTTAAAAAACATTGTTAATATAACAATTATGATAATCAAAATTTGTACGGAAATTCTACAATTCGCATTGTTGAGGGTGGCGTTGGCTGAAGTAGTTAGCACGTTGACTACAAAATCGAAGGTCCTGGGTTCAATCCCTGTATCCAACAGTCATTGAATAACAACACCACGCATTTTTCTGATGTGCATTAGTGTCCCTTTGTATCATTTGTTGTAGGAAAGTTCAAGTGATGAAGGCATAGTCACTGGTCACTTAACTATACCGACTTCAGAAGATACTAGTCCTAATGTAACATCGGAGCGCCCTCCTTCGTTGTGTAGCAAAATCATCGGCGAAGTAAAATAATCAATAAAATGGCTACAAAACACAGCTTCAAAAAATTTAATACGCCTTATTTGACACCAGATGGCGCTGCAACACTGCATTATCAAAAAAAGTGCAAAAAAGCAGAGTTGTAAAAGAATGAAGCTTTCCTCTATCTCTCCCCTCACCACCTGTCTTCTCTATCACTATCCCTTTCCTAAAGAAGGTAACACCTAGTAATAGTAGTAGGCATTAATTGCCTGAGTGTTACTTCTATTTATTAAAAAAAAAAAAAATATAACATAGCTTTAATTGAAATAACTTTGAAATCTAACAAAAATAAATGTTGAAAAAATAAATAAATTTCAACAAACTATTGGTTGATATATTTAATTGAAAATATTTTTCAGATTTTCCTTTAACTTACAATTTCGTTAATTGTATTTACAAAAATCCTTGTAGGTTCAAAATCAATTAATTATTTAATTGATATAACAAAATAATTAATTGTATTTACAAATAATTTTTTTCTGTGTATGGTTATATTTCCATGATTTAAAAAATTACACACAGTATAATTAAATTGAAAGCATTTTGCCTAAGCAAATATTGCAAGCAAAGTGTATGTATTATAATTATGACGAATTTTTTCAATAAGACAAATCTTTTACATTTATGCAGTTTTATTTTTGGTATTCCATGTAAGTTTCACTAAGTCGACGCTTATTGCAGAATAGCCATTATTACTCGTATTTTATTTTCAGCTGTCAGTTTGCATTTAATAGTCTGTTAGTTTTGAGAATCGTATACTATTAGCCGTATTTTGAATAACAAATACCTGCAGTTTTTCCCTATTCTTGGTTCCCTTATTTTAAAAGTCATTTGCGAACTTTAAGGTAAAATAACAGAACTTAAAACAAAATATGTGTCTTCGAAAATTCGAAATTCTCTAAAA
This sequence comes from Tachina lurida, assembly GCA_944452675.1. Taxonomy (NCBI): domain Eukaryota; kingdom Metazoa; phylum Arthropoda; class Insecta; order Diptera; family Tachinidae; genus Tachina; species Tachina lurida. The sequence goes on along the minus strand of OX101752.1, from coordinate 193,568,241 downwards.
TTGTGTCTCTCTCAAATTGTGTCTTACTTGGCAACTCTATCAATACTTAATTGTGATAAAAAAATATTATTTTGATAAATAAAATTGCTTCCAAACGAAATCTGTAGGAGGCTTCATAATGTACAAATAAAACTGTCTGACTTGTCTGTAAAACGAAAGTAATAATTGTATTCAATGTTTAACACAACAATAACAAACCATAAAATGTTTTTAGACATCTGTCGAATGATGTAGTATATATGTATGTACATATATAAATTGTATATGTACATAAAGGGTGTTTTTTATTGAGGTATAGAACTTTAAGTTGGCATCACTTTTTTAACTGGCGGCCATTTTGTCAGCTGTCAAGTGATTAATATTTAGTTTGGTTTGCCATTTCATCATGAACAGATTGGCAAAAGAACAACGCTTGCAAATCGTGCAAATTTATTTCGAAAATAATGGATCAGTTCGCGAAGTTTACCGCAAGCTCCGTCCATTTTATGGTCCACATAATCGTCCATCAGAACAATTAATTCGGTTAACCATGGATCGTTTTCGCACTACGTTTACTCTATGTGATAATACGCATCCGCAGAGACGTCGAACAGTGCGCACCGAAGAAACAATTGCCGCTGTAGAGCAAAGTGTTGAAGAGGACCCGAATGAATCGATTCGCCACCGTGCACAGCAATTGGAGCTTTGTCCATCAACTTTATGGAAGATTTTGAAGATTTTGAATGTGGATGAGTTGTGGTTCCATCAAGACGGCGCTACATGCCACACAGCGCACGTCACAATCGATTTATTGAAGGAAACATTCGATGAGCGCATAATTTCGCGGAATGGACCTGTCAATTGGCCACCAAGATCGTGTGATTTGACACCATTGGATTATTTTCTTTGGGGATATGTGAAGTCGCTCGTCTACGCCAACAAACCAGAAACGTTAGGGGACTTGGAAGCCAACATTCGTGGCGTTATTGCCAACATACGGCCCCATATACTCGAAAAAGTGGTTGAAAATTGGACCTGTAGAATTGGCTTTATTCGAGCCAGCCGCGGCGGCCACATGCCCAAAATCATATTTAAACATTAATGGCATAAAATTATCCTTCCAATAAAGCCAAATTGATGGACATTAAAACGATTTTCTTGTGTTTTATTTCAATTCGAAGTTCTATACCTCTAAAAAAAAACACCCGTTACCTACATATGTATACATGTATGTAATATATACGAGGCATGGTAAGGTTTTACGCTATTATTCTTTCAGGAATTTTTTTATTTAAATAAATATATTTAGCCAATATATTTTAAAGCAATGCAGTTATTCCTAGTTTACACTATGCAAGTCTTATTGCTTAGCTGATTAGTTTCTTAGGAGAGAGAGAGAGACGGGGGGCAAGGAAACTTATATGTTCCCCTCGTCTCTCTCTCTATATCTCTCTCTCTATACTATTTTTCGAAAATGAGTTTCGAAATATTTTGAAAAAAAAAACCTAAAATAACTTAATTTTTTTATATTTTTCTACTACCTCCACTTAAATTTCAATCCAATTCAAATTCGGAAATTATTTGAAGCCGTTCTAGTTTATGTGGAATTTCTGGGGGGGGTTATTGTGTAATTCGATTCGGAAGCAAAACTGTTCGAATTTTTTATGCTTTTAACATAGAGATTCGAAACCATTTTCTTTCGCAAAAACGCAAACTTCATAGCAATGTAGAGTTAGTTTTTATGTTATCTGGGACGATGTCTTTAATTTGTTTAATTGGCTCTTGTTTGCGTCGACTTTTTTGGAACGAAAGATCCATCAGGTGTCGCAGTGCCGACCTTTCGACTAGATCATTCCGGTATTCTATTCTAAGAATGCGTTTTTGGTTCAGTGTATGTACCTTGTGCTACATATTCCTTTCGGATATAACTGCGCCAACTTGCGTGTTATCCTTCTAAAGCTATTTTTTCATATTTGTACACAGTTTTCCAGTTGCAATAAGAATTAAGTTTTATTGCATTTGGAATATTGCGACTCTGATAACAACGTTTTTGTAATAGATTAAAGAAAATCACAATTTTTGTTGTTTAACTTAGGACTAAAATGTCATAGTCGATGTCGAAACACGACAATCACTACAAGGTCTATTATTTTGATTAAAAGTTCTTAGTTTTTATAATTTGTCAAATTTTGCGAGACTTGAAAGCGTGATATATCGTGTATTTTGCTGAAAAGGGTTAAGGCCCTTATTATGAGTAACTTTCGATCTTCGAGAGTAGTCGAAAGTACTCATTGAAAGAATTTTCATTTGGTATTATGACGATGAGCATTCGACAAAGAATGTCCTTATTGTGAATATTACTCATAGTCATTTTAAAAAATTGTTTCAACTTTGCCTAAAAATAAAAACTAATCGTTTTTAATAAGTTTTCATATTAAAATCGAAAGCTAAATTCTCTTCCGGGAGAAAATTCGTTGCTAAAAGAAATTTTCGATGCTCATAATATGAATTGAACATCGATTTTCGATGTTCGATAGCCAGCGAAGATAGAAAATCGAATGCAGCTCACAATAAGGACCAAATATTAGATACGGAATTATTTGTCATACCGTTCTTTATATTCCCAGCGAAAAAAAATGACTAAAATGGGGTTTTATCATGGGTTCACTTGAATTTGTCGTTTTTTTTTGTGGAACCTCTTGAGAGGAAAATTCCTGTGAATTTTACCATTAAGTTATTAATAAATTCAAAACTTTAAATTTTTTTGTGCACAATAACTTTGTTTTGCCTTACGATTCTCTTACTGCGAAGCCTCGATATGTATATATGTATGTATGTATGTACATATGTATATGTGACGCGCAAAATAGAAAGGGATCTAAGGGTAAAAACCGGTTTTGTTCAGGAAAGCCATTTTAAAGATTTAAATACGTGTATCTTTGGTGTACCATCACTGAGCGTGTTGGTATTGGTCTCATTTGAAAGCGACACATCTCATGACGTCAGGAACGTGTTGGTCAACCTTCAAAACGCGCGTAGGTTGTCCCTACCTCTTGTTTTGTGTAGTTGGTTTTTACTGTTTTCTACCTAGCGCGCTGTTTCCATGAGGTTGATATCAATTTTGATCGCGTTTTTTCGAATCCTGGTTTATTTTCTGAAATTATTAATTGTGAATTATAATAAATACTCATTTATAATTCTTTTAAATCGGGAATATCACGATGTTAGTACGAAAATTTTTTCACATAACCTTAGAATCGTCGACTTCAATTTCATAAAACGCTCGTATCTCTGGGAGGGAACACTTTTGGGGCATGGGATCGGTCTCATTCGATGCTCAGATGTTGTACACATAAAAAAAAAGTGAAAATTGATTTTTTTTTACCCTTAGGTCCCTTTCTCTATGCGATGTCACATATGTACATATCGCTCATTTACTTCAATAGTGTTAAAGTTTTCAATTTACATATACATATCGTCACCTAAAATCCAAAAGGCCGTAACAACCAAAAAATTCAAAATATACTTTTTCATTGATTATGATGTGATTCACGAAAATACATCTTCCCTTAAAATGTTGCTCACATATGTTCAAAAATACCAATTTTATTCGTTATTCAAATTGGCGCCTAACAAATAGATAGTCTTAAATTTATAAGGTATTTTGCTTCTCCTTTAAAAAAAAAAGTTGTACTTACGGTCTTTTCGATTTTAGGTGACGATATGTAACTCATGAAAAAATAGTCTTCTCTTCTTATAGGTGATGAAACAAGCTATTTGTATCAAATGTTTGCACAAGATAAAATACGAAATGCCGCATTATTCTGCATTATTATGTAGTTATGACACTATTGAAGTAAATGAGCGATATGTTATATGTTTCCGTACGGTAAACTCAAAGGGTTTCCGTCGATCAAATACATTTAAGGCTCTGCATTCAGCAGTCTTTTGGACAGCCGTTTTACCTTATTCTAAGTTATTCAAAATCTTTTTATTTAAACTTATTTACATGTTCTAAGTAATCTTTCAACTTAATTTGGAATAATCAGCCGAAAAAATTTAAAGAAGGTAATGAACGAAATAATTCACAGTAATTTAATGTTTGCACTTTTTCCATCCATGCCAGCGCGTTTTAAATATATAAAAACAACTTTGATTTAATTTGTTTAATTTAACTTCACTTACCTTAAATGAATTTGCCGCTACACGTCTGAAGTCAGCTTTAGATAAATAGCCCGTCTTTGTTCAGCTAAATCATTTTAAATTTCTTTCGAGTTTTCACAAATAAATTATGTCAAGGCTGGAAACTGCATGTGGGTTTTCTATTTAACGTTTGTTCTGTATTGCAATTTCTTACAACTTTGCATTCTTTTAAAACTTAAAAGATACACACAGTAAAGGATGGAATATAAAATATGTAAACGAAACTTTCCTCAAAACTTGAATCTGTGCAACGAGATTTAAGCTAAAGCATGTATTGAATTAAAACTTGTTTTTAGCTATTTTTTGTTTAGTATTTATCCATATACATAAGTATATGAGGCTACAATATGTATGTATTTACATACTACATACGTACATATATATATCTTTTTATTTTTGCACAAAATATGTAATCATCATCATCACCAACAATTCTTTCTTAATTCAATTCCACTTTACAAAACATTAGTTGATTTTCTTACACACCCAAATTTCTGTTTTTAATTTTATAGTTTCGCAACAATTGTTTTCTAATAAGTATTTAGCAATTACTTAATGTGCGTTTTTAATTCCTTAATAATTTTTCTAAAAAAAAACAACTTCAGTATTAAATTTTTGTCTTTTTTAACACATTCAACAAAGCGCACACCAACAACAACAACAAGCCGCTCGACCGGAGGTTTGAAAAAGACTGCTGACAGTTTTGTTTACATTTGCACACCAAGTGTTGTCGACTTTAAAAAAAAAGTGTTTCACAAATACCGGTGACTAGCGTTAAAAGCACTAGTATTATTATTTTCAAGGCTGTGAAGTTACATGTGCATGTTTACCGTAAAATATAAGATTTATATCGAGCCTTATTTTCGATTTAATCGTAAGTGAAACAAATTAAAGTTTTGTATACGTAAATTTTCGCTTACGATAAAGTTTTACAGCCTGTATCTTATCAATAATTTTGGTATTTTTATAACTCTGAACTATGGGTAGGCCCTTAAATTAAAAATTTCGATCAAAAAATGTTTATTTTTTACTACATATCGCTTACTATCAAACCGAAAATAAGGCTCGATATCCACTTGAGTAAACATTTAAATGAAACAAGTGTTAATGAATTAAATTATTACAAGATTTTTTTCTCTAGTTTTTTCGTCTTGTTCTTATATGTTTAAATAAACTATTCTATCTATATATATTCTTACCGTCGTATTCATAAAAAGTATTTCAGGATTATTAAATGATTATTTGACATATTTCTATAGGAAATTTGTCAAATAAACCTGTAATAAACCTAAAATATTTTTTATGAGTAAGGCAGTTATTATTTAGTTCAATATTTCGTTAACCTTCAGTTAAGTTCTTCAGGATATTTTTTATTTTCATATTTTTAATACATAATATTTTAAGTTTAACATTTATTAACGCACTAATAATCCCCAATTATTACTTTACTTATTCAGTAAAATAATTTTTTATTAAAAATACATTGAAATTGATTTTGTCTTTTTTTGCTTTCAATCACAACAAAATATATTTTATAATTCTAAATAAAAATAAGCGTCATAAAATTTACAATAAGAAATATTCTAAAGAAGTTAACTGAAGGTTAACGAAATATTGAACTAAACAAATAAAAATAAACAGACTTAAAGCTTGAAAAAAGTTAAGTGTGGTCCATTTAATACATAATCGTTGTAGTCGAAGTCGTAATACGACACTCGTAATAAGGCCCAATATTTTTAACAGCAATTCTGTAATTAGAAGCAAAAACAAAAAAGCTCAAATTAATTTTTTTTTCAATATGTACTAGAATTCGATCAGAACGTTTGTTCGGATTTGAAAGAACAAGTCCTAAATAGAAACAATAAATTAAAGCAGAGCTGTTAAATTTCGATTACGATTAGTAATCAATTAGATTACATTTTAAAAAGAATCGTAATGATTATATAATTGCCTTTAAAAGAATTGCTGTTAAATAATTGATTACGAGTACTGATAATCGAAAAGTAATCTGAATTACTTAAAATTACTAAAAACGAATCAAAAGTAGTTAAAAAATAATCCGATTACTTCTAAGGATTACTTTTGATTATTTTTGATTATTTATTAAGGATCAAAAGTAATCTCTGAAAGTAGTCGGATTACTTTTGATTCTTTTTGATTATTTTTAGTAATTTTAAGTAATTCAGATTACTTTTCCATTATTTGTAATCGTAATCACGATTACTAAGTACGAAACTGAATATAATCGTAATTTAATCATTACTTCACCTTTAAAAAAAATTAATCAAATTAGTAATCATTACGATTAGTAATCATTACTTAACAGGCATGAATTAAAGTTACAAATAAAGTTATTTCTCTTCAGGTATTCAAGACACAAACTGTATTTTTCACACCTGCAATATTTACAATATTCATTTGTACATTTTCTATCCAATACTTAAATTTTAATTTTTTTTCTAATTTTTGTTTATAATTTTTTGTAAATTTTCTATCTCTAAATCTTTTATTTATGTCCTGTTTCACGATATTGAAATAAAATTTTCGACTGTCAGTTTATATTGAAAACAAAAACAAATTTTAATATTTTATTTTTCCTCTCAATGTAAATTTTCAGTCGACAGTTTTTTTGATTTCGTGTAACAGACCATTAAACTTTAATTTAATTTTTTTTCACTCCTATAAAACAAAAATTACCCATCTTAACGCTCAGTAATCACTTTAAATGTATAAAAAAATTATTATTTTACTGGAAGACTTATATATTAATTTTTGAAAAAGTGCTCTAAAAATATTGAAGTTTAATATTAAAATAACGCTTGTTTGATTGACATCATAAAACACCAACTACACCCGACAACTTACACTAAGATTAACATGATAATAAGATCGGAGTAGGAAATCTTATTGTTACCAATTTACTATAATGTAATAGAAATTAATACAAATCGTACGATAAATCGTGGAAGAAAAAAATTTAGTAGCGTATAACATGCTGTCGTAGTAATAAAGTATTCTTTTTCATGGGCGGAGTTTCAATAAGTACGATAATGAGTATTGTATATCATGGTATAAAATTAGATGGCACTTTCTTTTTCTCTTCGTTTAAACAAATAAGAATTTTTGAAAAAATTTAGGTCTTCCATTACAAAATTTTTTAAAAAATGTTTTATTATCAATTAATTTGAGAATAAATAAAGTAATATATAAATTCATATCAATGAACTTTGAAAAATAGTTATATGGTATATTTTTTCACCTTTTTGAGTTTTCTGCTTCTCAATGCAATATACGTTGATAAGACAAATTGACAATTTGAAAATGAATTTGAATGAAATTTAGCATATATATGGATTGCTAGCGCATTTTGTTTAATCTACATATGTAATTCGTTTCCTGGTGATTTCTTTTGTAATAATGGCTTAAATACCCGAACGGCATTTATGGTAAATCTTTTTCACAGATTTTTCAAACCATTAGCCACTATTCGCGAATACCAGGTAACATACGGAGCTTAAAAATATACTAAGCTGACATTTTTACAACATTTTGTACATCCAAAGCTTGGAAATATATAGCAAATTTTTGCTTTCTTTAATACAACATACTTATGTACATAGAATCAATTATGTATAAATACGAAGAAGAAGTGGTTGGTACTAGGTCCTTAAAGGTTTATTTTAAAATCTAAGTAGCAGTTTATACTTGGAATATTTTTGTTGATGGAAAGAATATATGATGGTACTTCTGTGATTTTCAATTTGGTATTTGCTTGTCAACATGATAAAACATTTATTTATAGTCATTGTTTTTTCTCTCTAAATTTTAAATTGAATTTACTATATATTCTATATTTGAAAGAAATAATTTTGAGATAACTAACAAACAGAAAATATAGGGGAAAAATTTAATTAAATAAATATATATTTTTATACCATTTTGTGTATGTATCATGCTGTTGTACAGCAAAATTTGTTTTATGAACAGTTGGTTAAGAAAACGCATTCCGAAAATTTTCACGCAAGTTCGAAAGACCCAGCTTACCTAACCTCTAGATGAGATTACCAGGCCCTTAATTCACTTCTGCAAAATGTCGAATGTGGCATATAGTGCCAGCCTGTAAAACTGATTACTTGTATAAAAAACAGTCCACTATAACCAAATATGCGAAGTTAGTTAATTTATCCATAATTTCATGTGAAAGTTTTAAAGACTTGGGATTTTTCAATACAATCAATATCTTACTATAATTGCGTTGAAATAAATTTTGTAGTCAATAGTTTTAAAAATAGTATATGAATTAATATAACTAAGATTTATATGCAAAAAGATGTTTAAAAACTTTAACAGACATATAAAGCTGGTGCTAATTCGTTGGGTGGTTACTGGTTTGCCGCAATAAAAATGTATTCTTAATATTTTGTGTGACAAACCAGTAACCACCCGATAAATTATGCACTATCTTGCCTTGATTTAAAATTTCATGTTGAATACTTGCTCTTGTGTATATTAGTAAAGAATTTATAAGTTTATAAAAGCATAATCTGCAAGCATATTTTATAAACTTTGCACCTGAAAGTCACTACATTGGCACTACTGCGCTCAGCAGAAAAAGAAACACAACAAACTGCAAGTGTCAAGATAAGTTGGTTCGTAAAGTTATGGTTGCCAGACTAAAGATGTGTATAGTTAACAAACCTTAAACCATGGTGTAATTATACAGGTGACTGCGTAAGGATTTGTTATACAAAAATACGGCAGCCCTAGCTGTGTAAAGAGCCGAAGAATGTCAAAAGCACAAAAATAATTGTACCAAAACCAAAACAAAACGAAGTTTTTGACATTCGTTAGCTACAAAGTACATGGAGCAAAAAATTATCAGCTGTAGTAACGCTGCCACCTGTTTAAATACACCTTGCCTTAAACCTTATTACAGTTGTTTATACGTATAAAAATGTAATGTAGTGCACTTAACGTCAGGTGGTTACTGGTTTGCCGCACAGTTTATTAAGAATACATTATTACTGGGGCAAACCAGTAGCCACACGACGATAGGGCTATTAGGAATTTAGTAGAATTTTCAAAAAATTTATATTTTTTACATATACATATGTACTTTTTTTTTTGCATTTTACATGATCTCTATCTACTGCAAGAGCAGCTGAATAACTTGCAAAATAAATCGTGCTGTTTTTTAACTCTTGAAGAGCATATTTTCTTATTTTCACTGTATACATGGAAGAAAGGCATGTAGAATAACTACATTCCAAAGTTCTATTAGACTCATATCTGATTAGAAATAAATTTATTAGCAGTATAGTAAAACTGTTGGCAAAAAAAAAACAATATGAAAAACTCACTTATGTTATTTAATAATGTAAAGAAATTCAACAGAAGTTTTATAGTAAAAAACAAATATTATAATAATTATTCAACAGTATCGCTTAATGTTCTAAATGTGTTTTATACGAGTATATCCCGTTTAAACGCACTTCTTATTGGCAAATAAAAGTGAAAAGCGTTGTCGTATAACTTTTTTATTGCAAGTTAATGACTCACGAAAACTATTCGCAAATAACGCACTATTTGCAAATAAGTTGTAAAATGTTGCCAATTATTTTTGTTTTGTAAGAAATGCAATACAATGTGTGGCAATATAAATCACAGATAACAAATGTGTACTATCTACGTACAAAAAGTAAGTTAAGTATTTACAAATATGTAATTTTATTTCCAAATAAGATGTGCGTATAAACGAGGCAATACATACCCATTTAGCTCCAAATGTCACTCTAAAGCTTAAGGGGATTAAGAGGCATTTAGCCGCAGGAAAAATTAATAAAATTAAACTGGAAGTAATATGTAATCAATATTGTTTTATATGAAATACACATGTTTGTGTGATGGCATTTGTGCTAATCGACTTGTGAAGTAGTTGTGCAGAGGCGAACAAATTTTAAAACTTAAAACCATTATATTGTTGAGAATAACTTTGAGCTGTAAAATTTTACTATCTAGCTTCATATGAAAAATCCAATACATATTATTTTTTATATTCCTATGCAGTTTGATAGTTAATTCGGCATATGCGCTTGAGCAGCATTTTACGGTTTGGATAGATTTTGACATAATGAAGCTTGAAAGGAACACAATTTCCCTTAATGGGTAAAGGGAATGAAAAAAAAGCATTGGATTTTTAATTAAAAATTCGTTTTAAAACCTAAAATATGTATGTTTTTTTTTAAATTTTTAAGTAAAAAGCAAATGCTTTTTTTTATTCACTTTACCCAATATCTCAGGTGTGTTAGATTTTGCTCATACAGTTATTTAAAAAACTCAATAAATATTTTCAATAAGAGTTTAATACACATATGTATAATAACTCGAGGTATGACGTTGTTTGAGAAAATGAGCGATATGGTAATGGATACCAGGGAAGGAAACTTACTTCTTGGAGTTTGTACCAACTGTGAAAACAAAATGTACTTTTAGGATCATGACGGCACCATTTTTTTAAATATTTATTAATAAGAACGGAAACGAAAAAAATGTGTAAAAATTCAGTAGTAAACAATAAAAACAGAAACTTAATAAAACTTTGTATAAAAATTCAGTAAAAAAAATAAAAAAATAACATAAAAAAATATTAAATATTACATTCATAAGGGTGCAGTCGTAGATCAAACTTGTTAGGCATCGACTTTTTTTTTTAAATTTTGCTTATTTACAGGCCTGTTATTTCCATGCACTATAAAATCTAAGTTATGCGCATAAAAAATTCGTGATAAAACCTAAAACACACTATTGAAGTAAATGATCGATATGTAGTTAACAAAAATAAATATATATTACCACTAGGGATGTAACGAATGTTCGCATTCGCAAATAATTCGCTTACTTTTGCTATTTGCATTCGCTAAAATGTGTGCAAATATTTCAAGCGAATACTAAAGACAAAAAAAATGTATTTCATTTACGAAAATAGTTTACGATTTTAAATTTAAAGACGAAAATTATTTTAAATCAGCATGAAAAAGATACATGTAAAGCATTAATATTTTAGCGGAAAACTTCTATCAATAAATTCTCATAAGTATCAAAATGAAACCCAAATCCAGCGGTGTTTGGAAATATTTTTCAGTTTTGAAAAAGAAAAGACAGTATTTGATTTGCGCGAAAATATTTTCTGCTTAAGACTAGTCTGTTCAAACTTTTGAACGCCATTCATTACTTCGTACAACAAATTTCAAATACAAACAATATTAATTAGTCCTTGTTTACAGGGTTGTCAGATTTTTTCTGGCCTATTTCGCCAAATTGATTTTAAAAATCGCCAAAAGTCGCCAAAATCAATTTTATGTAGTTTTTCTTAATAAATATTTGATAACAAATTTGATTTTATATAAAATTTTTTTTTATATAAATTTTTACAAAATAATCGTATAAAATATTAGCAGAAAATCGCCAAAAGTAGAAGTAAAGTCGCCAAAAGTTATTTTTTACAAGTTTTTCTCATTCAAATTCAAATTGAATTAATTAAAGAAGAAAAATCATCAAAATCCAGCCGATTTTATTTCTTGTAAACGAGTTCTTGTGGGATTTATTATTTTAAACTACTCCTTCAACAAAGTAATTTTGCTGAATTACAAAAATTTTGAGCTTCAATTTTGTTCAAAAAATAGCCAAAACAAGTAAGAGTGCTATATTCGGCTGTGCCGAATCTTATATACCCTTTACCAACGTACGTACATACATATATATAGTATACAGACACATACATACATATTTGTTTCCATCTTGGGAGCTTTAATTTTCATTTTTCAAATTTCATACGCTAAACTTTTCTTTCAGAAGCATAAAATATATTCAATTTATAAAGAAAACGAAAAAAATTTTTAGACCTATTTAATTTTACATAACACAAAAAGTGTGAGTTTTCCAACCCTGGAGTCATAATTTTAAATTTTTCTGATTATTGATACCAATCTAGTTCTTTAAAAAATACATAAAATATGTTAAGTGAACAAAGCAAAAACGAAATAAGGAAAAACTTAGTTTCATTTAATTCCTTTAATATTAAAAAATTCAGTAAAGTGCGACTTTAAATCGCGCACGAAAGGCAGGCTATTTTGCTTTTTCGAAGATTTTTTCAGTTTAAACGATTTTTTCAGTGTTGTCGCTTTTTTCTCGTTTCGGCGATTTTTTTCTGTTTTTGGAGGTTTTTTTCTTTTTGGCGATTTTTTTCTGTTTTTGGGCTTTTCTTCATTTTGGAGATTTTTTTTCAGTTTGGAGATTTTTTTCAGTTTGGCGATTTTTTTCAGTTTTTGGGTTTCTTTTATATAAGCGATTTTTTTTGGTTTTTTTCATTTTGGCGATTTTTTTCTGTTTTTTGGGGTTTTTTTCGTTTTTGGCGATTTTTTTCATTTTGGCGATTTTTTTTTCATTTTGGCGATTTTTTCTGTTTTTTAGGTTTTTTTTTTCGTTTTGGCATTTTTTTTCATTTTGGCGATTTTTTTTTCATTTTGGCGTTTTTTTTTTATTTTGGCGATTTTTTTTTTCATTTTGGCGATTTTTTTTCATTTTAGCAATTTTTCCGTTTTATGCGATTTATTTTAGTCTTAGAAATTTTTTTAATTTGGTGCTTTTTTTCGTTTTGGCGATTTTTTTTTTGTTTTTGGTGTTTTTTTCAGTTTGGCGATTTTGTAATTTTATGATTTTTTAGTTTTACCGTTTTTGAAAATTTCAAGAGTTTTGCTCTTATGGTTTCCAAGATACAGCAGTTGTCAAAATTGCATAGTCAAAAGTGCATTAACTGATGAAACACCCTTTAATTTAAATTTTTGGAAATTTTAGTGTTAATTTTTGTAGTCTGTATAAAAAGTGTATATACATATAATTGTATGTATATTACATGGGATTTTAACATTTTTCGTTGCTCGTTTTGGAACACCCTTTAATTTCCAATTTTCATGTATTTGTTGTTGTAGCGGCCAAAGGTTTACACACTGTGTCCAAATTTCAGGTCTGTAGCTCGTACGGTTCTCGAGAAAATACTAATATAGTTTTAGACATAGTTAATTTTACATAACACAAAAAGTTACAGTTTTCCAACCCTGGAAACGTTTTTTTAATTTTTTTAAATTTTTTTAATTTAAAATACCAGTTGTAATCGTACTGATGTGTAAAATAAGTTTATTTATTAAAAAAAAATAAAAATTTGTTTTCGGTAGTTACTTTTATATGGCAAAATAAAGTTTACGTTTTCCAGCTCTGCAATCGTCTGTCCGATTTTGCTGAATTTCAATACCAATCTATTTTGGAAAATTTCTGACACACCAGTCCAAGAACGAAGTCTCTAGCTTTTCTGGGAGCTTCGGAAAACCGATTTCACGTACAGACAGACGGACAGACGGACATCGCTTATTCGTCTTCCCTATGCATAAGGATCCAGAATATATATATTTTATGTGTCGCTTATTGATATTATAGAAATTACAAACGGAATGACAAACCTATATATACCCTTTTACCATTTTTGTTGGTAAAGGGTATAAAAATCGCCAACAAATTTATTTATCGCCAGAAAAATCGCCACGTCGCCAAACCAAAAATTTAGACGCCAAACGTTTGGCGAGAAATCGCCATATCTGACAGCCCTGCTTGTTTATTGTAAACTCCACGCGAAACAAGTGACACTCATATTATTTCTCATGAAAACTTAAAATGTTGAAGATATATTTCATATGTTTTTCCCAAGATGAACAGAGTACTACTTCTGCAAGATTTTTTCAGGAAAAATTCCTTCCAAGTTTTCTTCATATGTCTTTGACAGCATTTCACATTAATTAAATGTTGAACAGAGTACCAGGATTTATGGCTAAAGTACGAATGGGTGGATTGCCTAACATTGTGTAAGCTTATTTTTAATTATTATATATACTTAGTCTTATATAAATTTATTTGCATGTGATATTTTAACGAATTGTAATATTTGCATTCGATTTAGCTTTCGCTTTCGCATAAATTAAAATGTATTATTCGCTTTCGCATTCGCTAAACTGGTATTCGCTACATCCCTAATTCCCACAGCCAAGGCGAGTTCATATACGAGGAGCTGTCAAGATAACAGGTATGCAAAATTAATGCTACCATATAGTGAAACATTGGCATTTTTAAATTGTACCAAGTAACTAGCGGTAGTAGCACGGTTCCAAAGAGGTCAAAAATGTACCATAAAAAGTACAATTGTACCATGATTACCATCCGTGATGGATACCAGCTGGTCGATGTATTGGAGTCGATGTTATTAATTGTGCTGCCAGAAATGTTTGCAAGCTTATCTGATCTTCTCACCATTTAAATTAGTACGTTTGGGGCAATTCTGTTTCACAACCTGCTTTTTTTTAACTTGGAAATGGCAGAACTGAGGAACGAAGACATTTTATACTATTGTGAATTATATCCAGCTTAGTATGGACAATACTATCCCTTATTGTGATTTTGTAAAATCTATAGGAAAAATGCTGCCTAGTTGATTTTAGCAATCAATTGTGTTAAAAATTATTTTTATTGAAAGTAATACATTGTATTTGCTAATAGCAGCGCTAAGGAAGAGAGTGATATAGAAAATATGGCGTAAGTCTATTTTTACTCATCCGTTGCATTCAGTCCCGTATCAGTGCCGTGTCCGGACTGCAACAGTGAAAACATTTATCCATCACCTCTGTTGCCAGATGGAATTAATACAAAATCAGCAAAATTTAATGAAAAAGAATTATGAAAGTGGTCTAAGTCATATATTTCTTTGGTCGAAATATTCAATAGATTTAATTTGAACTAATCAACAAATATATTTGTATTATGCAACATTTTAATTTAGTGTTGTATTAGTATCGATTGATTTAAATTTATTTCATATATAATAAATATTTATTAAAGTTTTTTTAAGATTTATTTAAAATTTTGAAGCAAAAATGCATATGACTTAGATCACTTTCATAATTAAGGCCACAGACATATAAAGACATAAGTTTTCAAGATATTTTTCGTGCAACAAGTGCAACACTGTTGTTAAAAAAGCATGCATTATGCTTACAACAAAAATATGTACCACAAATACTATCTAATTATGAAAAAAAACTAAGAATGAGCTGGTCAGTTATAATTAGTTTTAAAAATATGTATCACTAAACTAGTTGAACCGTCGCAAAATAAATTGTAAATTTTGTGAAGAAAATCCACAGAAGAATAAAAGTGAGCTTTTTAAAAATGTTAAAAACATGGGTTTAAAAAAAAAAAGTTTATTTATAAAGGGTGTTTTTTTAGAGGTATAGAACTTCGAATTGAAATAAAACACAAGAAAATCGTTTTAATGTCCATCAATTTGGCTTTATTGGAAGGATAATTTTATGGCATTAATGTTTAAATATGATTTCGGGCATGTGGCCGCCGCGGCTGGCTCGAATAAAGCCAATTCTACAGGTCCAATTTTCAACCACTTTTTCGAGCATATGGGGCCGTATGTTGGCAATAACGCCACGAATGTTGGCTTCCAAGTCCCCTAACGTTTCTGGTTTGTTGGCGTAGATGAGCGACTTCACATATCCCCAAAGAAAATAATCCAATGGTGTCAAATCACACGATCTTGGTGGCCAATTGACAGGTCCATTCCGCAAAATTATGCGCTCATCGAATGTTTCCTTCAATAAATCGATTGTGACGTGCGCTGTGTGGCATGTAGCGCCGTCTTGTTGGAACCACAACTCATCCACATTCAAAATCTTCCATAAAGTTGATGGACAAAGCTCCAATTGCTGTGCACGGTGGCGAATCGATTCATTCGGGTCCTCTTCAACACTTTGCTCTACAGCGGCAATTGTTTCTTCGGTGCGCACTGTTCGACGTCTCTGCGGATGCGTATTATCACATAGAGTAAACGTAGTGCGAAAACGATCCATGGTTAACCGAATTAATTGCTCTGATGGACGATTATGTCGACCATAAAATGGACGGAGCTTGCGGTAAACTTCGCGAACTGAACCATTATTTTCGGAATAAATTTGCACGATTTGCAAGCGTTGTTCTTTTGTCAACCTGTTCATGATGAAAGGGCAAACCAAACTAAATATTAATCACTTGACAGCTGACAAAATGGCCGCCAGTTAAAAAAGTGATGCCAACTTAAAGTTCTATACCTCAATAAAAAACACCCTTTAGTAAAATAAACTTATTAATTTATAATAAATAAATTAAAAGAAAATGTGGAAATGGTAGTTTAGAAGACGTCAAAGTTCAGGCAAAACTGAATTCTGAAATAGCTAGTAGGTTGCATTGCAAAATCTTATCGTTAATTGGGTAAAAAATATAATTGTGAGAAAAATATAGTAAAAAATATTTAAAATCTATGGGAGTTCAGGAAAAGAAAAAAAAAAGCAGCAAAACTCATCACCGAAGTACAAAAGAAGACCACAAAGTGCAGGTTACGCGAACTATCCAGAAATTATTTCTCTTGCTCATCAGAGTACAAATGCGTGATGTATGACGAGTCATATTTCACCGTCGAAGGTATTGAATGACAGCCAAAGTATTACTTTGAGTCTTCCAATTACAAAGCAACCGAAAAAGCAAAGTTTATCCGAAAGACAAAGTTTCCAGGAAAAGTTTTGTTGTGGTTAGCCATAAGCGGTATCAGTGAGCCAGTTTTCTTTCAAAGCAGGTTTAGTGGTGAATACCCAAGTTTATAATGAAAAATGTGTACTAGCTCTTAGCGACTTTATCCAAAAATATCCTGGAAGAGATATAACAGTCTTTTGGTCAGATTTGGCATCCTCACATTACGCGAAGACCGTATAAGAGAACTTGAAGAAAAAATTTCGATTTGTGCCTAAGGAAATGAATCCCACATACATATATTCCACAATTGCTGCGTATTGAAACTTTTTGTGCCAATTTGAATAGAAATGTGTACGAAAACGGATACAGAATCAAAAATGTTGATTCCTTACGTCCCTTTTCACAATATATGGTTAAGAGTTAACTTGAACTTTAACTGCAAGTTCTTCATACACAACTTGCCGTTAAAGTCTCTGTTATCTTTTAACCATACATTGTGAAAAGGTACGTTAATCATAAAAATAAAAAAGTTAAAAGCTATAAATACCGAAGGCATTCAGATGTCAATGAGAGAACTATCAAATAAAACTAGAAAGCGCAAACCCCGCGGGAGCCAGTTTGTTTTTATAAATTTTCTTCAGCATTAATAATTAAAAAATAAATAAATCGTAAATTAAAATAAGTTTTATTACACCTGTTTTTAAGCCCCGACCAAAAAAAGGGTGTTATAAGTTTGTAGTGTGTGTCTGTGTATTTGTGTATCTGTGGATCTGTGTATCTGTGTGTCTGTCCGTGTCCACGTACAGCCCAAACGGCTGGACCGATTTTGATTTAGTTTTCTCTGTTGGAAAGGTGAAAATCGGTCCAGCCGTTTAGAAGATGTCACATCTCTTCTAGATAATTCGGGGGTTTTTAAAATTTTTAATTTTTGTTATTTGTTATTTTTAAGTCTGTTCGGATTTCATTCACCATACGTTAAAAGAAGCAATAAATCAAATGGAGTGTCGTAATGTTTTAAATTATTTAATGCAATATTTTACGTTTATGATTTTCTTTCAAACAAAAAATTTAAAACATAATGACACTAATGGCACTTAAGACTACCAAAAAATATATTTTATTTCAATAATTGAAATTTATTTGCTGTTGGTTAAACAGTCACAAACTTCTTACTTTATGCACAGACTTTCAATTACCATATGAGAATTCATAAAATAATAATATTTTTGTTAAAAATTTTTGGTTGAAGTCTACTGATGATTTAGTTGAAGTATATAGACATGCTAAACCAACAGCAAATAAATTTTAATTATTGTATGTAAGCTTCTGACAATATGTCAAATAATAAATTCCTTCAAATATTTTTTATTTCGTTTAAGAAAATCTTACGTCTTGCTGGGATCTACTTGGCTGAAAATTATTTCCAAGTTGTCTGATGAGTGTGGAAGAACAAAACGTTTTTAATAAAAATCACCATTTTCGGATATCTAATTCTATTGTACATACATATATGTATATGTAGGTACATATGTACATATGTATGTATGTATGTATATGTATATGTGACAGCGCATAGAGACAGGGACCTAAGGGTAAAAAAATCAATTTTCACTTTTTTTTTTGTTGTGGACAACATTTGAGCATCGAATGAGACCGATCCTATGCCCCAAAAGTGTTCCCTCCCAGAGATATGCGCGTTTTATGAAATTGAAGTCGAAGATTCTAAGGTTATGTGAAAAAATTTTCGTACTAACAGATTAATATTCACGATTTAAAAGAATTATAAATGAGTATTTATTATAATTCAGAATTAATAATTTCAGAAAATAAACCTGGATTCGAAAAAACGCTAGCAAAATTGATAGTAAACTCATGGAAACAGCGCGCTAGGTAGAAAATAGTAAAAACCAACTACACAAAACAAGAGGTAGGGACGACCTACGCGCGTTTTCAAGGTTGACCAACACGTTCCTGACGTCATGAGATGTGTCGCTTTCAAATGAGACCAATACCAACACGCTCAGTGATGGTACACCAAAGATACACGTATTTAAATCTTTAAAATGGCTCTCCTGAACAAAACCGGTTTTTACCCTTAGGTCCCTTTCTGTTTCGCGCGTCACATATATATAGATACATATATTTCATTTAACAAATTCTCTTCCGAAAATTCAACATGATATCACTATTGTTTAATTACAGTTTTAAGATTCATTAATTTAAATTATCTAAATTATGAGTCTATAGTTTCCATTTCCTCTTCACGAATAAAATCTGAAAAGTGTTCTGTTAAATGGAAAGTTCAATCAATTTTGGCATTTACTACCCATAAAATTTGGTTTTCTTACTGCAGGAGAGGAGCTCAATATCAAAGTTGACACAATTACAAATAACTTTTTCCAATTTAGATTTACATAATTTTGATTTTATCAATATAACGGGTGTTTTTTTTAGAGGTATAGAACTTCGAATTGAAATAAAACACAAGAAAATCGTTTTAATGTCCATCAATTTGGCTTTATTGGAAGGATAATTTTATGCCATTAATGTTTAAATATGATTTCGGGCATGTGGCCGCCGCGGCTGGGTCGAATAAAGCCAATTCTACAGGTCCAATTTTCAACCACTTTTTCGAGCATATGGGGCCGTATGTTGGCAATAACGCCACGAATGTTGGCTTCCAAGTCCCCTAACGTTTCTGGTTTGTTGGCGTAGACGAGCGACTTCACATATCCCCAAAGAAAATAATCCAATGGTGTCAAATCACACGATCTTGGTGGCCAATTGACAGGTCCATTCCGCGAAATTATGCGCTCATCGAATGTTTCCTTCAATAAATCGATTGTGACGTGCGCTGTGTGGCATGTAGCGCCGTCTTGTTGGAACCACAACTCATCCACATTCAAAATCTTCAAAATCTTCCATAAAGTTGATGGACAAAGCTCCAATTGCTGTGCACGGTGGCGAATCGATTCATTTGGGTCCTCTTCAACACTTTGCTCTACAGCGGCAATTGTTTCTTCGGTGCGCACTGTTCGACGTCTCTGCGGATGCGTATTATCACATAGAGTAAACGTAGTGCGAAAACGATCCATGGTTAACCGAATTAATTGCTCTGATGGACGATTATGTCGACCATAAAATGGACGGAGCTTGCGGTAAACTTCGCGAACTGAACCATTATTTTCGGAATAAATTTGCACGATTTGCAAGCGTTGTTCTTTTGTCAACCTGTTCATGATGAAAGGGCAAACCAAACTAAATATTAATCACTTGACAGCTGACAAAATGGCCGCCAGTTAAAAAAGTGATGCCAACTTAAATTTCTATACCTCAATAAAAAAACACCCTTTACATACATACATACATATGTGTGTTTAATCACTCATGTACATATGTATGTATATTTGGTAATCTCCAAAATGTAAATTGTTCTTATAATCAACTAAGTGAAAATCACATGATATGAAATTTGCTTTACTAAAGCTGCTCATTATTATTTTTAATAATCTTTCCAAGAAAGAAAAAACTTCTTTTGTTTACAACGAAAAATGCAAAAGCAAAACAATAATTTGCCTGATCAGAAATATGTACATACTTGCTTACGCATATGTATGTATGTGCGTATGTATTATGTTAAAAAGAAATGAGCAAATACTTGCTCTTATGAGAGTGCATCAGCTTCACATTAAATTAGAATTCAGTCACATGGCCGGTACTTGTCGCGAAAGTTGTTATTTAATGTCGTCCGCATAAAAACCCAATTAAATTAATTAAACAAAGTGTGTTTGTTGTAAAAATACAATAAAAATGATTCTAAAGGAGTCCTAAATAATATTATGATAGTTTTCAAAAAGAATAATTAGTAAAAGTTAGTGAAAAAAGTGTTTAATGTTATTGCAAAAATATGTACCTACATATTTTATGTATACTAAAGAAATTAATTGCAATTGTTGTGTACCAAATATGGCGAAGCAGCGCTGCTGCAGCGGCCACTTGTTTCTTGGTTTCTCATCAATGTGCAGTAGCGCTAGTGTTTTTGTTGCTATTAAAAGAAGAAGAAGAAGAAATTAAACCGGTTTATGTGATAAACAAGTATGTACATACATACTTAAGTGTGTATTTGAAGAATCAAAGGAATTAATAATGTGAGTAGCAACTATATGAAATTTTAAAATAATCATGGCGCTTAGAAAAGAAGGCAGGCAGTTATTAAAAGCGTAAACAATTTCCCAGTAAAAAAAATTGGAAGTCATTCTAAAGGAAGTACATTTTCATTGCTTCCAAAAAATCGATATTTTTAATTTGCCGATAGTTAGCAGAAAACCAAGTAGAAGTTTATTTTAGTCATACAAAACCTTGTAATTCCTCTCTAGTTTTAGAAATTACTCACCAGAATTTTTAAAAAATCGATTTTTTTGAAGAAACTTATGAACTAATTTTGGTCTAAAATTTTAAAGTTATTTGCTTAAATTTACATTAAATTACTGTTTCGCATTTAAATTCCTATAAAAAGAAACTAATTGTTAAAATAGGTAACTATTAGCCATTTTTCCTAGACGAAAATATTATCATAGAACACAAAAAAGGAAATTTTTCTTAAAATCGCTTCCAAATCGGTGACCAGGCAGCGAAAAAGAGAACTTCTTGCAATGACAACCCTATGTAAAAATCATTAGATCGGATCGAAATTTGCACTACTTCCAGATCGCAAACTCTACATTTTCATGACTTTTTTGGAGTGTCTTTTTTTACTGGGTTGTATTGAGGTAAGATTTGTATCTGCATTGTTTTTTGACTTATTACCTCCATACAGTGAAAGACAAAAGTTTAAATACACATGCCAAAGCAGGAGTTTCAAGAAACCGAAAAATTTGTCTGAAAATTTGTTTCATTCAGTTTTATTTATGCACTTTCATTGTTAAATCTATATAGGTACAGCAGACCTGGGAAATTTGCATTAAATAAGGTAATGCATTGAGCATTTTCCTACATTAAACCAAATCAATGCAAATGCAAATTTATTGCATTAGCACTAAATCATATACTTTTAGTGCACTATATCTTGCATTAAACTAAAATCTCTTCAAAGTAATGCATTAATATTGCATTGACATTAAATTTGATATTTTTAATGCACTATTTTTTACATTGAATTAAAATCACTTCAAGGTAATGCTTTAATATTGCATTGGCATTAAATTTGTGGTTTTTAATGCACTATTTTTTGCATTACCACTAAAGACATCATGAAGTAATGCAATATTATTATACTATCACAAAAACATACTCTGCCTTATTGTTGCTATAGATTTTTTCGATTGGGCTTTGAAAGCTTATATGTACTTATATGTGCTTATATGTATATAATAAAGTCACTCCAAAAAGTGCCTAAAATGTCAAAAAAGTCAATATTTAAAAAAAAACTTAGTTAAATCTATAAAACTTAAAACTGTATTCACTTTAAGTAAACTTCACTTTAAGTAAACTTTAAAATTATACAAAGTTAAAATTAAAATATTTCATATACCAATAAATAAAATATAATTTTTCAACTTAACTCAATTTTTGTAGTGCAAAAAGGGAGTGCTCACTTCATAGTAATGCTTTTGGAAAATCTCTTGAACTGCTATCTTGTAATTAGCATGTTATCCCATGATGTTTTTTTTATCATTTGCAGTGCTCTCGGAATGAAATCGCTACAAATATAGGCCATTTCATATGGAATTTTGTACAATTCTTCCTGAAGAGCAAATATCAATTCACTTTTTCATTTTACACTTCTTTCTCTAACTTTTCTGTCAAAGTAATCCAACAGATTTTGAATGGGATTTATATCTGGTAAATGAGGGGAGATCCCATCCATTTGTATAAAAGACCTATCATAGTGTTCAGCGACGTGTGCTTTTGGGCATTGTCTTGAGTAAATATAAAATGTTCAGTTATTCCCATTTTCCTGACACTGAGTTGGAAATGGGCTTACAAAATCTCAAAATCTAAATAAAATAAAAAGATATTTTAAAAAAATTTTGTTTAGTCCATTGAGGGTGCCAAAGAAAAAAATAACGTCCAACGTTAAAACACGGAGCCATTTTTCAAAAGTAAAATTAATTAAAACACACATTAAGCTTTGATTTCGATTGAACTTTTATTTAACCTTTTTAATGCATATCGAGAAAATAATTGTTTCCTATAGATTCTAGGAGCTTTAGCATAAGGAAAAACTTTTGTTCAAGGATTTTTTTAAAATTTGATTTATTGGAGAAAAAAAGGGTAAAGAAGGCAATAAAAGTTCCAAATTCGAAATAATTTTACTGATAATAATATTCTAACAATAAAAGAAATAATTGACTTGGACATTCATAAAACTTATTGATATAAAACGCGAGCAAAATAAGTTTTTAAAAACGCACTACATTGTAACAGATAAAATTTTTTATTAAGAACGAGTTTTACAGTTTGAAACTACTACCAAACTTATTGCATTAAAATAAAACTAAAAATTGCCTGTACTTAATGGTTTTTATGAGGATTGAATGTTTTGTTTTGCAGCATAATGCAGTAAGTGCTCATTATAATGCTTGGACCTCCCCCTTACGTACAAATTACAATGTCCTTTAATGGACGGTCTGGTTGTAGCAGTCGATCCTTTTGAGGTGGTTTTGGACCACCTCAAACCACCTCGTCGATAGCTTGACAAATGTTCGTTTTCAAATTCTACAACGTTATGGGATTCGTAGACATGGTCTTTGCCGTAGCCCCACAAAAAAGTCTAATGATAATGAGATAACACATGAATGAAGTGTGCAAATATGATAAGTGCGAGTTTGGTACAAATGTCACTATCATATACATACATATGTAAGTATGTATGTTGGATATTTAACATATGTATACGTATACCTTCTACAATTTGATCAAATACATGTAAAGCAAGTAAAGTCCCTGTAGTCAGCCTAGAACCATATATCTCTATGTCAACACTCTTTTCTCTAGCGACAATTGCACTAGTTGAAATGTCGACAACTTTCCAACAGTTCTAGTATATTTCTGGTGACATTATCAATGAACGCGTCAATAGTTTGTTATTCTTTTTTATTATGATATGTAATAATATTAAAAACTTACTTGACTAGGGTCAATAAAATGTACTAGTGAAGTAGTGCTAGAGTCTACTGGTAGATTTTTAATGACAACCCTATGTTATATGTCAATAGGCGATTACATTGGCTGTGGTACACATATTCAGTTGTACTATTGACAGTGTCACTAGTAAATCACTAAAATTTTACTATTGACATCGAGCGAGGAAATATCGATATTGTAGACTAGAGCCCCTAAAATTTACTAGTGAATCTTTGGTGCTAATGTTTCAATTGCCACCACGGCAAAAGAACTACTTCGTCAGTATTGCTACAGTCTAGTGGTGGATTTTCAATGACAAGCTAATGTTAAATGTCAATAGATAATTACATTGGCTGGGGTACACCTGGTCAGTAGTACTACTGACAATGTCACTAGTAAATCACTACAATTTCAGTATTCGCATTTTCTGCAGGGGTAATTTGCTCAGCTTTACACTAACATACTACCATAATTACTAATATACGAGGGTGGATCCATAAGTCCTTGACTTTTGTGAATGAAACACAGTTTTTTTGCCAAACAAAAATTTATTTTTAAGCATAATCTCCTTTTAACTCAATACATTAAGTCCACAATTTTTGTATCCCTTCCAAAAAAAAAAGGATTTTTAGAGGTCCCTAAAATAGGCATTTGTTTGGTCAACAATTTCATCATTTGCAGCTAAATCTCTTTCCACCGAGCCATTTCTTTAGGTTCGGAAATAGGAAGTAGTCACTAGGGGCTAAATCTGGCGAATAGGGCAGATGAGAGAGCAATTTGAAGCCCAATTCATGGATTTTTGCCATGGAAACTGCTCATGCGTTTGTGGTCGATTGTGAGCAAACGCGGCACCCATTTTGCGGAAAGCTTTATCATACCCAAGTAATCATTCAAAATATAAACCACTGAGCCATGTGGGATGCCTATGGCATCAACAATCTCACGCACTTTTACTCTTCGATCGGCCAACACCATATCGAGGATTTTTTTTCGACATTTTCGGGTGTACTGACCTCAATTGGCCGTCCAGAACGTTCAGCGTCATTTGTACTTGTGCGACCACAACGAAAGTCAGTAAACCATTTTTTTACTATTGAAATCGATGGTGCACAGTCCCCATAGTATTTATCGAGCTTTTCCTTGGTTTCATTGATGTTTTTTTTCACAAAAAATAATTTTTAATGAGAACTCCAAATTCACTTTTTTCCATTTTTAGGTTGTATGTTTTGAACAGCTGTTAAACGCGAAGTAAATGACGACACTTGCTCAAAATTTGACAGTAGTCTTTAACAGGTGGAACATTGTTGCATTTCATATAACTACTATCAAAGTTCGAAAAGTCACGGACTTATTGATCCGCCCGCGTATATTACCTTTATATACAGTTGCGTAAATTGAAATAGCAGTACCACCACATTTTTAAATATTTTTCTGAGAACAAATTTTATATTTTTAATTTTTATTGCATTAGAAAATATATGTTACAAAAGAAAATAATCCCCTCTGTTCTGAAAACCGATCGAAAACTAACTCCGACAATAGAAATATTTTTTTAATTTTTTTATTACATACATATATTCTAAAATATCATATCTGAAAGAAAATTATCGTGCATGATTTTAAACACATTTGCAGGACTATTTATAATTTTTTCAAAACGAGAAATTTACTCGGATTCGGTTTACTGAATAGGGCCTAATATTTATAAAAATTCAATTCAAGCGAAATCACATATAAGGCTTTACCTCAGCTTATGCCATGTATGCATGTGCAAACACAATTAATTTATCTCAATTTACAATTGGCCTCCTTTTTTCCCCACGCATACAAATTTGTAAGCAGACTTAAAAGGGAAACTGAAATGGTGTAAACAATCAAAGTTTCACTTGTGCGAGCATGAGCATTACAGTGATTTGCAATTTATAGTCTAGACCTTTTGTATCTCTTAATGAAAACGATTGCATTTCCATTTCCAATTTAAATATTTGCAAGATACGAAAAGGAATGTGTACACTTAAATCCATCGATGTCATTTAATCTTATCGACACATTTTTGGAGGACTATTTGCAAAGTACTTTTGAGTGTTTGTATGAATGTATATGAGAATCATTGTGCTATTTTTCTGTTGTACATACATACACATTTTTGCTGATACACATATTTTTGTTGCGGTTTATGCGGTTAGTGATTGCGGCTGGTTTTTTTCTTCTTTTCATTTTAATATTTTAAACGATGCTAAGCAAACAATTCTTATATACATACATATAAAATTAATTCATGCAATTAATCAGTAAGAAAATCCCTACTAACTACACTGCACTCAGCGACTCATAAATCAGGATTCGCGGTAAATGTTGCAACAGCAAATTCCCGCTCAATTCGTTGCCTTGGCACGATTGCTGGTTAAGTGAATCTCGCTTGCAATGCAAAGTACTCGTAGCATAAAAGAGTAAACTCAAGCACAGAGAAAAGGAACTTATACTTAAACAGCAGTTTTATATATTTGTAGCGATTTATTTATTTTTCTGGTTTTTCGTAATTTTTACATTTTACAGGAAATAAAAATAAACGAGCAACACTTCTTCAAAAATCCACTTTAAACTGCTTCTGCTTCAATTTTTGTTTTTGTTTGTTCGCTACACTCCTTGTTGTTGCTTTTTTGCTTGTATGTATGTACTTATGTATGTCCGATGTTCGCTATATAAACTGTTAATAACTTTTTCTTTTGGCTGTGGCCGGAAGTAATATTTTCAACTGTACTCGTATACATTGTGTCCTTGAGTGCAGATAATATTTTCATATGCTGCCTTGTGTGTCTGTCTGTGTATTAAGTTCCTTTCAATCGGAATGTAAGATGTTTGAAATGAAGTGGTTGCTTACTTGCCACATGTTGTTTCTTAACTTTAATTCTTTTCTGCAAATTTTAAAACAAATTACTTGATCAAGATATTGACTTCGCTGGTAATGTAAAAACGTAAAAGTATTGTATGTGGTTTTGTATATATAAAGTTAGTAAATATTAGTTTGTTTATTTTATTAGTTTAGTTGAGTTATTACGTTATTTGAGTAAATGAGCAATATGTAGATATGTACCACGTTATGAACACTTTTTCCAAATACTTCTTAGAACTTTAATTATATTTCTCAACATTATTTTAAACAAAAATTATAACATGGCACATACATAAGTTGCCATAGTTCCTACAAGGAGCATAGGGCTACGGCACAGTGGTGTGATATAAGAAAAGTGGTAAAAAGTCGGCAACTTTTAAACTACTCAACCGATTTCGAGGATTAAAAAGATCATTAAGATCGCTTGATATTTACAAAAGTTATAAATTCCGAAAAAATTTTTAAGCTCGCAGTTTCCAACTTTGACGCTCTGTGGAGCTACCTTGCCTTACAACAGGTTCAACACTTCTTTTTTTTGTTATCAAAATCTGTTAAGTAACTTAAAAGTTGCGTAATTTTTTCCACTTTTTTTTAATTTCTGGTCACTGTGCCCAGACATATTGTGCAAAAATTTCTTTGTGAGAAAAAACAATTCAAAAGAAATGTAAGAAGGTGAGAATTGCGAATGACAGAACAAAACTAAATGAGGAGTACAAGCAAGTTTGTTCCCCTCTCTGTACCTTTTACCTTCCTCTTTTATAAACTCTAGAGTTGAGCAACTAAAATTGCTGTGTTATGGAAATTGAATGAGATATATTTTGGTAAATGAAAGAAAAAAAATTATGGTAGTAGTGCCTTTACACTGTCTCGAAATCTAGCACTTTCGAGATTTCGAGCTAAGTCAAGCTGCTTTTATCCAGATTTCCCATATAAAATGAAATATAGGTTTTCAGTAGATTTGTAGGAAATCTAATAAAAATCTAATGTTTTTATTTATTCCTTACTACCCTGTACAACAAAAGGTGAATTGGCTGAATTGCAGTTATTTGGTTGTAGTTTTGGGAACAAATCAGCTGATGGGTTTTGATAAAAGTCAAAAAAAGTTGGTGTAAACGGTAAAGATTTTCATAAAGATTTTAGTCAAAATATGCAAGATTTTTTGCTGATGTAAGTTCCCTATAAATGATTTTTAGTAAAATGAAACGCAAAATCCTAGATAATATAATTTATTATTATTATTATCTTTTGATTTTCTGCTTCTAGCTCTCGTATTGTCTAGTAGTTCTTGATTAGGGTTTCTTATTTTAAAGCACTAAATTCCGGATGCTTCTAGTCCGTCAGTTCTTGCGTATATAAATTGAAGAAAAAAAGTTTTTTCTTCATAAATTAATTTAATGGATATAAAAAAGCTTTTCAATAGAAAATAAAATCCAAATAAATTATTTTTAATGGTTTGTATTAAAAAACAGAAAGTTCGCACTTCCATCATCGTTACTAACATTCATCATCGTTGTCATTATTAGGAATATAATTTATACCCTTGAGACTAACTGCTATAATCAATGGCCACAGACCATGAAAAAGGGTATTACTACCGTTTCTAAAAATCCGCAATCATTCCCCCATTGGCTCGTTTACTAAATAAATTTAAATAAAACCAGTTGATACACAATACAATTTTGCCATCATTTGCCTCGTTTATCCTTTTTCTATTACGACTATAAGTATAAAGTTTTAGCTGTTATATGATTTGGTGTTATGTTATTTCAATGGTTAATAAATTTAAACGAAAATTTTTCCAATATATGATGACACAAATAGTGGAAAAGAAAAAAATTAGATAAGCTCAACTGATTTTAATGCATAGATATACATACATATACATACATACATACATACAAAGTCTTGGAACTTTATTCCTTGGTTTGGTCATATTACGAATTTCCAATTTGATTTACAGTTATTTGATTTGCCATAAAATATTGTGTATATTACGAAAGTAAGTGTGTAAATACATATATATATATATATATATATATATATATATATATATATATATATATATATATATATATATATATATATATATATCTGTGTGTGTGTAAGTATTTGCTTTGATGCTGCAGGAAGCAGCAGTAAAATTGAACAACCGCAAGGAATATCTCCTTAAAATGTTCCAGTCCTTGCAACCTCGAGCGGAAAAATTACACTGTGATATTTAAAATTGTATTTTCAAGGCAAAATGAACACCCATTGGGTAAACGTAAATCGAAGATTCTGATTTTAGTGGAGTCTTTTTTAAAGTTTTCGTTATAACTTTGGCATTTATAGTCGTATCTTTAAGTATGAAGTATCGATGTATATCATCCTAGTATTAAGCCGCCACATCTCACTTCCTACCGTCCTAATATACAACCCTAATACTAGAAAATTAAAGCTCCCAAAAACCCATTAAACCTTCTCAAAAAAAGTATTATCATAATTGTAGCACAACAGTTTTATATTAATATGCAGGGAAACCGTAAATATGCAATTGCATATTTTTTCTTATGTGACTTATTAATGCTAAGTTAAGATAAGTTAAGATAAGTTATTTATCCATTTCAGAACTTTTTATGAATTTTGGCATTAATTTGTTATTGCATATTTTGTCCTTTAATGCATATTTTGTCCTTTAAAGTATATTTTTGCATATTTTAGTTTTACACACATATTCTTAGATTTTTTTTAAATTTTAAGAGCTTTTAGGACATATTTGATAATTATTTAAATATATTAGTCAAACTGTTTTCCCCGTCAAAATGTAATTTTTGCAATTCTTTGCCATTTTTAATAAACGCCGTTGCTTTGATTAAAACCGATCATCTCACAATTATCCAGCTATTGACGCTTCAATAAAAATATTTGACGTTAATTGCAATAAAAACTTGGTTTTTGCTATTTGTGACGGACTTTGCCCCAATTATATCACTAGAATCATCATCATGTGAGAGGCAACGATTTTGTTTTTGAAAATCTAAGTGAATATTTATCCAAAATACAGTTTTTTTTATTTATTTTATTCTTAGCCCCCGACCAAAAAAGGGTGTTATAAGTTTGTAGTGTGTGTCTGTGTATCTGTGTGTCTGTGTATCTTTGTGTCTGTATGAGTCTACGTAGAGGCCAAACGGCTGGACCGATTTTGATTTGATTTTTTCTGCTCGAAAGGTGACTTGATCGAGAAGGTTCTTAGCTATGTTTTAAGAAAAACGTTCCAGCCGTTGAGAAGATATCACATCTTTTCTAAATATATTCGGGAGTTTTTAAAATTTTTAATTTTTGTTATTTTATTTACTAATGAACCTTCGACCACAAAAGGGGAGTTATAGGTTTGTAGTGTGTCCCTATGTATCTATGTATCTCTAAGGGCTGAAACGATTTTAATTGAGCTTTTTTCTGTTTCAAAGGTGACTTAATCGAGAGTGTTCTTAACTATGTATGTTTGAAAAAGAAATCGGTTCAGCCGTTTAGAAGATATCACATCCTTTATGCATATATATTCTGTTGAATCTGTGTGTCTGTGATGCCGCAGAGCGCCGTAGCACCCAAACGGCTAGACCAATTTTAACTTGGTTTTTTTTTTTCGTTTGAAAGGTGACTTGATTTAATATCAGCTTGGACTATACGTCGGGTTTTTTTATATTTAAATTTTGTTATTTTATATGCAAATATTATTGGAATGTTATATTAAAAAAAATAGAGACGAATTGTTAACCTCCTTCTTTTTTTGAAGTCGGGTAAAAATAGACTTTTTTTCAAAATTAAACAATTTATATTATTTTTAAGAACATATTTTTGAGTATTTTGGTCATATTTTCAAGTTTTGAGTGCATATGGAATGCGCATAAAACACTTTTTTAGAGCATGTTTGTGGTTTCCTTCTTTATGGGTTTAAAATATTGTTACGTTTAAGATTTTTGAACGCATGAGTTCTTTTAATTTCTCAAAAATAAATAACACAAATATTTCTTTGTTTATTCTTGACTAACAACAATAATTACAAACAATCTTTACTTAATTATTGATAACTTTCGCTCCTTATTATCGACTATACCTTGCATTTACTTTCAACGATATTTACACCACGATTACCTGATTTACACTGACTCGCTCTCATACACGGGAGGAAATGCTTCTAGAATGTTCGCCACTGTGTTCATGGTGTAACAAAATGTGTGCAAACTTAGTAAAGACAAATATGCACACGTCACCATCTGTGCTGTCAGTTCCTATTGTTAACTAATTGCTCAAACAGTTTTCTTACACAATCTGGAAAATTCACATTACTGTTTCTAGGATTTTTGTAGATAATTTCATTGACCATTGTTTTGTATTTCAGAGTTGCTGCGTAATGACTTTTATGTTGGTAATACTGTGTGCAGAGTTGTTTCTACCATGTGTGTTTGCACTTTTATGGTTATGTGCGAGTGTGTGTGTGTGTGTGTGGTTGGATGAGTATCTCCCCTGCAGTCAGACTGGGACCAATTGCCTTTATATCAACACTAAAATTCTAGTAGTAGTTATATTGCCTACAATTTCCCTTCTATTCGTCAGTATAAAAGAAAGAGAGAAAACAGATGTGGTGTATTTCTGGTGAATTTTGCAACAACTTGTCAATATACATAAATTTTTATGTACGTAAGGTATAGAAATGTACCAGTAAATGTCTGGTTGGTAATGTCACCATGTTTCCATGTTACTAGTAGATTTTCAATGACAAGCACATGCTAAATGTCTATAGCACAAAGTATTGTATGGGGAATAATTAGAGAGTAGTACTGGTGACAAAGTCAAAAGTGACTTAGTACATTTTCACCATCGACATTTCCTTCAGGATCTTAACAAGCTGTAGCTTTACAATAATTGTTATTGCTATAGGTCTTATGTATGTGCATACGTGTGTGCATTTAGTTATTTAGCCAAATATTTCTGGATAATTTTTTTTACCAAGTGCTTTTTTTATAAAGTATTTACTTTAGCTCTGTTTGAGTATTTTTGAGTAACAATATATTTTTTTTGCCCGAAGGTAGGGATCACCTTTTAAAATTTTCCGTTAAATATTCGGTCGACAGGTATTAAATACTAAAATGACCTCTAATTGAAAGATAGATGCACTAATAATCGTAGCGTTACTAGTCTCTCTGTCTTGCGTTTTATTTTTTAATATAATCCAAGTTAATTCTCATTCTGATTTCTTGTGAAAAGACAACCAATCCACGGAAGTTGATATTGGATTTGTTAGTTGCCGAAAGTCGTCCTACGGATCCTTCGTTCGTTCAGGAAAAAATGTCCAAATTGCAATAATAATTAATATCTGAAGGTGTCCAGCGCACTTTGTTTTTAATATATAATCAAATTCTTCTACATAATTCTTAAGTTTGAGACACCTTTTTGCTATTATTGTAAGCCTTAACGCTTTTATGTCTCTTGCAGTATTGTAAAACATTTTCTTTAATCTTAAATTGATTTTGCAGATAATTTGAATACGAATTGTATAAATATTGACACTGGTGACTGCCGTCCTTAAACTGTTAAAATCAGCAGCAAAAGTTTTATTTCAAAATCATAATTTCATACTTTTATTCAAACATTTAAAATAAATATCTCAAACATTTGCCAGCTGGTAACAAAACATTTATAAAGAATAAAAAAAAAGAAAAATATTTAAAAGAACCATAAAAAATTAATGGAATAAAAAAAAAAAAATTTTTGCAAGAGTGTGTGTCATTAAAAAGTTAAATTCATTTTAGTCTCAAAACTGTGACCCAAAAGATACGAAACATTGAACACTGAAAATTATCTACCACCCATCGTTCTTAAGTTATTATAATTTTTTTTTGCAACTTTACATTTACATTTGTAGGAGCATGTGTGTGTGTGTGTGTGTGTATGTATTTATATCCGGTTGTGTGTCAGATTACAAGTGCATGTGTGGGTTTTGATTTTATTTTTTGTGTATAGACGTGTGTGACGGTTACACAGATAGAGCGACATGTTGTTGCATGCATGCTTATTTGTATATTTATTTATGCAGACTTTTTTTTGTCACAAAAACTTAAGGACAATTTTAAAGTTTTTAAAAGTTCGAAAGTTTGTTTTCTTACTTTAGTCTCAATTGCATTAAAAATACAAACAGACTTGTAAGCACACATACCCAAATTTTTTTCTTCAAGATTTAAATACCCAGCTAGCATTTGGGTGATAATTTTTTGCAGAAATCTCCTATATGATTCTCCTCAGATCACGTTTGATGATTAAAGACTGATTATTCACTTGGGTGATTGAAAATGGACTCACTTATAAATCATATCTATGATCAGATTTTGATTTCTTGAAAATAGAGGAAAAAAATGCAAAAAGGTGATTTAGTGATTTAATACTACCAGAAAATTACACAAAAATTAATCATCAAATCGTATCATAAATAATTCCTTGGTATGATTCATCTATAGGGCACCATTTTCTCACAACGGGAGTATCAGTTATGATCGAATAATGAGCTCATATGCGGTTATTTTCCCTGTCAAGCTGATTCGAAAAAGATTCGATTATGATACAAAATGCTAGCTGGGTATTTACATATGCAAGTTTGCTCTATTTAATAGTGTATTTTTGTATATCTTTACATATCCCACCCCGATTTTACATGCATACATCCATACTACAACCATACATACATACATACATCTTATTTTTTCATAGATTGCCGAGAAAATAAAATTTAGCACATTTTTCAATTGCAGTCTTAAGGGATACGAACAGACAACACAAAACTTTATTTATCCCCCCAATTTCACACTTACTTTCCCCTTTTACACCTGAGATACCACCCAGGTAGCATTTTGTATCATAATCCAATCGTTTCCGAATCAGCTTGACGGGAAAATAACCGTATATGAGCTCATTTTTCGATCATAAATGATACTCTCGTTGTGAGAAAATGGTACCCTACAGATGAATCATACCAAAGAATCAGTTATGATACGATTTGCTGATTATTTTTGAGCAATTTTCATATTAAATCATTTAAATCACCTTTTTGCGGTTTGCATGATGTTCCTCTATTTTCAAGAAATCATTATTTGATCATATAGATGAATCATAAGTGAATCCTCTTTCAATCGCCCAAGTGATAAATCACTTTTTAATCATCAAAAGCGATCTGTAGAGAATCATATAAGATATTTCTGCCAAAAATGATCACCCAAATGCTAGCTGGGCATACTGACATAAAAATAGAGTAACATGGATGTATGTATGTAAATATGTGTGTATGTATGTATAAATGTATATGTTTATCGTTTCAATTTAAATTGACTTGAGTCAAAGAAATTCTAGCATAAATAACATGGAAAAAGCTAAAATGAGTTCGACTGTAATGTAGCAGAGCTGAAAGCAAGCGTAGGCGATAGAATTAAGAAAATCAAGCAAAAGCAGCCAGGCAAGCAGGCAGGCAAGGCACACTTTCAGTTTTATCGCATTTTTGTGATTTTTCTCTGAGCTGTCTGTCTGTCTGTCGTTCAATTCAGCTGAAGTTTCAATGTAAAACTCGAATGAACGTTACCATGTACATGCATGCATACTTGTCGTTCTAGCAGAGATCATCAAAAATAAAATTGCACTTCACAGATAAAACTAAGAGCGAGTGTATGCAGCAGCTGGGAAGAGTGTGTTTGTAAAGTTGCAAATTTTCGTTTGGCAAAAATTTCCATAAAAAAGGAAAGAAAAGTAAAACAACACTCAACCTTCGGAGACAATTTAGTAAAAGTTGTTGCACTTAATACAAAAAGTTTTTGCAAAAAAAAAAAAAGAAACAAATTATTTACTTTTCATTTATGTGTATATGTAAAAGTTTAATGCTGTTTTATGTCCATATGTATAACTAAATGTATCATATCGTTATCTAAAATACAAAACGCCGTAATTAAATTTTTTAGTTTTCTTTGCAGTAGTAGCAAAAATCATTAAATTAATAGAACCCCTTTGAAATTTGTAAATAAAATCGGAATTTTTTTTAACATATCCTAAAGAAATATTTAGGGTATAGACATACGGAGTTTGGTTAATTTTTTTTTAAAGAGAAATAACACTCAGCCAATGAATGCCTACTACATACTATTACCAGTTATTACCTCTTTAGGAAAGGGATAGTGATAGAGGGGACAGATGTGTTTCAGATTTCCGTGTGCACCTGCATTACGGCCTTATCTCACGGTGTCCTAGACTCGGGTGTGGGTTAGACGCCAAACCAACGCCCCCATGCACCCTTTTAGGAATGCACCTATGTTCACTCCACAAAGGCACATAGATAGGTTGCAATCCTTATATATAGTTATCCCTGTACTATATTTAATTACCTTGCTGAGGTAATTTGAGCTATCTAAACTCTGCTGCTATGTTCGTGCCATAGCAGCTTCTTTTGATTGGCAACAGCACCTAGAATAGTGTCTGGCTGACCGCGTCATACCAACCACTAGCATTGATTTAACACTGGGAAGCCAAGACTATTCTCCCAGCGTATCTTTTGGTAGCAACCACAGCCACCACGATAATTCTCTGGCTTCCACGCTAAGGTGTTGTGTATACACTCATAGCAAAGTCCCCAAGAGAATTCCTCAACCATTGCCGGCACAGCTCAACCACCCATCCGAAATGAACCCATGCCTGTGTCGCCAAAAATCCAGTGCCTACTTCACACACACCAAAATCATCCCTTAAACCCCGTGGGGTAGGACGAACTCGGCCTTTTAGCAAAGGATCCTGACGACCGCTACATGCACTCAAATTTTCAGAGCAGCTCGACTGTCGGGCAACCGGCACCCGTGGCACCAGAAGTAGCCTCTGGTCAGACCCCGCAGTTCCACCAAAAAGGCTTCACCACTACTATCTTTTGAACTCAGGGTCAGTTCTAGGTGATCATGCACCTAACTGACATCAACAGGAATCTGTCTTCCTTTTATAAATATGTGCACATCCTTTGCTCTGTTGCCAGAGATCGGGTAGTAACACGTAAGTTCTATGGGTAATGTACCAAAGGTACATCAATGGAAAAAGCCACATTACCCCAGCTGGGGCCCCGGGGTTGCCAAGCCCGTAGTCAAAAATAGACTCCCCTGGGGGAAGTGATAGAGGGGACAGGTGACAGTGAAGAAAGAAATAATGGAAAGCTTCATTTTTTTACATCTCTACTTCTGGCACGTTTTTAATAAGCCATTGTTGCAGTGCGTATTAGATTTTCCTAACTGTGTTTAATAGCCATTTTATTGGTTATTTTACTTAGCCGATGGTTCTGCTACAAAATACCGATGAAGTAAGGCACTCTCATGTTACATTAGGATTAGTATCCTCTGAAGTTCAGTGACCTGCATCACTTGAACTTTCCTGCAACAATTGATAAAGGACACTAATGCATATCATAATCAATTAAAAAGTGAATATACAATTTTTGCAAGTCAGGGACCACTCTATTTGATAAGACAATTAGCTACTCCTGGTGTGCTTCGCTACCCCCATCGTCTTTTAAATTTCATTAGCTACAGTAGGCAGAAATTAGCTACAGTAGGTACATAGAATTTGTCTTGTACTAAATGAAGGGATACCTTCATGCCTTCAATTTTATTAAAATCGATTTTAAAGTTTTGGAGGAGCAGGACTCATTCCCTGCCCCTTGCTTGTCTTACTTTTGAGAAGGTACATAGACTATGTCTCCTTCTAAACGATCTATTTAAATGTCCTCAAAATCGAGTTGAGACTCAAAAATGGTCCGCCTTACTTCCTCCTGGTCCTAGTTTAGAAAATGGCTATTATAATTTTGAGACATTTTAGACGCATATCTATCCATGTTTGATTGTTTCGGAGAGGCAGAAATCTCCCCCCGTCACCCTTTTAGTCATACTTTTGAAAATAAAATAGCCTTTGTAAATTTTTAGACGCAGACTATCATAACTAAACTATCGCACACTAAATCATAAAGAGTCACAACTCAAAATTATAAAAGTGCTTTTGCTTTTTTATAAAACATGTAAATGAAGAAATTTATAACGACCTCAGCAATTTCTTTTGCAATACAGTCTTCTTGAAGAATATAAAATATCGTTATGCTTGTTTTTATGTCACATACTTGCGTCATTTGTACAGTATCAACAATTGTTTGCAACTACTCAGCATCTGAAATTTTTTGAGTTGTGACTCTTTATGATTTAGTGTGCGATATGTTCTAGATATCATTAAAATCGGTTTGGTACTAGTTTTAAAAAAGGTAATACGCTTAAACCTTCCCGGAGATACACAGACTAAGTGCACCAAATTTCATCGCGATCGGATGAGCGGTTTGTCCGCGCATAAGGCACATACAAACAAACATTAATTTTTATTTTTTGCTGTTAAATATTTATTTTCAATGCAACTCCCATACATAAAGAAAGTCACATGAAAATGTACCTTGAAATGATGAAAACTATTTTTTGGAATGCTATGCCCACCAATGCTTTGAATGGCAAAAATTAATATATAAGTATAAAAACAGTTTTTACAATGTTTTTAACTTTTTACCTTCTTGAACATTATTTTTGTAGATAAGAATTTTTTAACTTAATTAAAAACTCACCAGTGTACAATCCTCATCAAATCAGAACACTGGTACTAAGTACCTTTAAACACACAATGTTAAGTAATGTTAAGTAATACCACAATGTTAAGTTCGTTGCTCTCTTCACAAAAATGATTGTTTAAGTAATTTATCTCGAACTTAACATTTAACTGCCAAAAGAATGTTAACAACACAGAGAAAGTTACAGCACAGTATCTTAATACTAGTTTTCGATCACATCATTAGTTTGTATTACAATTTGTTTTGTTGGCAACTGTGTATATACGTTAATAGTAGAGGAGTGTGTGTTTAGAATCATTGTATTGAACATTATTGTGATTGACATATTTTGACTTTGAGTCCGACATTTTGGTTCTAGATTAAAGAACAAATATTTTCAAGTTTTTTCATCTATTACAAAACCATCGCAGTCGAAGTGAAAAAATGCCAACTACGATAAGGGGGTTTGCTGTGTGCGTCTGTCATCTGTATTGGCTTATAGTTTGTATGATTGTATATTTCTTCATAAGCAGAATATACAATATAATATGTAGTTCTTGTTATTTATTCATTTCATAAATACTTTACAAAGTAAATTTGTAAAGTATTGTGGCACAAATATGGGCGTAGTAACTAGACCATATGCCCAAGATGTTATTAACAGTATTTTGAAAAAGTTTTGTGACTGACTGTACACGACCTATGCCTTCACATAGGAAGTAGCAACGTGGTTGTTAAAGAAATTCCACAAAAAACCGCAAGATTATACGGATATTCGTGGCAGATCAGTCAATCAGTGGGATGAAAACCCTCGAAGGCCAAACCACACACACGCCTGACCGCACTTAAGAAATAATTACGATGACGCGAGAGCTGTTCTTTAGCCCAGAGCTGCTTAACAACTTTAGTTCTTGTAATGTTTTGAATGTTTACTTCAACATCGTCGTGTTTGTTTGTATGCTTGTGTATTATGTTCTTTGGCTAATAATCACTGAATAGTTTTTATTGCTGGCAAATGTTTTTTTATGGAAAACCTTTGTATATAGTCAGTTTAGACTAATATTTCGCCATACTTGCGTTATTTTTTCGCTTTGGCGATTTTTTCGGCTGCAGTGACATTTTGCATGTTGACAGTTTATCTTTTTTTTGGGCGAATTGCAAATCGCAATTTTTTTTCTGCTAAATTAATTTATTTCCATTTTGGCTCTTTTTGAGATTTTACGATTTTTTCCACGTTGAACTTTTCTGCCGTTTTGGGGACTTAATTTTCATGTAGCGATTTTTTAGCTTTAGCAGTTTTTTTTGCGCTAGAAACATTTCTTAAGTTGGCCACTCTCGTTTATATACGAGTTGATCTGCAATTTTGACTGAACAAAAACTTTTTTAAATAAATTTTGAAGTCTTTGTTAATCAGAGAAGGAAGTAAAAGAGCTAAATAGTCAAGAGAAGAGAAAAAATCAGCTAAAAATGGCTGACATATTCGCAATTTTTTTTCTGTCCCACTGTGCAGCCAAATACAGCCCCATTCAATTTATATATATGTATATCGACCATTTGTCGTCAATGTTATCACATCAATTTTGTATACAATTGAGTTATTTTATTTCAAATAAATACAACAATGAGAATATCTTTAGATTGACAAATATTTTTAAAAATTATGGCAGGTTTTTTTTTTTGGTATTTTGTAATATTTTTTGTTAAAAAAATTACACATACACATATACTACATAAAAATTCATACATACATAACTATGTATGTATGTACATATGTGCTTGCATATAATGTTTTTTTTTTGCAACAATTGTCACTTTATTGAAAATTTAGCTGAATTTTTAGACAAAAACTCAGCAAAGTTGCCATCATAAAATTTCGCTATTGTTTTACTATTAAGTGATAAAAAAAAATTGGTAAAATTTGGTGCTACCGCTGTTGTTGCTATTGTATGTAGTTTTTATTTATATTTATCTTTTGAACACAAAGTTGTTTGTGCAGCAATTCCTTCCGCTTCCGCACCCGTCAAATTTTATGTGTATTAAACATCCGTTTTTTACATTTTTATTTTCATGAATTTTGTCGCTGTGCAAAATCTCTCTGTATTTTCCAAAAAAATTTTTTTTTACATTTTAAGTGTGTGTATTGGTGTGTGTGAGATAGAGACGGAGAGAAATATATTCATTCATTCACACGTGGAGTTAACAGAAATTTTGTCAGCAAACTTTGTTTTTTTACATTATTGTTTAAATGATAAACTTTACGGTATAAACGCACAACAATTGCACGGGAAGTTATTTATATTGAAATTTAATATATGTAAATATTTATCTATATAAATTAGAGAATCAACTTGGTTGAAAGAAGTTTTATTATATATTTTTTTTTTAATTTGTATAGAAAATATTTGTACAAATAAAATAGTTGCGGCGAAAATTCAAAATTAAATTATCTTTTTCTTATGATGTTTTTACGAGTATTTTTAATCAGGAATAATTTCTTAACCGGGCAATTCTTATTGAATTAAATATTTGTTTTATTAATTAATGTAATTTTCTAAAGAACCAAAGAAATTCTTAATAGGGCGCTTAGGCCTATTGGGAAATCAAGTTATTTTAATTCGTGTCTGAATCAAAAGGTTTTTCATTAGTATTTAGTGGTTATGCTTTTTTGAGGAAATTTTTGCCAAGTCTGGCAGTACTTTTTTTAAACCGCTAAACTGATTTTGAAAATTCGTTCACCAATGGAAAGCAACATTAGCAGAGATAAACAAGGGCTATTTTTTATCCAGTTCGGAACCGGTTTTTTTTTTTAATTTAGTTCGGATTTTTCCGAAAAACACTTTTGGGCTGGTTATGGCAATTTTCGTTTCACGCTTGATTGTTTAAGCAGTTTTGAAACCAGTTTTAATTCGGTTTCTTAATTCCGATTTTTTTTTAACATTATCAGTGAGTAAGAATATAGTTTCCAAAATATCAACTCAACGCGAGCGCGAGCGCATCCGCGGAAAAAGCTAGTTATTTTATAAAATTAACATAGCGAGCTTTTGCTTCAATAGACTCATAAAAAAAATTTGTTTTGCAGTGGTCTGTATGAGCTATTAGGGTGCCTAGCCACTTTCAGATTATATTGATATGTTTCTAAAAACTAAACACAACCGTTCACATTATATTTGAGATGTTTAAGGTTGACGTTCTGTCAATAAATTATTGTATTTGTAAGAAATTTCGAACAATTATGTTTTATATTTGCTTTTTATTTTTAAACAAGAACTTTTTTTTGTAAATAATTTAAATTTTTTCGAGTAATTGTTGTGTCTTAAATAATTTTTTTCACGTGCCGTCATTAAATAACAACACAAAGTTGCCAGAGTTATGAAAAATGCGCTGAACATACTCCATAAACGAGTTTATCGAAGTGTTTAAATTTAAAACACCGTTTTTGAGATGTTTAGCAAAACAAATAAATGTATGGCAAAACATCTAAAAATCGTCGTGTTTAAGCTCTTAAACACAAATGAGGAGTTAAACACGTAAGTGTGAACTTAGTATTAGGATTCCCTATAAATTATTTTGGAAAAAGTAAAAAAAAAAATTTTTCCAAAAACTGATGACATCATTTCTTGAGGGCCAACAAAATTGCCAAACTGAGTACATGGTTCTATTACTTTTTGGTAGTAAGACCAAACCTATTCTTTCAAGTACGCGTGTTATTTTCACTGCTGCAGAGTGTTTTCAATGAAAACTATTTTTTTAACTTTGTTTCTAACCTTTTTCTCATTGTGAATAATAGGTCAGCTCATTTCCCAGCAGAGCAGCCAGGCCGTTTGACCAACTAAAGTAGCGAATTTGCACTTTTTCGACGGCCTTTCCACTTTATGTCCCCCTTTTTTTAGAGCGAAAATAAAAAGTTTAGTGTAATTTTCTCGTTTTTTGTTTAATTTTGCCCCATTTTTTTTGATGAATTCCCTATTTGGTGCCACTTTTTGAAAAATGTCATCACTCACCATGCAGCAGAAACTAGCAACGAGATAGTAATGCTAGGACCACAATTGGGACGAACGACGAATTTCGTTCACGTTGACGAATTCGTCGATAAGAATTCATTGAGTAAATTCGTCGTATGAAGCACAATAACGACGAATTTACTCACCGAATTCTGCTCTCGTAATTGATAAAGTTGGTTATTGTGTATGCAAAGAGAGAGAGAAAATTGTTTTTTCGTCGTTCGTCGGCGTACAAAATAGAAATAAACCTACCTCAGAGTTCGTCACACACGACGAATTTCGTTCTACGGCGGTGTTGTGTTCATTTTCATATGCAAAAATGTGTTTTATTTTTTATGACGAAAGTTCGCACCGAAATATTAGTCGTTCGTCACAGTTGTGTTCCTAGCATAAGACAAAAATATACAAAATTACTCTTCCAAATATGAAAAAGTAAAAGAGCGCTTTATGCTAGGAACACAATTGGGACGAACGATGAGTTTCGTTCACGTTGACGAATTCGTCGATTAGAATACGCTGAGTAAATTCGTCGTATGAAGCACAATAACGACGAATTTACTCACCGAACTCTGCTCTCATAATTGATAAAGTTGGTTATTGTGTATGCAAAGAGAGAGAGAAAATTGTTTTTTCGTCATAGAAATAAACCTATCTCAGATCTCGTCACACACGACGAATTTCGTTCTACGGGGGTGTTGGTATTATATCTTTAGTCTGTAAGGATTTATAATCTATAGACCGAAATAAATAAATAAATTTTCATATGCACAAATGTGTTTTATTTTTATGGCGAAAGTTCGCACCGAAATATTCGCCGTTCGTCCCAATTGTAAAAAACTTGCAAGAATATTTTATTCATATCAGAACCATGGATGGAAATCATGATAGAATTGTATTTTTTCTGATGTATTTTGTTTGATAATATTTTAAATTGTAAATGTTTTGCAGAATGTGGAATTTAATATGAAATTCTTTACGCAGTTTCATGTATTATTACAATTTTTATGCATTTCATGCCACTTTCCATCTCTGACCATATATGAGAAACAAACAAAATTCTTTGACATTAAAATTGAATTTATGTGGCTTAATGAAAGAAAAACAATAAATTAAGAAAAAATGTTTTTTATTTACATACGTATACAAGTTTTTTCTTAACAAAGAAATGCAGTTTTTTCAGTTTTTCTTTTTCAAATATTTTTTTAATAATTAATTTGACAACAAAACACGCAACAGGTGGTTGGATAATTCTTGCAACTATAAATTTTACTAGTAATAATTTGTAAGAATTTTTTTGTCTCCCAATTTTTTTCTCTCTTTTGACGCTCTCTGCTAGCAAACTTTTTGAGTTAATGAACACTTTTGAGTAACAGTTGTTACAAATTCGTAACAACTTTTAGTAAACGAACAAACCTAATATTAAAGATATTTTGTTAATTTAAAATTGTGTTACAAAAACTAAAATTACCTTTCTATTTCTATAAAATGTTTCTGAAATGAAGTACATATGATGCACTATGAAGTGTGCAATAAAAATGTTGCACACTTGCCACAACTGTCTATTCAACTGTTGTACAATGGGTTTGTGTGTTTTTTGATTCCTTGTTCTCTGTTTTTGCTTTACACTCAATTACGATCACCACTACAAAAAATCCCCCTTATTGCGAATGGCGTCGTCGATATCACATCAAGACGACAGTATAAATTGTCACTTGTCTGTCCGTTGTCGACTAGAGCTAACTACTATTAACAAGCCACATTAATTTACAAAGCCTTAGAGATTATTAAGAGATTGTCAATAAGAGCCAATTGTTGCCGAGAAAGAGTAGACAAGTGGAAATATTTACCGCCATCTTGTTGTGACGTCGACGACGCCATTCACAATAAGGGGGAATATTCGCTCTTGAAAAAATTAAAAAAAAAAAAAACAATACTGTGCACTTTTTCATGGCTGGCGCTCACTTCTAGTATAACTAGCAGTACATGAAACCTAACTAAGTCCACGATAAATACCTTCATAAGCCAAAAATTATAAATCCATTACACACTGTGAAATTTTATTTAAACTTATTTCCATATGATTTTGTTAGTCAGCATATGAAAGTCAAGAT
Organism: Tachina lurida; assembly: GCA_944452675.1. NCBI lineage: Eukaryota > Metazoa > Arthropoda > Insecta > Diptera > Tachinidae > Tachina > Tachina lurida. The sequence continues at coordinate 193,524,690 of OX101752.1, read as the reverse complement.
TAGCAAGTTAAGCCATCTATTATTAAAATTAAGCATAAAAAAAGCGATTTGCCACCCCCCACAAAATGCTGCAAATGTATGCAAATGCAAACATCTTGTAGCAGTCATTGCAGCAACAGCATTTAAATTTAGTTGCAATAGAAACAATGCACAAAAAGACATAAAGTCACTTTTTTTTTGGAAATTAGTTGTGGAAAAAGAGAACTTAACAGAAGTTTTTAGGATATAAAAACAAAAAGAAAAATTTAACTGAAAGGCCAGCGAAAACAAAACTATGGAACGAACTGGTGGTGTTGGCGGTTTGTGTATGCTTGCTGCAATTGGAATATTATTGAATTGTTCTTGTTGTTGGTAAGTGTTCATAGAGTTATTACAAGTTACTTGTGTATCATTTCCTTATTTAAAGTCATACTTTAGTTGGATGAATGCCAAGAAAATTAATTTATTTCCATTATTATTGTATTCATGTAGTGGTGCCAAAATATAAGTACATACATTGGGAAAAATGCTAACATCTTTTTCAAAAAGATACGAGGTCGGGCTGAACAGTTAAGCTAAAAAGTTGAAGCTTACCTTTTTTAATAGACCTGTATTTTAATTTAATTTAATTTTTCTATTTTATTTTTTGTGAATATGCCAGTAAAAATTGAATAATTAGTAATTTTTTTTTAAAGAATTTATGAAAAAAAAGTCTAAAATTTTTAAATCTTTCGATTACCAGCACACCTGTGAATAGGTTTGTCGTTAAGCAATTTGATTCACAACAATAGTTTTATTCACAATAACAGTTTTATTCACAATAACATATCAAATGTAAGCAGTAATAATAACTTAAGGCTCAATTAGCCAACTGTAATGGAATGTAACTGCAATGGTTAAAAGATGTAACGGTTATAGAGATGTAACCGGAACGTAAGAATCTGTACATTACTTTCACATAAGAATATCGATCAGCTGTTTCCTGCCGTTGCAGTTACATTCCATTACAGTCGGCTAACTGAGCCTTTAAATGTTTAATCAGACGTACCTTAGCCATAACCATAGAAAACAGCTGTTCGAACTGGTAGCTTTTCTGCAGCACTGTATTTGATTATAGGTGACTCGCTATAGCTAATACCATAGAAACCAATTGAACTTTACTTTACTAGCTATGGTATTATGGCTATGGCACGTCTAATTTAAGCTTTAAGCTTGTGTTGTCTATTTTGTTTTTTCACTAACTGACGATGAAAATTGTCAGATTTTGTAATATTACAACACATGCTGAATAATATTATTTGTTGTTTTTTGAAAAAATGTCTTAGTCTACTATGAATGTTGTTTTGTAATTCTCAATTGACTGTTGAGAGTTTTTCTATAAGGATTGAGGTTTTGTAACCTTTTGAATTGTGATTGAAGTCTATTGAAGTGCTGTGTAGCTGCAATGAAATGCTAAACCATCTACAAATAAATTTTTTTTGAATTTGTTAACAATGTTATGTAGAGTTCTGAAAAAAAATATATATTTTTATGCAAAAAAATAGTTAAAAAACAGTTGAATGGCTTTTACGACTGATAGTGTATATTAGAGATGAACACCACTCACTACTAAGGCGTGCATCGAACAAACTTTAACTATATTTACGAGCGCGTGATGGTTTTGTTAAGTGAAAGAAAATAGTAGTAACTTCTTTTTTTAAATAACACAACACAGCCCGCAAACCGATTAGCTCATCTGTAGAAAATACCCAGGGTCTATGGCGGGAATCGAACCCACGACGTCTAGACTGAGAGGCTGGCATCGCTACCACTCAGCCACACACGCAAAGAAAAACTATGGTTGAGGTAACCATAATCAAGCAGCAACATACTATGATTGTATTATATGGTTGTAGTCAAATCATATTATTGTCAATGGAAAAGCAAAGTTTAATTAATATTATTTTCTGAGTTAATAATAATATTTTCTACAAAAACATTTAACGTTGTTATACCTAATCTTATTATTGTAAATAAGACAACACTATTGTTAGATGTGAGTAAAATATAATTGAGACTTATCATACCATCTTCGAATATTATAATAATATTGTTAAATACAACCATAGTATTATTTTATGTAATAATAATATTTTGTTTTTTAATCATATATTTATTGGCAAATCTTTTGTTTAAAACAGCTGGGTAAATCCGAAATAAAAATAAATTAATATTGTTGAAACAAAATGTATGTATATATGTATACTTACATATATGTGTATACACGAAATACAGATACATCTATCTATAGAAATATACATACATACATACATACATATGAACATACTATTTTTATTTACTATTTTTATTTATCTACCATTTTGTTTATACTTTTTTTTATTTATTTAACACGAAACGAAACATTGAACTGACAGAAGATGTTTCTGAAAAAGATTTTTTTAAAAACTTAACATAGTATGGTTTTGGATAACATTATATTGTTGTTTACATCATATTATTTTAACACAATAATACCAATTATATTGTAGTCATACATTTTTAACAAAACTATATTGTTAAACTGTAACCATATCGCACTTTCTATGAATATAATAATGTAATTATTACATTCAAACATTACTCTGTTTATCGTAACGAAATTAATGTTTCAAATAACAATAACTAGTTCTCAACGACCACACATTTGTTTCAGAGAACATAATATTGTTTTCTCAACCATTTTACAACCATATCTTTTCTTTGCGTGCAGAGACCAGCCAACAAAAGTGATCGGTCCAATCGAATTTTTTTGTGTAAAGTAAAATTAATAGAAAAAATTGGTTGGATTAATCTTTGTTGCTTTTTTTTTTTGGTATAATTTTTTAATTATTTATGTTCATTAGAACTGTCGGCGATTCAAAATGGCTAATAAAATAAAATAAAAATAAAAAAGTACTGCGCCTACTTTACACCAGAGGTGCTGCAACGATGCTAAAAAAAATTAACAAAAAGGAACAAACGCCGTCTGTAGAAACGCAAACCAAGTAAATAATTTCCATAAGAGCAACTTTGAAATAGTCTTTTTTTGAATATAGTATGAATAATAATATAGTATGACTATATTGTTTTTGTCGTGAGCCGTTGATGGTCGCGCTGCCATCTCTGGTTTACATACTTACGAGTATCTACGAATATTCACAGATACAAAACGTGCAATTTTTTGGAAAACTTAAAAAAACATTAAGTGTCAGAGAGAGTATGAGTAAGACGTTAATTGCGGCATGATAGAAATAACTATTTAGTACCTCGATACCATGATGATGATGATGATGATGATGATGATTATGATTGTGATGATTATGTTAGTCATGCTTAAAATGGCCATTAGGTCGCTCACTTATAGTATATGTATACTTTAGAACTATAATATTTATTGTAGTTATTGTTGTTCGAGTTATTGTCGCGTTGCTGCTGCCGCCGGCTGATCCTGTTGTCCTTTTTGTTGCTGCTCTTTGGTGTGGCACTGAAGTGTATGACTAACAAAGTGTCAAAAGGCAATTGAAAACTGAAAAGTTTATGCATTGTCGGTTTTTAGCCAAAAAGCATTTCCTTTTATTATTTGTCCCTAATTTTTTAGTTTTTTATTTTTCTTTTTGGAAATACATATATTTTTCTTTGGTTTAAAATAGTCTATTAAATTTTTTTTATTCATTTCCTTTATGGTTCTCTTTAGTGGTGGTGTGTTTTTTTTCTTTTCAACAAAACCTTTATTGTTGTAGGCATTTTTTTTTCTTCTTATGTGTTTTTGCATTTTCCTACTCATATTTACGCTTGTTGCGGTTTTGCATTAGTACTGACAGTAAAATATTGTTCTAGAATAATAAGTTTGCGGTTAAAATGTCGGTTATAATGGCGGCTTTTAATTAGTTAAGTACGTTTAATTGCTGAAAAAAAAAAAAAATGCCGACTAAATGCGGTGAGTAATGCAGATAAATACCAAAACTTAAGAATTTCGTTTATATGATTTTCGTGTAGCCTTGAAGTGAAAAAAAACATAAAAGAAAGCAAATCACTTCTGTCAACCATGCAATAAAGAATTGCATTAATATTGACAACCACATAAGAGGAAAAAAGAGATAGATTTTGCTTTGCCTTGCTTTGATATTTTCCCTTTTACTTTTCTCTGTGTGATAAGAGTATTGAGTGCTAAGTGTGACAAACACTTTTTTAAATAATTGAATATCTAATTAATATAAAATAATATAAAAGTAGTAATTAAAAAAAATAAAAAAACCAGACTCCGAGCAACTTTGAACTGTTAAATATCCTAAATGATTACTCAAAATGAAAAATCGTAAGACAAACCTAAATATGGTTTTAAAATACCTTTCGAATTATACCCATTTTAGTATAATTCGGCAACTTTTTATCTTGTTCGTATTTACAAAATGGCGTAAGTTGGCCGCCATATTTTTACTACTGACACATTCCAGGATTAAAACAAATCGATTGATGTAAAAATCAATCGGTTCACGCGTTCGGTTTATTTAGTGCTGCAAAGGATCACACATACATACATACATAGGCTGATAAACACAATACCCTTTTTTGCGTCGCGCATTTGAGTAAAAAGGGTGTTAAAGTTAAAAAATGTTAATTTACCATTTAGCAAACTGGAAACCGTTTTTTCAATTATCATACAATTATTCGCACTTAGTGTCTGAACTACCAAAAGCCACGCTTATGATTGCCATAACCCGCACGCCTCACAATGGGATTTTGGTGTCGGAAACCCCATATTCTTACCACTCATTTCTAAAAATCTAATAATGCAGTCTTGTAGAGCAATTGTTAGACATGAAATAAATTTTATATTATTTATATAGAAAAACTGTATATTACGAATATTTCTGCAAAATTTAAGTAAAATCCGTGAAAGGGTAAAAAGCAAGATATGACTTATATTTTCACCCAATTCATGGACCACCACCACAAGAATAATTTTCTTGATAATAATTTTCTTTTGATAAAACATATCGATTGGTTACATTAGCCTAGCTAAACAATTTTTTCTAGGCTGGGGGGCATTATGACTGGTGATTTTTATGAGTAGTAATAAAATAAAAAATTGCATGCCGTTCTCAATAATTCGAAGGGGGCAACAGTAATTCTTGCAAGGCAATGCACCCCCAGAATGGTCATTCTACACCTATGAAGTGTACTGAAGTACTGAAGTATAAAATAAGTTTCTTTATTAAAAAAAAATAAAAATTTGTTTTCGGTAGTTACTTTTATATGGCAAAATAAAGTTTGAGTTTTCTAGCTCTGCAATTGTCTGCTTGATTTTGCTGATTTTCAATACCAATCTTTTTTGGACCATTTCTGATACACCAGTCTTAGAATGAAGTCTCTAGCTTTTCTGGGAAAACCGATTTCACGTACAGACAGACGGACATCGCTTATTCGTCTTCCCTATGCGTAAGGATCCAGAATATATATACTTTATGGGTCGCTTATTAATATTGTGGCAATTACAAACGGAATGACGAAACTATATATACCCTTTTGCAATTTTTTGGTAAAGGGTATAATAAAATAAATAAATACATGCAGAATTCTTGTTTGTTTGTTGATTATGTAATTCCTTTCTGCTTAAGAATGTCATCAGTAGACTTCTTCGTATGATTATAGAAAAACTCTTTTATTGGGAAATACGTGTAAAAATAAAATTAAATAGCCTCAAAAGTTTTTTTAGCCTTTCTCGAGAATTCTTTTGTTTGAAGGCTACTGATAACATTCTTAAGCAGAAAGGAATTATATACAAATGTTACTTTACCAACCACAAATAATAATTTTTCATCTATATTTATAATTTGATCAAGCTAAAGTTCGTATACATTACAGACTTAATGTCAAACATATATATAGGTACATACTTCAGTATTTTTATAAATAAATATGTAGACAGTGTCACACACTGTATTTAATCGAATATACTATTTTATTAATTCGAAGAAAAAAATTTATCCAATAAATTGTGTTCGACTGACAGCCAGCCCTTGTGCAATCACACTCATTTTCTACATAAACCAATTTTATCACTATTTCAATCTTTGCAAATTTTCCATGGGGGCGCAGGGGCGCTATAATGAAGATGTCATTCTAACTGAGATTTATAATTCAAAGATAAAATCTTTCAAAATAAAAATCCAAACATAAAATAATCAAATATCATAATCATAATTCGCCAAACAGTTTCAGCTGCAAAACACATGCACACACTAAATGAAACATTTACAAAATGTAATTGTTGTTCTTGCCATGAATGCACACAAACTGCTGGCCCACAATTTTGAATACCAGTCCAGTTGTTGTAGCTTTGTTTGTGGTTGCGTGCATGCACTTTCGGTAATTAATAACTTGAGTTAGAGGGAAGGTTAGATAGAACGCCAGCCAGCATCAGTGCTGTACTATTATTTTATTAAGCAGCTGGTTGGCTGACTATGAGCAGTCTAATGATGTCCAGCTGGGTTGTGCGTGCGACCAAATATTTATACGCATACGGGTGGTACGACGAGTAGCCGTCTAATTGTCTGTCCAATGTTATTTATTTAGGCTGGACGTCCCAGCCATACGAACATCTTTGTTCATTTGTTATTTTATAATGTTAAATTCCTTGAAAAGCTGAAAACACAAAAGCTACATGGACGCAGACATATTTACATATTTGTAAACAGAATTACCACACTACGCCTGTGCTCATAATTAACTTTGTGTGTGTGCTGTATGTGTGTGTGTGTGTGTGTGTATGTGTGTTTACGTAATTGTAAATGGTTAAGGGAGCGTTTTTGACTCGTTAGTAGGGAAAACATCATCAAATATGTCAACAATAAATTAAATTTTCTTTTTGGTCTTTATTCTTTATTCAAAGTCATTAACGTTTATTATGTTCATTGAAAGGCAGTATTCAAACGAATAATTGTTACAACATTTAGCCATAAATCATTGGCTAACTAATTTTTGCCTCAAAATTATTTCATAATACAGTTTCAGCATCAGTTGTTTTTGTTACCTGAGTATTGATTTTGTTGTTGTTGATTTTTCAACTTTTGCAAAAGTGAAAAGGAAATTTATGGAATTTTATAATTTACAAAAAGCAATTATGAAGAGCAATTAATTGAAAACTAAATGTGTGTGATATACATATCTAATTAAAATATAAAAGAAAACTGCCCAGCAGCGGAAAGAAATAGTAAACAGGCCTTCTGGCAGCCCTTATTTATCAGGTCTTATTACCCCCATCCATATTTTTACATATTTTACACGTGATGTCCTGCCAGCCAGGATATGCCTTATAGCTCTGTTAGGAGGTCTTCGTTAACATTTTAGATAAAAACCTTCCTTAGTAGGCCTTACTGAATGCCTTCTTCTTTGGCAAATTTGTTCATCAATTTTCATTACAATAATTTATTTTTCTAAGTTCCATAAACATCCAAGCGAATATAAATTTTGTTAATGTTTAATAAAAATTTCAACGATTATCATGTAAAAAATGTACCAACTCTTGCCGATGTTCTAATGGAGCACATTTGTATAAGGAAAGTTCAAAAACATAATTTCAGTTTTAAGTAATTTCTGGTTTCTAAATAGATATGTATATCCACGAGCCTTGAAGAATATCCTTATTGAAAAACTAGTTCGATGTTGATTTTTGCACACAAATATTATTTTTTTAAAAATTAATAAAATTTTTTTTTTCATTTCCTTTTAAGATCAAAAACTATTTGTAATTTTCTTGCTGTGCGTTTTTTATGTTACATACAGAAAATAAACTTCTTAACTATGTAAACTTCAGCACTTCTTAGGCTAACTAACAGCCTCGGTTAGTCTGACTAAGATAATTGGTTAGTCTGACTAAAAGCATTGGTCTAACTAACAGCATTGGCTAGTCTGACTAACAGCATTGGTCAGTCTGACTAACAGCATAGGTTAGTCGGACTAACAGCATTGGGTAGTCTGACTAGCAGCATTGGTTAGTCTTAGTAATAGCATTGGTTAGTCTGACTAACAGCATTGGTTGGTCTGACTAACAGCATTGGTTGGTCTGACTAACAGCATTGGTTAGTCTGGCTAACAGCATTAGTTAGTCTGACTAACAGCATTGGTTAGTCTGCTTAACGGCATTGGTTAGTCTGACTAACAGCATTAGTTAGTCTGACTAATATAATTAGTTAGTCTGACCATAAGCATTGGTTAGTCTGACTAGCAGCATTGTTTAGTCTGACTAACAGCTATGTTAGTCTGACTAAAAGCATTGGTTGGGCTGACTAACAGCATTGGGTAGTCTGACTAGCAGCATTGGTTAGTCTTAGTAATATCATTGGTTAGTCTGACTAACAGCATTGGTTGGTCTGACTAACAGCATTGGTTAGTCTGGCTAACGGCATTGGTTAGTCTGACTAACAGCATTAGTTAGTCTGACTAACAGCATTGGTTAGTCTGCTTAACGGCATTGGTTAGTCTGACTAACAGCATTAGTTAGTCTGACTAATATAATTAGTTAGTCTGACCATAAGCATTGGTTAGTCTGACTAGCAGCATTGTTTAGTCTGACTAACAGCTATGTTAGTCTGACTAAAAGCATTGGTTAGTCTGACTAACAGCATTGGTTAGTCTGACAGAGGCATTGGTCAGTCTGACTAACAGCATAGGTTAGTCGGACTAACAGCATTAGTTAGTCTGACTAAGATAATTGGTTAGTCTGACTAAAAGCATTGATTAGTCTGACTAGCAGCATTGGTCAGTCTGACTAACAGCATATGTTAGTCGGACTAACATCATAGGTTAGTTGATTAGAAGCATTGGTTAGTCCAACTTACAGATTTAGTAAGTCTGACTAATAGACTGGGCTAGTCTGGCTAACAAAAATTTTTGGTCTGACTAACAGCATTGGTTAGTCCAACTAACAGTATTTCTTACTCTGACCAACTAGACTTTTTAGACAGATTTGTTTCTTAGACACAAATAAGTTTTCTCCTATATACACATGTTAACGATTTAATTCTTTTATTTTCGAAAAGGTTGAAAAATTATATGGCCCAATTGAACTTTTATGTGCCTCATTTCTCCAATAAAACAATAAAATGAAATATATTTTATACAAATTTATGACTGTACTAAAGAATTTTCCTATAAAACGAAGGCACTTAGATTATAAAACTAAAGAAACGTAAAGAAAATTGTTCATCATTCAATTTATTGTCCTTTGGTTGTAGTAGCATCTTCTAGCTGGTGCTATTTGTTTTTATTGTTGTTGTAATGCAAATGCTCCCTCTAACACGGAAGTGTGGACAACTTTTATTACATAATGTTGCTCATGTGTGTGTTGTTTGGCTTTTTTTTCCCATAAATTTCCTTATGTACATACATAATTTTCTCTTTCATTGACCTTGTTTTATTGCCATACATATGTTAAGCCTTCCAAACTAACGCGTGTGTGTGTCCTGCAATATAAAATATACACAATCAGTCCAGCCATAGTTGAAAAAAAAAACAACACAATTCTTTCATATGGTTATGTTTGATATTTATTAGTTAAATACGTTCGGTAATTTGGAGATGTTTCAAGTTTGCTATACAAATATTATCCCTTTAGAAGTATCGCTAACAGAATTAATAACATCACACCTACTTTTTTTGTTGTTACTAATAACAAACAAAGTAATAAATAATACAAAAAAAATTAAAATACTAATATTGGAGGGTAACATAACACGCTGTAGAAGAAATGCAAAGAATTTTGTTTCCGAAAACACGGATAACAATAGAAATTTTTAATTTAATTTATTAGGATACTTTAATCAGAGATAGTACAATGTGTTAGGAAAAGGGGAGTTATACATACACACCAAATGATTCATCTTTAACTAATTTAATGAATTTATATTCCTCTACCACTGGTCATTAGTGTAACTTTAGTAACTCATTCCTTTATAATGGTCGACAATAGGGTAACGTATCAATTTCTGTATCATATGGCTGCACAGTGGGCTTAAATGATAATTTCTATGAAATAGCATAGAATAGCATTAGTTCTTATCCAATTTTTAAAATTTGGATATAAAGTTTGGCGGAAGCCACCATCCATCCATTGCTTGGTATACAATTTCTTACAGTAAAAATTGATCACAAATTTATTTTATTTCTTTTTCAATCGGAAAAATTTCAGCTGCATCGGTATGGGTTCACTAATTTTGATAATGCTTTTTTATTTAAACTATTTTTATCCAAACCAATTCAAAGTCCTGAAATTTTTTTTTTTAATTTTCAGCCAACTATGGAGTTTCTTTGAGACCTTAATAGAAAAAAAAAAGAAGAGTGGTGTCTCAGGACACCCGGTTATAGCTATGCTGCTTAGCTATATAAACCAATCTTAATATGTTAAATAACAATGCAATACAATAAACTTATATTATATAATGATGTCAAATTCGCCACAAATATTTCAAAACGTTTCCATTTATTTCCCATTATTTTCTTTTCTAGCTGTGAACGCTTAAATGAACGTATTGCTTGTGTTCGGCGGCGGCCGTTAGCCGATTTATAGTCTATCGGCTTATGCTCATAATCACAAAAAAATACAAAAATAAATTGAGCAAGCCTTCTAATTGTTTTTGTTTCACTCACTTCAACGAACAAAACAAAACGAAATCAAACAGTTAGTTTCGTTTATTTTCGTACTCTGCTTTTACTATGTTTGCTACGAAAATCACGTCCTAGCTCCTGTGTCGTGACATAAATAGCAAAGCTATAAAAATTAATATTCTTATTTTATTGTTGTTTTCAATGCAAATTATCGATCGATCGTTTTCTGTCGACATCACGTCCTAGTTCCTCTGTCGTGACATAAACAGCATAGCTATACAATAGATGTTTCTTTAACCTTAACCTTTTATTATTATTTTAGTTAGTTTTCTCCAAATTAAATTGTCATGCAATTCTTCTATAGGTTTCAGAACACACTTAAGTTGAAAATTCAACCCTAATACCAGAAATAAGCTGCATTTGAAGTGTTGGCAACCTTAAAAAGCAATCCGAATTTCTAACATATGTATTGGTTAAATTAGGGTATAATCTTAAAAAATTTTCTATCCCACTGTACTATCATCATTTTACCTTTAATTTATTTACTATATTGTAAGTGTAAAAAATATTGCACACTCCTTTGTTTTTATACCCTTTACCAAAAAAATGGTAAAAGGGTATATATAGGTTTGTCATTCCGTTTGTAATTTCTATAATATCAATAAGCGATCCATAAAATATATATATTCTGGATCCTTATGCATAGGGAAGACGAATAAGCGATGTCCGTCTGTCCGTCTGTCCGTCTGTCCGTCTGTCCGTCTGTCCGTCTGTCCGTCTGTCCGTCTGTCCGTCTGTCCGTCTGTCTGTACGTGAAATCGGTTTTCCGAAGCTCCCAGAAGAGCTAGAGACTTCGTTCTTGGACTGGTGTGTCAGAAATTTTCCAAAATAGATTGGTATTGAAATTCAGCAAAATCGGGCAGACGATTGCAGAGCTGGAAAACTTAAACTTCATTTTGCCATATAAAAGTAACTCCCGAAAACAAATTTTTATTTTTTTTTAATAAATGTACATATTTTACACTTCAGTACGACTAAAATTGGAATTTTAAATTAAAAAAATACAAAAAAATTAAAAAGACGTTTCCAGGGTTGGAAAATTTTAACTTTTTGTGTTATGTAAAATTAACTATGTCTAAAACTATATTAGTATTTTCTCGAGAACCGTAAGAGCTACAGACCTGAAATTTGGACACAGTATGTAGACCTTTGGCCGCTACAACAACAAATACATGAGAATTGGAAATTAAAGGGTGTTCCAAAACGAGCAACGAAAAATGTTAAAATCCCATGTAATATACATACAATTGTATGTATGTATGTATATACACTTGAAATGTGTAAGGTTAGTGTATTTTTATTCAGACTACAAAAATTAACACTAAAATTTAAAAAAATTTAAATTAAAGGGTGTTCCATCAGTTAATGCAATTTTGACTATATAATTTTGACTATTTGCTGTATCTTGGAAACCGTAAGAGCGAAACTCTTGAAATTTTCAAAAACGGTAAAACTAAAAAAACAAAAAATTATAAAATCGCCAAACCGAAAAAAATCGCCAAAAACAAGAAAAAATCGCCAAAACGAAAAAAAGCACCAAATTAAAAAAAATTCTAAGACTAAAATAAATCGCAAAAACAAACGGAAAAATTGCTAAAATGAAAACAAAAATCGCCAAAATGAAAGAAAATCGCCAAAATGAACATCGCCATAATGAAAAAAATCACCAAAACGAAAAAAACCCTAAAAAACAGAAAAAATCGCCAAAATGAAAAAAAAATCGCCAAAATGAAAAAAATCGCCAAAACGAAAAAAACCCCAAAAAACAAAAAATCGCCAAAATGAAAAAAAGCCAAAAACAGAAAAAAAAATCGCCAAAACGAAAAAAAGCACCAAATTAAAAAAAAATTTTAAAACTAAAATAAATCGCAAAAAACGGAAAAATTGCTAAAATGAAAAAAAATCGCCAAAACGAAAAAAAACCTAAAAAACAGAAAAAAATCGCCAAAATGAAAAAAAATCGCCAAAATGAAAAAATCACCAAAACGAAAAAAAACCCTAAAAAACAGAAAAAAATCGTCAAAATGAAAAAAAAAATCGCCAAAACGAAAACACCCCTTAAAAACAGAAAAAAATCGCCAAAATGAAAAAAATCGCCAAAAAAAAGAAAAAACCTAAATAACAGAAAAAAAAATCGCCAAAACGAAAAAAAGCACCAAATTAAAAAAAAATTTCTAAGACTAAAATAAATCGCAAAAAAACGGAAAAATTGCTAAAATGAAAACAAAAATCGCCAAAATGAAAGAAAATCGCCAAAATGAAAAAAAAATCGCCAAAATGAAAAAAATCACCAAAACGAAAAAAAAAACCTAAAAAACAGAAAAAAATCGCCAAAATGATAAAAAAAATCGCCAAAATGAAAAAAAATCACCAAAACGAAAAAAACCCCAAAAAACAGAAAAAAATCGCCAAAATGAAAAAAAAGCATTAAATTAAAAGAAAATTTCTAAGACTAAAATAAATCGCAAAAAAACGAAAAAATTGCTAAAATGAAAAAAATCGCCAAAATGAAAAATATCGCCAAAACGAAAAAAAAACCTAAAAAACAGAAAAAAATCGCCAAAATGAAAAAAAATCGCCAAAAAAAGAAAAAAAATCGCCAAAACGAAAAAAAAATTAAAAACAGAAAAAAATCGCCAAAATGAAAAAAAATCGCCAAAATGAAAAAAAAATCGCCAAAATGAAAAAAATCACCAAAACGAAAAAAAAACATAAAAAAAAGAAAAAAATTGCCAAAATGAAAAAAAATCGCCAAAATGAAAAAAATCACCAAAACGAAAAAAAAAACAAAAAAATCGCCAAAAAAATCGCGAAAAAACCCAAAAAACAGAAAAAATCGTCAAAATGAGAAAAATCTCCAAAATGAAGAAAAGCTTAACAACAGAAAAAAATCGCCAAAATGAAAAAAACCTCCAAAAACAGACAAAATCGCCAAAACGAGAAAAAAGCGACAAAACTGAAAAAATCGTTTTAATTGAAAAAAACTTCAAAAAAGCAAAAAACCTTCCTTTCGTGCGCGATTCAAAGTCGCACTCAACTGATTTTTTTAATATTAAAGGAATTAAATGAAACTAAGTTTTTACTTATTTCGTTCTTGCTTTTTTCACTTAACATATTTTATGCATTTTTTAAAGAACTAGATTGGTATCAATAATCAGAAAAATCCAAAATTATGACTCCAGGGTTGGAAAACTTACACTTTTTGTGTTATGTAAAATTAAATAGGTCTAAAAATTTTTTTCTTTTTCTTTATAAATTGAATATATTTTATGCTTCTGAAAGAAAAGTTTGGTGTATGAAATTTTAAAAATGAAAATTATAGCTCCAAAGATGGAAACTTTAAAAAATTTTAAATTTTTTCACAAAACAAATATGTATGTACGTGTCTGTATACTATATATATGTACGTACGTTGGTAAAGGGTATATAAGATTCGGCACACCCGAATATAGCACTCTTACTTGTTTTTTTTGTGTGTGTGAGCAATGTTATTTGTGTATGTGTGTGTGTGAGTGAGTCTGTTTAGATACGTGTAAGTCAGTATTGTTGTTTTATTTTCTTGTTATAGCTATAAATATATTTTCCACTGATCAGCTATCAGTAATTAGCTAATACGGGCCTGCAGGGTACTAATTAGCGTTACGTTGTTTTTAAAATATCACAAGGGTTATTTGAATTCAAAAAAATGGTGTTGGTGTTGGTGTTGTTGCACATAAGCTTGTAATAAAAGAAAAAAAAATAATACCAACAACATAGAAAACAATAGATAAAACGAATGTCTGTATGACAGTTTATACGTTTATATTAAAAGTAGATGACAAGTTTGATAATGAAAGCAAATAAATGTTGCAAATATACAAGGAAAAAGTTCCTCTAACGCTGTAGTTAGTTGCATCCTTATTTCGTTCTATTGTTTTTGGAGAGTAATACCCATTGTTAATTGACCAGTTGTTGTCACTCAGGGTTGGAATGAGTAAAAGGAAAAACATAGAGGAAAAAAAAGAAGATACTTGTCTTAGGACACCCGTTTATAGCTATGCTGCTTAGCTATGCATATAAAACAAACTTAATGTGTTAAATAACAATATAATAAAATTATATTACATGATGATGTCAAATTCGTCGCACATATTTCAAAACGTTTCCATTTATTTCCCATAATTTTCTTTTCTAGCGGCGTACGATTAAAAAATAGAGCAATCCTTCTCATTGTTTTTGACCAGTTGTTGTCACTCAGGGCTAGAATGAGTAAAAGGGAAAAAATAGAGAAAAAAAAGAAGAGAAAGAAGTGTCTTAGGACACCCAGTTATAGCTATGCTGCTTAGCTATGCATATAAAACAAACTTAATGTGTTAAACATAACAATATAATAAACTTATATTATTTGATGATGTCAAATTTGCCACAAATATTTCAAAACATTCCCATTTATTTCCCATTATTTTCTTTTCTAGCGGCGTACGATTAAAAATTGAGCAAATCAATCTCATTGTTTTTGTTTCACTCACTTCAAAGAACGAAACAAAACAAAATCAAACAGTTTGTTTCGAGTATGAAACTCTGCTTTTAAGTACAAATAAATCAAAGTAAAATAAATATATAACTGTTGTGTTCCTTTTTTTACGAAAATCACGTCCTAGCTCCTGTGTCGTGAAATAAATAGCATAGCTATAAAAAAGTAATATCTATAGTTAGAGCATGAGAATGTGACATAAAATGGCAAAATTAATATATACGTTTTATGTGAATCAAGAGGTCACATTGTTGGGAGGATATATTCATGCAATTATGTGCGTATTGCTTCGTCTATATATCGAGCCATAACCAAAGCCAAAAAAGCTTAAGCGACATATTTTTTTAACTCCCTTTTTTGAGCAAAATCGACTACCTACCTAGGATCGTATATAGTAGATTTTCGCTAAAAATTAAACTCGAAAATTATGTGGCTTAAGCTGTTTTCGAGGTTATGGCATGATATATGCATACTAATGTTTGCTTATTTATATGTTCGCCAAAAGCTTTGCCACATATTTAGATTTAGTATATATAGTATATTCAGGTATATATATTTTTTTTTGAAATTTGATTTTTAACAAAATATGTCATGAACATAAACGATTTTTAAAAATTTCATTATTTAGTAAAGATATCTAGTTTTTTCCCTATCAGGGTTGAGGGAAAACAATATGTATTTGCATGAGCCCTCTACTGGATATTTAAATGAAATACAATTTATAATTATTATTCTTATCATGAAAGTAGGACGAAGCACGCCGGGTTGCAGCCAATATGTATGTATAAATATAATAAAAATATGAATTAACTACAAATTACATCGTAGCACCATATGTTGTTTATGTTGTAAGAAAAATATAATTATGGCGATATTGTTGGGAAATGTGTTTTATATATATTTTTTTTATTTATTAATAAAAGGTTTCTTAGTAATAATTTTCTTGAAACTTTTGAAATGCTACAGTTTAAACAGTAAATGCGTGCCACTGCCAAGCATATGACGAGTTTATTTCTTAGAAACTTCCATTAAAACTATTCACCACCACAATGCGCTGCTTCTTTGAATGGTCATATAAAAGTTGGATTAGTTAATGGATTCTGGAGAATTGGCAAGAAGATTATTACAACACATTATAGTTGATAAGGAACTAAACATGTATGTACGTAGAGTAAAGTTTGTTTTTATTTCATTGCTTACTAAAATAATACAAGATAATTCTGAAACTACAGTATGATTGGAAAATTAGACAGCTACTGAATGAAAATGTTTCTAGTTTTATCTTCTTTTTTTTTAAGAAATTGAAAATATGTACCTCTGAGCATAAAATTTCATGGAATTTATCGCCCCAAATTTTTTTCTATTCGCTAATATCACCGCTATAGAATCATTGTATGAATTTCCGAACCTTAGATTCGGTTCAATTCGCTTTAAAAAATTCGATCTTGAGAACTATAATGTACTAAATGTACTAAAAAAAGGTGTGTTGAAATCTGAGCAAGGTAAAACTTTACTTGCGAAAACAATCACTTGGCCTGACGAAACTACCAGGTATGAATTCGTCGTGATACGTACTGTGTTGTTTTGAGAATTCACTCTCCAGGAATCGTTACCAGAGAATAACAAAAGTATCCTTTTAAGTACTCTTTGGGTATTGGCAGTCAAACAACTATGAATGCATTCAGCTAAAAATAAAAACACGCTCACATGCAAACACACGCATTCATTTTAAAAGGAATACGTATTAAAGTCCTGCACAAGGCAATTTATAAAACCTTTCAAGACATGAGAGATTTTTCAATTGCTTTACTACAGCGCAATATTTTAAAACAAAGGCTAAGCAACACTGTCGGCAAGACAAACAATTGAAACAAATGCCTTGCCAACAGTGTTGTTGTTTAGCGTTTTTTTTTTAGAATATTTCGCTGTAGTAAAGCAGTTGAAAAATCTCTCATGTTTTGAAAGGTCTTGTAAATAGTCTTGTGCAGGACATTAATACGTATAACTGTAAATATCCAACAACTATATTTTAAAAAATTTTTTAAATTACGCAGCACAAACAACTGTAACTAAATTTGATCAAATGTATGAGCTACTATCATACGCATAAGTATAAAAATACTCGGATTATTAATCGGCTTTACATGCGTGTATACAGGGCTATTTTATTTACACATGCATACCGCATATTTTAAAACAGCTAAAACATATTTTTCATTCAATTTTAATTAAATTTTTATATATACTTCTGCTGTGGCAAATTATGAATAAATATCCCGAGTATCATGCGTATAGTTTTTTTGTCCGACTAAATATCCATACTCTGAGTATAAGCATAGTGCGACTATAAGTATGACAGAAAGTTGATTCGATTGATACCCATGAGCCTTTTTATTTATAATCGTTGCATATTTTAGTTTTTCGCATAAACGAAGTAGAGATGCTTTTGTATTGCAAACATTTTCCACAAGGGACAAATAAATAGTTTATATGAAATGCCCACTACCGGACTGGGCTTAAAAGTTTTTGAGAGGATAAAAGTTTAAGGTTAAACATTTAAAAAAAAAAAAAATCGATGGATATAAAATTTAAAATCTAAACATCTTAATTAAAAACACATGGAATAGTTTTTCTATATTTTTTTCTGTAAAAAATATTTGAAAAAAAAAATAAATTTTTAGTTTGGAGCTTTATTAAAAAAATTATGGACAAAAACTAAAATAAGAGTGATTTTTTGAAATTTAATATCTTCTGATATTTTTTTTTAATAAAAAAAAATGCTCAAATTTATTGGGGCGGCTATTTCTCAATATTGGGAAAATTGAAAATTGGCGTGGAATGTCCCATATGTATGAGCAAAACCCAAATTTATTTATTTATTTATTATTTGCTGTATTGCAATTGCATTTCTGGCATGTTTGCTTTCTTCTCTAAATTAATACAGTCGAACTTCCATAACTCGAATCACCATTATTCCAAAAAAAAACTTCGACTTACGGAGACTTCGAGTTACAGAATTGTATGTGATTTGTTCTTTCAAAGCTACTGCCAACCAAACTAGTTCGAGTTAAAGAAACTTCGAGTTAGAGAAGTTCGACTGTATATCTATCATCAAGCCCACTACATATTTTAGTTATTGTTTAAATTAATAGTCTATATTAATTAATTCTATATCAAATAGAGCCTCTACTACATATTCTTCATGAGTTTGATTACAACTTATTTATTAGCAATTAAGTAATTTTGCTCATTTAGATTTCAAGGAATTAATAAAGTTAAAATACATATATGGAATATCATGAATATATTTGTTACTTTTAGTTTTATGTTTTCATTTTGTTACTTTGGTTTTTCGTTTAATGAACATACGCAAATTCCATTATAATTCCCAATATAATAAATGATAGTAATTGAATTAAGAGTATCTAAAATAAATATAAATTACAATAATTAATATACTATGGTCAATAAATCTATTGATATTATTTATAGAATAAAAGACTGATATTGAAAATGAATACCAGTTGTTAATAATTTGTTAAAAAAAATAGCCACAATAGGTAATGTCAGTCGAAGTTGAATGATCTCGCCTGGGACTTAAAGTTATATAAGGAGCTGGTCGGTCACATACTACACAGAGAAAAAACTGCCTCATAGAATCAAGAAGATTTTCTCTATGAACCTTTTTTAGGCTAAGGGGTATCACAGCAGAAAGAAGCGAAGATTTTTTCATAGAGATTCTTTATTGTTTTTATCTGGTAAATCTTATTATTTTATCAAGAAGAAAACCACATATAATCAAGAAGAAATCTTATTATTCACAACTTTTTTTGCTCAATTTCCGTTATTTTTGGCACCAAAAAAACAATTCATAGAGAAAAACTTCTTGATTATATTAGGTTTTCTTATAAATTGTAAACTATAGGGATTTCTCATTGATTTTATTAGGTTGCTTTATTGATTTTTTTTAAAAAGGTTTGCTTCTTGATTTTATTGGGTTGCCTTATTGATTTTTTCAATAAAGTTTTCTTCTTGATTTTAGTAGGTTCCTATATGAGTATGTGTAAATCATCTTATTGATTTAAAAAAAAAAAAATATTTTTGATTTTATGAGGTGTCTTGTTATTTCATATCTATAAATAGATATAGAGACAATTTTTTTCATGACCTTTTTCATTTTTGTATAAGAATGTTTGCACAATAATTTCAATGGTTATTCAGGCTGCTTGTTAGCATATTGGGTAGAGTGCTTGTCTATCAGGTAGAAGTTTGCTGGTTCAATACTTGGTGAGTAAGTTAGTTAAGAATATAACATAATGTGTATGTATGTATGTATGTCTAAATAAATAACATCTACAACATACTACATACATACATACATATGTATATGGTATAGAATTTAAATGAAAATACATAAGTACAAAGAATAAAGAGGCAATTTTGTTTTATTGAAAAAATCAATAAGGTAACCTCATAAAAACTACAAGATTTCTTCTTGATTTTTTCAAAAAGATTTTCTCTATGAAATTAATAAGATTTCCTTATTGAAAAAAAACCATAGAGATTTCTTATTAATTTTTTTCTATTTTATGAGGTATTTAGTAGGCACTGTTTTCTCTGTGTACGTAAAGCGTTTCCTTAGATTTTTAAACCCCCTTTCCCCTCAAGTAAGAGTTCGTAACAAATATTCCCGTATCCGGTTAGAAAGGCTATATAACACTCTATCTAAGCATGTTAAACTATTTGTGTGTATTCGTGCTAATCTGAACCTGAATAGACATACTTAAAAATGCATTTCTCCTCTGTAAATTAATAATTTGGCATGTGATAAAAGAATAAAATTTCTGTATTTTTTTATAAAAAATATTTTACTCAATCAGTAAAATAAAAATTTGAAACTATTAGTGCGTTAAAATATATTGAACTTAATTGTAACAATTCCCAACAAAAAAAAATCACCAACTCTCGTATTCCATTTTACTAAAAACTAGTGGAGATCTCTTTGTTTTTCCAGAGTAACTTTTTGTGGTTAAATTCATTAGCTTTAAATTATTTAGTGACAAAAGACTCTTATTCAATTAATTTGTTTAAATTTCTATTAATTCATGAATAAATAATTTTTTTTCGAACTAACCAGGCCAAAACAAGAGAAAATCAATTTTAGTAATCGAATCTATAATAGACATAAAAAATCATAATTTAACAATAACTCTTTGTATAAAGACAAATGCAAATATTTTCTTCTCTAAATATATCTACATATACGTATATAAATAAATTTGTGCACACATACATAAAAATGTATTTATAAACTGGACTATTCAAACAATAGATTATCTTTTCATCTTTTTGAATACTTAATACTCACAAAAGTATTAATCAATAAATATTAAATTTGTATGATTCGTTAAGCTTTAAATAAATAATGTTTCTCTAAAATCAAACAAACAACAAGAACTTTAATCCACAAAATTGTGGAAAGTCAGTGTTTATTCAGGACATTGTTGGCATTGTCCTTATAACAATTGAGATATGCTCACAAAAAATTAAAAAGCCAGCATACACTCACCCAACCTTAAGCTATTTACATATTTATGTTTGTATGAATGAAAGTGTATTTTTTGCATAAGTTGTAATGCCTGAGATTTGATCTTGAATGCAAATATCAGGACTAAAAACGATAAAATCTTAGATTTATTTTTTCAATACATATTATTATATATCGCTGTATAGTATATGAAAGCTATATAATGAAAGCCTTATGTTAGGAAGGGTGGTGCTATGTCGCACCTCCACTCGGAGACCCAATTGGGTCCATTGTTGTTATAAAGCCTTAAAGTTAGAAACAAATTTAACAAAACCAAAAAGTTTAAAATAATATTATATATCCAACATACATATATACATATCGTTAATTAAATATAGAAAGGCCTTAACTCATTATCGTGATTTTCGCATTTTTCTTTATGTTAGATATTCTTCTATCGAAATATGAGTTAGGGCCTTTCCATATATTAAGGTAACGATATCGAGCAAAAATATTCGTCTACCTGGAAGCAGGTTGGTAAGGGGCAGAGAGCACAACTCTCTCTTATCCACCTGCTTCGGTATCACATGATTTTTGTTCCTGATGTCCCACTCGGTAGCTCTACAGGTATGAGCTTCTGAATGAATATAGGATGTGCAGAAAGAATCCCATACTTTATGCCTTTTTCACATGTAAATAATTACAAAATTTTCTCTTTAGATTAATTTCCAATACTTTATTTTGTTTTCACATTTATTATATATTAAATACAATATCAAATCACATACTTTTTGTTCCCGCGTTGAATCAGTAGTCGATCCCAGGATCTCCGTATGTTAGGCTAGAACACTACCCACTGAACTACCGAAGCATAAGTTTATTTTCGTAATCAATAAAAAAAAATCAAATTTCGAAGTAAAAATTTCATTCGCATCCAAATTTGTATACAGGTAAGCGAGGGAGGATGGCACTATAAAAAACTTTGAGAATTTGGGTATAAACAGCCGACCAATTCCGTCAATTGCTTACCTTATTGCATCCACGTAATTCAGAAGGGATGCACTGTGTACTTTTCCGCGCTACCAAAGTGGTGCTTTTTGTCTTAGTGCCTACTTGTACCAAATTTATTTTTGCTGGGTATATATGTATATGTATGTCCTCAGAACTGAGAGTGTTTGACATATCCACAAATATACATTTCATAGCAAATTCAATCCTTTGTTTTTTTTTTTTTGTAAATGTACGTGATGATTGTTTTTGCACAAAAAATAAATTCAATATGACATACATACATTTATTCTGAAGGACTTACCTCATATAGTCAACTTTAAATCGATTTGACATAATGTGAGATTTTAGCAAAAGAAATAAATATGAAAAGGTCAATGGAATTAACATTACACAGATAAAGAATATTGAATGTTATTGTTGGCAACATACTCGTATTGTGACGAGAAATGATTTTAAATAGGCAGAGGAAACTTAAGGGAAAGGCTATGCAAATTTCTGAGAAACATTCACATGTCCTAACGAAACAGCTGATCGATCGTTTTTAGGGTTCCGTACACCAAAAGTGAAGAGGAATGTAATAAACATACACTTGTTTTTATGCAGACTACATCAATTAACACTGAAATTAAAAAAAAATTTAAATTAAAGGGTATTCTATCAGTTAATGTAATTTTGACAACTTGCTGTATCTTGGAAACTGTGACATCAGAGCGCCCTCCTGCGTTGTGTAGCAGAATCATCGGCGAAGTAAAATAATCAATGAAATGGCTACAAAACACAGCTTACAAAAATTAATACGCCTCATTTAACATCAGAGGCGCTGCAACACTGCATTATTAAAAACGTGCAAAAATCAGAGTTGTAAAAGAATGAAGCTTTCCTCTATCTCTCCCTTCACAACCTGTCTTCACTACCACTATAACTTTCCAAAAAGAAGGTAACACCTAGTAATGGTAGTAGGCATTAATTGCCTGAGGGTTACTTCTCTTTATAAAAAAGAAAAAGAAAAAAAAAACGCTAAAACTAAAAAAGCCGGAACGATAAATAGCTAAAATTAAAAATACGCTTAAATGAAAAATAACACCAAAAATAATTAAAAAAAAAATACAAAAGACACCAAAAAACTAAAAAAATTTCAAAAAACCGAATAAAATCGCCAAAATGAAAAAATCGCCAAATAAAAGATGAGCAATTAAATTTGCTGTCTTGATAATAGAAATAATATAGGTTACAAATTTGTATTGTTGTATTGCTGTTGTATCCTTCTTAAAGATTCTATAAGTACACAAACGTTCACTGTGAGACGCTTATAGCATCGTTCGGCTAATACGACCTTAATTATAGCAGAGCTTCTGGATATGGTCATACTACAGTAGTTTTCGCTAACTGTACTAATCAATAAATAATAATAATAATAATAATAATAATAATAATAATAATAATAATAATAATAATAATAATAATAATAATAATAATAATAATAATAATAATAATAATAATAATAATAATAATAATAATAATAATAATAATAATAACAACAATAGCACAGACAAAAAACTGCCTCATAGAATCAAGAAGATTTTCCCTATGAACCGTTTTTAGGCTAAGGGGTATCCCAGCAGAAAGAAGCGAATATTTTTTCATAGAGATTCCTTATTGTTTTTATGTTCTAAGTCTTATTAATTTTATCAAGAAGAAAACCACATAAAATTAAGAAGAAATCTTATTATTCACAACTTTTTTTACTCAATTTCCGTTATTTTTGGCACCAAAAAAAAAAAACAATCCATAGAGAAAAATTTCTTGATTCTATTAGGGTTTCTTATAAATTGTAAACTATAGGGATTACTTATTAATTTTATTAGGTTGCCTTATTGATTTTTTTAAAAAGGGTTTCTTCTTGATTTTACTAGGTTGCCTTATAGATTTTTTCAATAAGGTTTTCTTCTTGATTTTAGTCGGTTCCTATATGAGTATGTGTAAAGCATCTTATTGATTTTTTTTTATAAGGAAATCTTATTGATTTTATTATGTGTCTTGTTATTTCATATCTATAAATAGACATACAGACAATTTTTTTATGATCTTTTTCATTTTGGTATAAGAATGTTTGCACAATAATTTCAATGGTTATTCTGGCTGCATATTGGGTAGACTGCTTGTCTAACAGGTAGAAATTTGCTGGTTCAATACTTGGTGAGGAAGTTAGTTAAGAATATAACCTAATGTGTATGTATGTATGTATGTATGTATATATAAATAACATCTACAATATACTACATACATACATACATATGTATATGATATAGAATTTAAATGAAAATACATAAGTACAGAAAATTAAGACGCAATTTTTATTTATTTTTTTATTAAAAAAATCAATAAGATAACCTCATAAAAACTACAAGATTTCTTCTTGATTTTTTCAAAAAAGTTTTCTCTATGAAATTAATAAGATTTCCTTATTGAAAAAAACCACATAGATTTCTTATTAATTTTGTTCTATTTATTTTATGAGGTATTTAGTAGGCACTGTTTTCTCTGTGAATAAATGATTTTTGTTAAAACTTTTTTGCAAACGTTTCGCTTTTAGAAAGGTGAGATGAGTTTCAAATTAATTTGGAGCCAAGACAAATACTAGAAGTTAAAAGACATACATATACAATAATTTTGAAATGAGATTGTCGAAAAACTATTCTAAAATAGTTCACTGCTTTGTAACGTTTCATATGAATATATTAAATAAAAACATATTGTTACGTTTTTACCATTTAAAAATGCTTTATCTGTGGACTAGAAGAATTGCATGTGAATAAAAGGCCTGATGATACTGATAGGGTTACGAATGACACTTTATTTACTAATTAAACTTATACTAATCAAATCAAGAGCTTAAATACACATACATGATTCACAATTGGTTCCCACAACGTCTACTCCGCTCTCACAAAACTGGCTGCACTGGTCTTGAAGCAATACCCGCTCTTTGCTGTACTTCATACAAGACTCACTCTCCCGACGCTCACTACAACAATAATGAGACCCGACTATCTTAATGAACTGAGTGTTTAATAGACAACAATAAATAACTGGGGTCTAATCGTCGCTTTCGATAACGAGCTGATTCGATTACGTTTCAGTTTGAGATTATCGCCTTCGATATTGAACCATATTATTATTGTAATGTTCTATTCGACCCCTGAACTTCAGACTTAGTTACTGAACCGCCAGTAAATGCGTCGCCGTTTTAATACTTCACACAAGGCTTCCAGAATATGACAGCAATGTCTAGACTACCTCATCAACATTTTCATTGATTGCTTTCGACCGCGTCATTAGTTCATGTATTAACTATGTATGTGTGTGCGTATATACATTATTAAAAAAGCAATTTGGTTGTTTACTGGTGTATAATTTTATTTTCTTATTTATTTTTTTCTGCACTACCATGCATGTGTGTGTTTGTATATGTATCTTCTTAACAAGCAGAAGCTATTTAATTATGGTTGTTGCTATAGTGCACAGAGAAAACAGTGCCTACTAAATACCTCATAAAATAGAACAAAATTAATAAGAAATCTCTATGGTTTTTTTCAATAAGGAAATCTTATTAATTTCATAGAGAAAACCTTTTTGAAAAAATCAAAAAGAAATCTTATAGTTCTTATGAGGTAATCTTATTGATTTTTTCAATAATGTTTTCTTCTTGTTTTTATGAGGCGACCTCATAAAAAAAAATTTATGTCATTATTCTTTGTGATTTGCTTATGTATTTTCATTTAAATTCTATACCATATACTTATGTATATATGTAGTATATGTAGATGTTATTTATTTATATGTACATACATACATACATGCATATATATTACATTGTATACTTAGTTAACTAACTCACCATACCATACATGTTATTTCTTGAAAGGAGACAAGTATTGAACCAGCATACTTCTACCTGATAGACAAGCACTCTAACCAATATACTAACAAGCAGCCTGAATAACCATTGCAATAATTGTGCAAACATGCTTAAATATACAAAAACGAAAAAGATCATGAAAAAAAATTTCGGTATGTCTATTTATAAGATTTCCGTATTAAAAAATCAATAAGATGCTTTACACATAATCATATAGGAACCTAATCAAATCAAGAAGAAAATCTTATTGAAAAAATCAATAAAATAGTCTAATGAAATCAAAAAGAAAATCTTAAAAAAAAATCAATTAGGCAACCTAATAAAATCAATAAGAAATCCCTATAGTTTACAATTTATAAGAAAACCTAATAAAATCAAGAAGTTTTTCTCTATGGATTATTTTTTTGGTGCCAAAAATAACGGAAATGGAGTAAAAAAAGTTGTGAATAATAAGATTTGTTCTTGATTTTATGTGGTTTTTTTCCTGATAAAATTAATAAGATTTACTACATAAAAACAATAAGGAATCTCTATGAAAAAATCTTTCTGCTGGGATACCCCTTAGCCTAAAATCGTTTCGTAGAGAAAATCTTCTTGATTCTATGAGGCAATTTTTTCTCTGTGTGGCTTATCTGCTTGTTATTTACCAAATAAGTTTTTTTTTATAAAAATATTTAAGTTCGCGGGTATTTCAGCAATATTTTTAATCATTACATAATTTTGAAAGACATTAAAATTTAAAAGGTATCCAAACATAAAAGAATCATAAAAAACCTCTCAAAATACTCCTTATATCCCACAAAGGCTTAACAAAAATTCCAACCATTTCTTATTTAAGTATTTAAGCTACTCAAATCACATTGTTTTATTGTGCTTACGAAATATCTGCGCAGTTCTATATGATATTAAGAAAAGTTAAACATTTTTACATTGCTTACATCTCTAACACTTTTCAGAATGAAATATTTTAATTTTTTTTCAACACACACTCACCCGCCTACAACCGAAGAACAACAATCGGTGAAGGTATTAAGTGGAATGCATCCATTGTGGCTTTTGTGGCATTTATTTTATAACCACTTCATAAGCCACAATACGGTCTAGTGTGTTTGTTAAGCGACAACACTAGGAGTTGTTAAGTTTCCGTTAGCTGTCAATGAGTTTTCACAAGGCACAAAATATAAATTTTTTTGACAGCTCATATTAAATGTTATATGGTTTGGAGACCTGTTGTCTCACACATACATGCATATATACAGAAATACGTAAAGAAATGTGATAGTATTTATTATATATGCAAACAATCATTATTAAACATTTCCTTGGAATACAGAGTGATAAGAATTCAATGTGCCAAATTGCTTAAGATGCTGAAAAATCTAATTCAATTCGTTATGTATGTGCGAGTATACTCGTACGTTGTGATACACAGTACTCCGATTACCATCTATTTGCTAAATTACGTGTGCATGTATCCTAATAGTTATCGTGTGGAGGATATTGTTCATGAACGTGGTGCTATTAATTCAATTCCACATAACCACAATATCAAAATTATCAATCTAATTAAAAGTTGAACAATTTGGAGTTATGAAGTAAATTAGCTATACCAGTTTTATTTGACAATTTAGTTACTTTTGATTAGCCTAAGCTACTGAAAGTTAAATACAAATAAAACAAGTAAGAGTGCTATACTCGGCTGTGCCGAATCTTATATACCCTTCACCAAAGTGCCTATATGTAGTATAGAGATACATATGTACATAAGCACATACACACACATTTGTTTTGTGAAAAAATTTTGAATTTTTTGCTGCAGTGCCATTTTAAGTAAGTGACCTCTCGGTATTTTTCGATTTAATATTTTTTTTCGATATTAGCAATGAATTGAATATTTTATTCTACCCTCTGCATTTAAGAAATATTTTACATTCATCCTTATTCCAGTTGCCAAAAACGACGTCACGTCATACAATATCAAAAAATTGGTGCTTGTTCACTTGCACTCGAGATGTTCTAAAACCGTGCTACTATTTAATAACCCTGTAAAATAGTCTTATTATTGTACCTCCACACCAAGTAAACTAACTTGTTTTATTTAATAATCTTTGATGTTGCAAAATTGTTAAGTTTCTCAATTTAAGTATTCCATTGCAAAAGGTTTATTCCTAAATTTTGTTTTTTCAAATTTGTTTGGCACAAAGGAATGGTTTCAGGGAAATGAAACGGAACATGTCCTTCAACTAATTTTATAGTTAGGACTGTTCTTTAGCTATAAATTTTAGTTTTATCTCTATTTACTAAAAATTAATAAGAACTCGATCCGAGCTGTCAGCGAAAGGCCATCAATTTAAAAATAACTGTGCTGAGAGCATACATGTTCAATATTTCTGGCGTTTTTTTTCAGTTAAAACGAATTTTATTTTCTCGTTTTGGCGATTTTTTTCATTTTGGATATTATTTTCATTTTGGCGATTTTTCCGGTTTTTTGTGATTTATTTAGTATTAGAATTTTTTTTAATTTGGCGCTTTTTTCGTTTTGGCGATTTTTTTTTTGGTTTTTGGCGATATTTTTTCGGTTTGGCGATTTTTTAAATTTTGGTAGTTTTTAGTTTTATCGCTTTCGAAAATTTCAAGAGTTTGGCTCTTACGGTTTCCAAGATACAGCAAGTTGTCAAATTAGTCAAATTACATTAACTGATAGAACACCCTTTAATTTAAATTTTTTTAAATTTTAGTGTTAATTGTTATAGTCTGTATAAAAATATACTAACTTTACCAATTGTATGTTAAAGTTTTTCTTTGCTCGTTTTGGAACATCCTTTAATTTTTATTTCTCATGTATTTCCTGTTGTAATAGCCAAAGTTCTACATACTCTGTCCAAACTTCAGGTCCGTAGCTCTTACGGGCTCTTACGGTTTAAAAAAAAAAAAAAAAAAAATAATTTGACCTAGCTCTACTTTATATAAAAAAAAATTAATTTTCCAACCCTGGAATCATAATTTTAGATTTTTTCCTCTTCTTCATATATTAATCTCTTAGTTCTTAAAAAAATTTATAAAGTATGTTAAGTGAACAAAGAAAAAAGGAGATTAAAAAAAATTGTTTTATTTAATTACTTTAATATCCAGAAAAAAAGTTAAAAATGTCCAGCTCTGGAGCTGCGGTTTTTATTTTTATAATTTTCTACACAAAATTTGTCTTTCCAAAACGTAAAATGTATATAATTTATACAGAAAATGAACAAAATTAATTAGACCCACTTACTTTTAAATATCAGAAAAAGTGTATATTTCCAACCCTGGAATCATGCTCTTTTATTCTTCTGATCTCTTACACCAATATATTTCTTTTGAAAATATAAGATACGTTTAATTTATAGAAAAAAAAGGAAAAATTAGTTTTAGTAAGTTACTTTTATATAACAAAAAAGTTACAGTTTTCCAACCCTGGAAACGTCTTTTTATTTTTAGGGTTCCGTACACCAAAGGTGAAAAAGGAACCCTATTGTTTTCGCTACGCTGTCCGTCTGTCCGTCTGTCCGTCTGTCCGTCTGGCCGTCTGTCCGTCTGTCCGTCTGTCCGTCACAGGGTATTTTCTCGAGAACCGTAAGAGCTACGGACCTGAAATTTGGACAGAGTATGTAGACCCTTGGCCGCTACAACAACAAATACATGAGAGTTGGAAATTAAAGGGTGTGCCAAAACGAGCAACGAAAAATGTTAAAATCCCATGTAATATACATACAATTGTATGTATCTATATTACATGGGACCCTTGGCCGCTACAACAACAAATACATGAGAGTTGGAAATTAATGGGTGTGCCAAAACGAGCAACGAAAAATTTTAAAATCCCATGTAATATACATACAATTGTATGTATGTATGTATATTACATGGGACCCTTGGCCGCTACAACAACAAATACATGAGAGTTGGAAATTAAAGGTTGTGTCAAAACGAGCAACGAAAAATTTTAAAATCCCATGTAATATACATACAATTGTATGTATATGCACTTGAAATTTGTAAAGTTCGTGTATTTTTATACAGACTACAACAACTAACACTAAAATTTAAAAAAATTTAATTAAAGGGTGTACCATCAGTTAATGTAATTTCAACTATGTAATTTTGAAAACTTGCTGTATCTTGGAAACCGTAAGAGCAAACTTCCTGAAATTTTCAAAAACGGTAAAACAAAAAAATCTCAAAATTATAAAATCGCCAAACCGAAAAAAAATCGCCAAAATAAAAAAAAAAATCGCCAAAACGAAAAAAGCACCAAATTAAAAAAAAATTTCTAAATCGAAAATAAATCGCGAAAAAATCGCCAAAATGAAAAAATCGCCAAAATGAAAAAAAAAATCGCCTAAATGAAAAAATCGCCAAAATGAAAAAAAATCGCCAAAATGAAAAAAAACCGCCAAAATAAAAAAAAATCGCCAAAATGAAAAAAATTTTCAAAATTAAAAAAAAAATCGCCAAAATTAAAAAAAATCGCCAAAATTTAAAAAATTGTTAAAACGAGAAAAAAAGAGAAAAATAATAAAAAAAAACACTATTTCAGCTGAAAAAACGTAAAAAACACTGTATTAAAAAATGCTCAAAGCCCAACGTACGGAACCCTTCGTGCGCGAGTCAAAGTCGCACTTTACTGAATTTTTTTTTATTTAGTTTTTGATTTGAAATACCAATTTTATTCGTACTGAAGTATAAAATAGGTTTATTTATAAAAAAAATAGATTCTAGTTTTCGGTAGTTACTTTTATATGGCAAAATAAAGTTTAAGTTTTCCAGCTCTGCAACCGTCTGCTCGATTTTGCTGATTTACAATACCAATCTATTTTGGCAATCTATTTCGGACCATTTCCATCACACCAGGTCAAGACCGAAGTCTCTAGATTTTCTGGGAGCTTCGGAAAACTGATTTAACGTACAGACAGACGGACAGACGGACATCGCTTATTCGTCTTCCCTATGCATATGGATCCAGAATACTTTTACTTTATGGAATATATATACCCTTTACCATTTTTGGTGGTATGTATGTATGTAATAAATGGCTGTTGTTAGTTATTTTATATAGTGTTCATAAGTCATCGTGTCTTTCAGAGATGCGCATTTTTTAATTACGAAATTTTTTTTGAGTAAGAGAGCTTGGAGATAGCTCTGCTAAAATATATTGTGAAATTATTTAAATAAAAATTCATTTTATATCTTGAATAAATAAATATGGTGGAAAATATTAAATTTCCAGAGTGTTCACTCAGCTCTAGGGCTCTAAAAATTCAAATTGCTGGAGTGTTTTGTCGAATGACTCAAAATGATGTCCATTGCGAAAGACAGGAACATGATTTATTATTGTTGCTTATTAATAATGTTAATTTCTTAAAATTTATTGTCTTATGGTCTTTTTGAACACTTACTCTACCGTGCGATAACTTTTTCCGCTAAAGGTAAAACGACATATCTTATTTTTTGTTTCTTAAAATATTAAATATTTAAAAATACCTTAAAATTGGCGGGGTACACAGTCTAGTTCCAATGAGCATTTCACTGTTGTTTTATAAAAATATTTTCTTATGCTCGTTTATATGAAAAATTAATATAATCGGCCATGTCACAGAGTTCAATTCCGTTCGGAATCGGAATTGAATAAACCTAAAAATGTCAAGTCCTAGCTGGAGCATACCCCAGCCTACCACCGCATCCCACAGTCATGACACACATGAAAAATTTCCGTATTTCAGTTTTTTTTTTTAGACACCATCTCCTACATCTAAGTTTCACATATAATATTCGTGTTCGTATTCGTGTTCGCGAATATCGTTTCAAATATTTGTATTCGTATTCGTATTCGCAAATATAAAAAAATTAATATACGGCTCATCACTAATATGTACATATCGTCCCTACCACCTCAAACTATCCAATATGCACAATTCGTTTTTTAGATTCGTTACCTTGGTATCTTAATTTCAAGAATATGACTCATTTCAAAATGCTAAAATTTTCATAGACGATAGATAACTCAATAAGAAATATTTCAATTCTGAAATTTTTAGGAATACGCCGACTTTGAATTCACAATTGACGACTCTTTGAGCTCTTCTGAAAAGTACAAATTTGCATATTGGATAGTTTGACGTGGTAGGGAGGATATGTTGGTGAAGGGTATATAAGATTCGGCATAACCGAATATAGTACTCTTACATTCTTTATTTTTTAACTGTCTACATTAAAAAAATCATAGCAGGGACAACAGACTTGCCAAAACCTTTATAACTTTCGAACAATTTGAAGTCTTATTGCTGAGCTTATTAGTTTGAGGGAGGGAGAGAGAGAGAGAGAAAGAAAGAGAGAGACTAGGGAACAGAAACGTTTCTCTTACCCTCGTCTCTCTCTCTTTCTCTCTCTCCTAACAAACTAATCAGCAGCGATGCCAACTATTTATAACCCAAACGCGCTATTCTCCTTCTCTAAACGCGCTAGAACGCGCTAAGTTACAGCATTATCAACAATTTATAATAAAAACGCGCTATTTTCATACGCGCTAAATTAAATTATTAAACGTCGGTGTATGTATGTATTAGTAAATAATGGGTGTTTTTTATTGAGATATAGAACTTTAAGTTGGCATCACTTTTTTAACTGGCGGCCATTTTGTCAGCTGTCAAGTGATTAATATTTAGTTTGGTTTGCCATTTCATCATGAACAGGTTGACAAAAGAACAACGCTTGCAAATCGTGCAAATTTATTTCGAAAATAATGGTTCATAAAAATGGTCGACATAATCGTCCATCAGAGCAATTAATTCGATTAACCATGGATCGTTTTCGCACTACGTTTACTCTATGTGATAATACGCATCCGCAGAGACGTCGAGCAGTGCGCACCGAAGAAACAATTGCCGCTGTAGAGCAAAGTGTTGAAGAGGACCCGAATAAATCGATTCGCCACCGTGCACAGCAATTGAAGCCATGATAACCGACTATTTTGTTCCCGAATTGGATGGCATGAGTGTGGATGAGTTGTGGTTCCAACAAGACGGCGCTACATGCCACACAGCGCACGTCACAATCGATTTATTGAAGGAAACATTCGATGAGCGCATAATTTCGCGGAATGGACCTGTCAATTGGCCACCAAGATCGTGTGATTTGACACCATTGGATTATTTTCTTTGGGGATATGTGAAGTCGCTCGTCTACGCCAACAAACCAGAAACGTTAAGGGACTTGGAAGCCAACATTCGTGGCGTTATTGCCAATATTGGACCTTTAGAATTGGCTTTATTCGAGCCAGCCGCGGTGGCCACATGCCCGAAATCATATTTAAACATTAATGGCATAAAATTATCCTTCCAATAAAGCCAAATTGATGGACATTAAAACGATTTTCTTGTGTTTTATTTCAATTCGAAGTTCTATACCTCTAAAAAAAAACACCCTGTACAATTAACTTTTTTAGTAACTCTTTTTCAGATTTTGCAATATTGCTTCTTCGAAATTATATCCTAAATAACTAAAATCATTTAATACAGAATCAGACTCGCCTTCCAAATATTCGAAATTCTTAGTTTTTATTTTAATTTTATTTGTCAAACTTTGTAACAACTTATATAAATTGTCGAACAGTGTTGCGATTCAAATGCTTTTTGAAGTATACAAATAATAGATGCTCAATAAGTTTTTGGGGTCACGAGTACGAGTACATATTTCAAAATATTTGGCATTTAAAGTATTAAAATGCGTTTTTAATTCAAACCACAGTTAAGGGAATTTTATTTGCAACATCTGAATCACTAACCAATTTAAACAAAAATTTATCAGAGTATTGGATATTAGGAAAAAAATACAAAAAGAGTAAAAATATATTGAGCTGAAATGATATTGTTCAATCAAAACGCGCTAATTTAGCGCTTTTTTTTATTAAACGCGCTAAGACGAAAAAAAGCGCGTTTGGCATAGTTAAAACGCGCTAAAACTAGCGCGAAAAGCGTTAAATTGGCATCGCTGCTAATCAGCTTAGCAATAAGACTTGCATAGTGTAAACTAGGACTTCTTCACGCTCTTGCTAAAATCCTTTTCTTGTAAATCTTTGTGCTAAATAAGAACAATACAATAATTTATTGAAGGCTAGCAAAATAGGCAGAGAATGGTAGTAAATTAAGCTTAATCCTTTTTGTTTGAAATGCCAGCCTCCAAGAGGGCTTTTTCAGGTTTTTAGAGCGATTGGTTAATACTATCGTGGCATCCCTTTTACGAGTACTAGAACAAGATTTTTAACTTTTAAAATGTTTTATTCACTCAAACTAATATTGTCATTAGATACTCGTAAGTGTTATATTTGTATGCAAATACATACATCATTATCGCACATGAGAGCAACAAACACATAAAAAAGAAGTAACAGATAAATAGTGGGCAAACAACTCACGCCCTATTTTTATTCTTGTTTGCAGTCGTATCTTATCAAGACGTACACGTACTTCGGGGAACAACATGTGCGTATTATTGAAAATGTGTGTCTACTCGTAATAAAAGGAAACATTTGTGTTTTTCCAAAAAGGACTTTAAGTAGAAAGTGTGTGAATGAGCAGCGAACGTACTTGTACGTGAGAGGTGTTCGTGTAGGTGTTTGCTGTGTATGTTCAAACTAAAAATGAAATATGTATACACGCTTGACGAAGAATTTCAATGTTAGAAAATGTAATATTTTATTTTATCTCTGCTATAAAGCATATCATATTTATGTTAACATCCTCCAATCATCACACCGCGCCATTGTACACACAATCATGTATTTTTAGTCCTTGCATGCATACGTTTTACATTACATTACATACACACTTAAATATGACAAATGTGTGTTGGTGAAACAAGTTCGAGGAAACATAAGATTGTTTTTGTATCTCAAATGAAAAGCAATTTAAGCAAATCACTGAAAATAACTTTAATAAATATTTTTTCCCTTTTATTGATTGCGGAAATTAAGTCCCTTGAGTTTCCTTTATTATTATTATTTTTTCTTTCTTTTGGAATTTACATATTGCCATCTATTTCGGCTTAAAATCCTGCTTTTCTTTTTTGTGTGTACATGCTTCATTGGCGTAGCAGGATATCTTTTTTTTGCGACTCTAATGCCAATTATTTTACTTCGGTAGAAAGTATAAAGTGAAATATAAAAAACTAAAGTAAAACGCTGATGCAAAGATGGAACAGTGCCTGCCTAATAACATTGTCTTTGTACGCCCCTGGATATATTAAATTTTATGTTTGAAACACTACTCGACAAATGTAAATAATTTTTGCGCCCTTTTATTTGGAAAAGATAAACCTTTAGAACAACATCTAAATCCTATGTAAATCCTTATTTACGCAGCACATACCTAAAAACAAAACGGAACAACATTAAAACTACAAGATGCACGAATATGAAACTCTGAATAAATATATAATGAAGCTATATAATCTATAGATCTTAAATTAAAGAAGTATGAAAACGGATTATAATTATCGCTATCCAATTTTTTTTAGCAAGAGCTGTTGAAAAAGCCTTTACAAAACACTTAGTTTCATCCCATTAAATGACCAAGATAGTCCCTAGTTAGGGCCAAATTATATACAGGAAAAATATTTTGCTATTTATTTTAAACAAAGCTGGTTATATAAAATTTTTCCGCAAAAAACTGCATTTGAAAGTTATGGCCTCAAAAGAGTTTATAGTGAAGAATGGTTATTTATTTTTGGGTGAAAAATGCAATGGGCCTAGGCCTTGCCCTTATGTATATCTGAACTCGTGATCGAAATTTCATTCGAGTAGAAATTAATTTTGATAGCAAGAAATTTTCCAATGATGTCACTCGATACCAAGCGAATCGAATTTTAGTTCCAGTGTTGGAAAAAGGCAAATAAATTCATTTCACAACACTGAATAACTTGTAAGCAAAAACATATGTTTCTATGTACTCATGTGTACGTATATACACACGTATGTACATGAAAATGATTTTATTTAATTAATAACTTAATAATAATTAATTAGTGTAAAGTTAGAGAATAGAGCACTAGCCACGTTTTCGATTCTTTTATTGGTTGAGCAGAAGCAGTTTGTTACTCAGATTCTCCCAGAGTTGATTGAATTTTTTATTTTCCCTGACATTATTTGCCAAATCAGTGTGTTATGTTATATTTAAAGTCAACTATAAATTCTTTATATTTGTATTGTTTTTTTATACCTACATACATATTTTTTTATGTACATATCCATATATAAATAAATAAATAAAATATTGAACTTACATTATCTTTTCGATTGCCTCTTTGCTTGCGAGTAAAACACGAACGGTTGCATTCGAATGACTGCTTGTTATCGAACTCTTTAATTAGAAATTTCGATATGTTTTATTCGAAATCGAATGAGAAAATCCCAAAAGTTAAAAATGTCCCACGTTCAAGTAGGAATTGGGCCCCTGGACAAACACGTGCAAACACGCTGTCAGTGCAATTTTTAAACACGTGTAATTTTTAATGGCCAGTCTATTATAAACTGTTGGTGGAGCGAATATAAAAAAATAGTTTCGTCATTCCATAAATTTTTTTAATAGTCTAGTGGTCATACGCATTCATTAAATCACGCAGCACTAACGACTATAACGGAATTTTACACACTACATCAAATTCAATTATACATATGAGTGAAAAATCCTTGGAGTATTTATCCGGCTATAAGTGAGTATATAACAAAATACTCCTGTATTTTGTTTGCACACACTTCAAGCATTAGTGTCGCCAGAAAAGTGAAATGCCAATAGTGTCCCCCCCCCCGGTCATTGAAAAAATTTTAAGTAATTATTCATGCACTACTTTCTCTTTACAAAAAACAACCAGATTACAAAAAACAACCAGATAATTAATTAAGAAGCTATTTCACCTATGCAAAATTGGAGACCATTCTGGCAAATACTTAGGATATTTATGAAAAATATTAGCTTTTACCCGCGGCTATGATCGCATTGATCTGATATTTTGGAAACTATACTTAAAATTTATGAATGTTTTGTTATTTGTTACTCACTGATGATGTAAAATAAACGATAAAAACCGACAAAAAGGCGATAAAAAAATTAAAAAACAGAATAAAAGCGAGTTTAAAACTCTTTAAACAATCAAACCCGAAACGAACATTGCCCCAACCAGCTCAAAAATCCTAACTAAATATAAAAAACCGGTTCCGAACCGAATCAAATATATGCGATGTTTGCCACTAATAATGTAGCTTTCTATTGTTGAAACAATTTTCAAAATAGGCTTAGCGGTTTGAAAATGCGTACCAAATATAAATAACCGGTTCGGAACCATATAAAAAATAGCCTATGCTTGATGCTGGTAATGTAGCTTTCTAATTTCAAAATAGGCTTAGCGGTTTGAAAATCCGTATCAAATATAAAAAACCGGCCCCGGACCGAATAAAAAAATAGTCTATGTTTGACGCTGGTAATGTAGCTTTCTATTGGCGAAAGAAATTTCAAAATCAGCTTAGTGCTGATTTAATGAATTTTTCTTGTAAAAATCATTAGAAACTTTCCAAAGTTGCACTAGTTCCGTATCACAAGTTCATGTTCTTATTGACTTCCTTGCAAGCTCTTTCTTTACTGGGACTGATTGCATGACATGATAAAAACGTTGCTAACTAGATATTTACTAGAATTACACTTATCACTTAACAAATTTGAAAAGAAAAAGACTACGAGAATTATTATATTGCATTTAGTTAAAATTGCCTCAACTATTTAGTGATCTGATTAAAATAAAACTGTAAAATTATATAAAATTTAAAGAATTATTATTAATATAAACTAAAAACACGTTTAGCAAAGTTATAAAAAATATAAGAATACAATTAAAAGACATTTTATTTTTAAAGTCTTAAAAAACTAGAACAATTTTGTTCTAGTTGGAAAAAAACTAATTTTGTTGTTTGAAAATATTTTCTGTCTGCCGAAAAGTATAATTGCCATCATATTGTTGTTGCTCAGACAAACGCTTTTCGTTCTTCGTATAATTCAACTAATGCTGCCTGTCGTTATTATTGATTCCCAATTCTCAAGGAGATTAAAGCGACCAAAAATGACTTCATATTGTCATTAATAAATCACTTCCTGTTCTGTTACCAAATCCACATACTCTGACTTTTATGGTTTAAGCTCTGTTGCTTTACATTAGATTTCTTATGTTGTTGTTGTTTGTTACGATGCCATGAAAAAGCGCGTTAATATTGAAACATATTGAAAAGCATAATACCTAAGGCAACACATACACATTTCCTATGCAATTCTTTAGAGACTAAAAGATCTATTTGGATAAAACATTTTCGATGAGGGTAAAATGTATGTTGTAGAGAGTGAATGTTTCAGTAAAAGTTTTTTGGGAGGGCAAACAAAAAGTTTTCTTCGTAATAAGTCTGGTTGTTACCAAAAGTAAAAGTTTTTATTATTATTATTGATTAAGAACTAATTTTTAAGAAGCATGTAATAACATACCTGTAGTATTTTTTTCCCAAAAGTTTTGGCAACTCTGAACTTAGTACGATTGAACGAAATAAGGCTCAGCAAATGGCAGGCAATATCACTCGCTCTTACGAAATTTTTGCTGTCGCCATTGAAAATTGAAACTTAAGAATGAACCATGTGGCTTATTAGACTTGTATCGAACTCTTTCAGTAGTTCGTCTTAAACTAGAGATGGGTCCAAGTCCTTCAGTTGTTTATTTTAGACACAAAGCGATGATCAAATCCATTTAAATTACATGGGTTCGATCATAGGTTCTTGTCTAAAATGAACGATTGAACGTGTTGGACCCAGCTCTATCTTAAACACAAACTAATAATGCAACTAGACTTGTATCGAACTCATTCAGTAGCTAATTTTTGTCAAAAACCAGAGATGAAACCCATGTTATATGAATAGGTTTGATGGCAGGTTTGTGTCAAAAATCTGCTACTGAATAAGTTCGATCCATGCCTAAATGAAACCCATAAAATTTGATTGCGTTTGATAATCGCTTTGTGTCTAAAACGAACTACTGAAAGAGTTTGATGCAACTGTGCGACCTATTGTTTGGTAGGTTTGGGTCGAAGTCGTTTACTTCTTAATTTTTGACATAAATCTGTGGGCTTGAACCATGTAGGTGAAATGGTTTTTGTCATAGGTTTGTGTCCTAAATGAACTAGTTAACGAGTTCGAGCTAAGTTAGAGTCCAAACTTAATTAAATCGTCAAGCATAAACGTATGAAATATTAATTAAATGTATTCTGCTGCTAACGCAATGCTTGAAGCTCTAATTTAGATTGAACTCTCTTGTCGGTAGAGCTGCCACAAACTATAGATGAAACCCATGTAATTTCAATGGGTTTGATCATATATTTGGGGCAAAAAAGAACTAGTGAATGAGTTCGACCCAAGTCTGGTCTAAATCCTGTTACTGAATAAGTTCGATTCATGTCTAAATCAAACCCATAACATTTTATTGGGTTTGGTCATCGCTTTGTATCTAAAACAAACTACTGAAAGAGTTCGATACAAATCAGCAACCTATTGTTGCTAGGTTTGGATCGAACTCGTTTACTTCGTCATTTTTGACATAAATCTGTGAGCTTGATCCATGTAGGTGAAATGGTTTTGGTCTAGTCAAATGAACTAGTCAAAGAGTTCGACCTAAGTTATTTGCCCGTAGAGCTGGTGCCAACTCATTTTAACTCCTTCGGTCGTTCATTTTAGGCGCAAACTTATAATTAAACTCATTTAAATTCAGTCTTGTGTCAGCTCTTTTGAACTAAAATGAGCTGTTGGACACAAGTTCGGTCAATGTAAATTAAATGGATTTGAAACACATTTTGATTCTAACTCTCTCAAACTAGTACAAAAAGAGCTGTTGGACACAAGTCTATTTAAATTACACACGTTTGATCATAGGTTTATGTCTAGAGCTTAGACTTGGGTCGAACTCGCTCACTAGTTAATTTTTGCCACAAACCAATGATCAAACCCATTTAAATTAAAAAAAAAGCTCCTTTTGAACTAGTTCGTTGGCTGCAAGTAGAGTTGTGTACAACAGCCCATTTTGAACTTGTTTGAGAGCGTTTGAATCAAAAGCTGTCTCAAGCCCATTTAATTTACATTAACGGTTTTGACCGAACTTGTCTCCAACAGCTAGACTTGTGTCCAACAGTTCTCATTGAACTAGTTTGAGAGCGTTTGAATTAAAAGTTGTTTCAAACCCATTTAATTTACATTGATGTTTTTGACCGGACTTGTGTCCAACTGAACGAACTAGTTCAAAAAGAACTGTTGGACACAAGTAGACTTGTGTCCAACAGTTCATTTTGAACTAGTTCGTTCAGTTGGACACAAGTTCGGCCAAAAACATCAATGTATTTTAAATGGGTTTGATGCA
Organism: Tachina lurida; assembly: GCA_944452675.1. Lineage (NCBI taxonomy): Eukaryota > Metazoa > Arthropoda > Insecta > Diptera > Tachinidae > Tachina > Tachina lurida. The sequence goes on along the minus strand of OX101752.1, from coordinate 193,484,595 downwards.
ACTTTTGATTCAAACGCTCTCAAAGTAGTTCAAAAAGAACTGTTGGACACAAGTCTAGACACAAGTCTACCAACAGCTCATTTTAGTAGACTTGCTCTTTTTGAACTTGTTTGAGAGTGTTCGAATCAAACATTGTCCCAAACCCATTTAATTTAAATTGACGATTTTGACCGAACTAGAGTTGTGTCCAACAGCTCTTTTGAACTTAAATGAGCTGTTGGTCACAACTAGACATGTGTCCAACAGTTCTTTTTGAACTAGTTTGAGAGCGTTTGAATCAAAAGTTGTCTAAAATGAATGAATGAACGAGTTGAACCCAGCTCTATGCAACGACTAATTGAACGAGTTCGATTGAGTTGGATAGAGCTCTAGTTGTCGGAGTCTTACAACGACCAATTGAACGAGTTTGAACGAGTTGGAGTCAGTTCTAGTGGTCGAAGTCTTAGGTCGTTCAAGCATTGTTGGTAATTTCCATATAAACAAACGCTTATAAACAATAGTTTTAAGACTTTGGTCGAACTCGTTCATTCGTCCATTTTTACCACAAACATATAATCAAACCCATTTAAATTACATGGGTTTGATCATAGGTATGTGGCAAAAATTAACGAATGGACGAGTTGGGCCCAGCTCTACATGCATGGGTTTGATGATTGGTTTGTGCCCAAAATTTACTTATTCAGCCGTTTTTTTTTGGTTTGATCACAAGTTTGTGTCAAAAAGGACCGACTGAATGAGTTCAACCTAACTCTAGAGTTGAGAAAATAATTACTAATGCTTAGTTGGGCATTAAAAGCTTCCCAGACCAAAAAATTTGTGATCCAAAAGTTACAATAAGAGCTGGTGATGAACATCTTAGTCTACCAAATTTAAAAGTTATTCAAAGACGCAGTCTTTGATAATGCAAGCGAAATGGAAAAATGTTGAATATACTTCTCGCAAGAAACAACTTTTTCTCTCACCCGTGCTACCCGTTGCTTTCACCAATTAATATCTGACATGTATGTTTGTATAAGCATTGCAAGAATTCTTCCACATTTAAGTGCGACTAACGCCTTAATATATTACTAAATATGTCAGTATATATATGCCTGCATATAGATGCTTATGCGTATGTTAAATACTTTTAAAACACTTTGTTCCCCTCTGACACTATTTTTAATTTCCAACTTTACATTCAATTAGCTCCTGGGAATCATGTCTGTCTGCCTGCTGTGTTGCCATCGATACCGATAGATTGATATGTGTGTGTGTGTGTGTTTGTTTATTAAAGTAAATGAAAACGATTTCATCGATCATTATCCATAACCACAAAACAATAGAAAATTTATTGGAAAAAATAATACGTATGTATAAAACTTTTATTTTTATTTTATAACCCCTTCTAATCGCTCTTAACCCTCTTACTATAAACACATTCCTTGCAACGAGGGTCGTAAGAATTCATATGGGTGTTTGAATTATTTTTATTAAGAAGTTTTGCTAAAGGAAGTGTAAATTATACAACTGTTAAAAGATGCGATTAATTCTATTTAATTTTAGATAAGAAATTCTTTGCCAAGTTGTTGAGGGCTCCTTGTCGGGTCGTGTTTGTTTTTAATGACAGATTGCAGCTGTAAACTTGAAAGGTGGCATCAATCGACACGATTTGATCGTTACCCGTGGATATTATTTTTACTTTATTAAGTATTTATATATAGCAACCCAACAGATTTAACATTTAGTATCAATTATTTATACATTTTCCTTCAGTTTAAATTTTTGTAAGCAGTTTTTGAAATATTTTTCAGAAATAATAATCAGGGTTGTTATAGAATCTGAAAATATCGCCTATTTAGGCCGACCCTGCAAGTTCCAATAAATTTTTATGATGTTTTAATATTTTGCGTTCACTCTTTCTAAATTTTTTTTCCTTCATCAATAAATATAATATCACAGCCACAGCCACAGCCACAGCCATATTTTTATGTATCTTGTTGAAATATCTAATTTTCATTTAAACTACTCGTATCTCAGTTTATAATAAAATGTCAATAGTGTGCTTAAAATGTCAGTGAAAACGTTAACAATGCTAAACAGCTAATTTGCACATGTTTGTTTTTTTTAAATTAAGAAATCAAGGCAAAACCAAGGCGTTTTTCTAATACCAAATCAAATCAGAATCGATTTTCACTTATGATAAATAATAATTCTGAGGTCTAAAGTTGTGTTTAATAGCTTTCTTGAACTAAAATGAGTTGTTAGGCACAAGTTCGGTCAATTAGACTTGGGTCGAACTCGCTCACTAGTTAATTTTTGCCACAAACCGATGATCAAACCAATGTAATTTAAATGGGTTTGATCATCGGTTTGTAACAAAAATGAACTAGTGAACGATAGTGTCCAATAGCTCTTTTTGAACTAGTTCGAGACCGTTCGAGTCAAAAGTTGTTTCAAACGCCTTTAATTAACATGGACGTTTTTGATCGGACTTGTGTCCAACACAACGAACTAGTTCAAGAAGAGCTGTTGGACACAACTCTGGTGCTAGTCATCGCTTTCCGCAACGATCTGGTTCAATCGCCTTTTTTTTATTTTGAGATTTTGGCATTCGATAATCGATAATCAAAAATTATTGTTACATTATACAATATCGAATACCATAATCACAAACAGGAAAAACGTTATCGAACTTTGATTTGAAGTCCTTAACAATTCTGATCGCCAGCCAGAAAAATATTGCTGGCAGTGCTATATACAACATACAACTCATACAATAGGTTGTGTAATATACTTGTGTGTAATAATGTCTTGTATCGAACTCTTTCAGTCGCTTGTTGTAGACACAAACCGATAATCAAACTCATTAAAATTTGTTGGGTTTGACTTTAGGTTTGTGTCTAAAATGAGCTACTACAATAGTTCGATACAAGTCTAGTCCAACAGATTTTTTTGAAATAGGTTCGAATATAAAGTTGCTTCAAGGTAGACTTTAGACTTGTATCGAACTCTTTCAGTAGCTCGTTTTTGACACAAACCAATGATCAAACCCATTTAAATTACATGGGTTTGATCATTGGTTTGTGTCAAAAACGAGCTACTGAAAGAGTTCGATACAAGTCTAGTAGACTTGTGCCCAACAGTTCTTTTTCAACGAGTTCGTTCTGTTGGATACAAGTCCGTTCAAAATTATCCATGTAAATTAAATGGGGTTGAAACAACTTTTGATTTGAACGCTCTCAAACTAGATCAAAAAGAGCTGTTGGACACAACTCTAGTTGTGTTCAATAGCTCCTTTGGCACTAAACTGAGTTGTTGAACACAAGTCCGGTCAATTAGTTTCGAACTAGTTCGTTCACCTTCGAATCAACAGTTGTTTCAAACCCATTTAATTTACATTGACCGTAGATTTGGATCGAACTCGTTCTTTAGTTCTTTTTTATTACAACCCGATGATCAAACCCATTTAAATTAAATTTAACTTAAATGGGTTTGATCATTGGTTTGTGACAAAAATGAACTAGTGAACGAGTTCGACCCAAGTCTAATCCAAGTCTACGGTCAATGTAAATTAAATGGATTTGAAACAAATGTTGATTCGAACGTGAACGAACTAGTTCAAAAAGAGCTGTTGGAAACAACTCGGATCGAACGCCTGGCAAAATATTGCTGGCAATGCTGTATGCAGCATACAACTCATACAATAGATTGTGTAAAAGACTTGTGTCTAATAATGCTTTGTGTCGAACTCTTACAGTAGACTTGTGTCCAACAGCTCTTTTAAACTAAAATGTGCTGTTAGACACAAGTTCGGTCAAAAGCGTCAATGTAAATTGAATGGGTTTGAAACAACTTTTGATTCGAACGCTCTCAAACTAGTTCAAAAAGAGCTGTTGTCAAGTCTATCTGTCAGTAGCTCGCTTTAGACACAAACCGATGATTAAACTCATTAAAATTTTATAGGTTTGATTTTAGGTTTGTGTCTAAAACGAGCTACTACAAGAATTTGAATCAAGTCTAGTCCAATAGATGTTTTTGAAATAGTTCGACCACCTTCAAATATAGAGTTGCTTCAAAGGTAGAGTGGTGTCCAACAGCTCTTTTTGAACTAGTTTGAGAGCGTTCGAATCAAAAGTTGTTTCAAACCCATTTAGTTTACATTAGACTTGTGTCCAACAGTTCTTTTTGAACTAGTTTGAGAGCGTTTGAATCAAAAGTTGTATCAAACCCATTTAATTTACATTGATGTTTTTGGCCGAACTTGTGTCCAACTGAACGAACTAGTTCAAAAAGAACTGTTGGACACAAGTCTAGTTTACATTGATGTTTTTGACCGGACTTGTTTCGGGTCAAAAAAAAAAAAACGAACTAGTTCAAAAATAGCTGTTGGACACAAATCTATTCAAGGACATTTAAGTTCTGTTTACACACATCAATTTTTGTTTAGCAACTTTTGTTTTTACAGAAGATTGTAGGGCAGATAAGTTTGATGTGAGCAAAGTGAATGTTATGTTTTCATTTTTGCTCTGTCGTATGTGCAACAGCTCATTTTAAGGTTCAATTAAACTTGTCATAATCTTAACCATACAAAACAGATGTTCGAACCAAACTTATGGGCAACGTTGTATTTGATTATAACAAACTCGCTATAATGCCATAGGCATAACCGTAACCATAGGTTTTCCGCTGTAACTATACACATCTGTTTACTGGTTAGACATATTTGTTGTTGCGTTTTTGAAATGAATAAGCAAATAAGCACATAAACAGCTGCTTATTGTTTTGGCTGCACTAATAAATGAAACAAATATATTTATGTTCATGGCAATGGTTATGGTATGGCATTATGGTATAGCAAGTCTGAGCCTTTAGTTGGACATACATAACTTTAAATTACACATAGCAGCTGATTTTTTTTTTGAAAATCGCGTAAGAAAAATAAGAGCGGAGTTGAAGATAAGTTTGAGTACTGTATGTGATCTTACATATTTTATTTTCTCACACGGCTCTCGTTCAACTAAAAATTGAGAATGATTTAGTGCATATTTAGTTGTTTCTGCTATTTTGATATTACATTTTAAAATCATGTCAACGATAATGTACAACGATTGCAGAGTATAGTATAAATGTGTAAATATGCGAGCTGCAGAGTTATTCAACTCTTAACTGCCACTTTAATCCGAGTGTATTTGATATGTTTCAGTTCAAGGGATTTTAGTTTTGAACGTGTTTGTCTGTTATTGTATTGAAGCAGAGAGAGCCAAACTTTTAACTGGCATGGATTTTTTTTTTGCATTGCAAAAAGATGTTGTGTAAGCATTTGAGGAGAAATCTTGAAATATTTTTAAGCCTTAGTTAGTATTTCAACGAAGTTAGTAGTTTTTCTTGAAAATATTTGATTTTGTAAGTATAACTCTGCAATATTCAATAAATTTTTTTAAATATTAGTTAATACATTAATATTGGCTGTGCTTTATTCAACTCTTCACTACACAGCTCAGGAAATAGTTTCTTCTTTTTATTTAAATTTAATGTTTAAATATTACTGCGTTACTCATTATATGGACTTGAATAGTTGGCACAAAAAAGCCTGTTCGCATAAATCTAACCCATTTCAATGATTAAGATACCTACAAAATTCGTTAATCAAACCAATGTAAAACAGTTAAAAATTTGGTAACTTTAATGTAAAAACTAACAGAGAGATAAATCAGAAACTTTTAAAAGAATTTTTGCTGGACAGCATACTTTTAGAGACAACATTCTTTGTCCATTTAAATATCTTCATGCATTTGTTATTTAATACAACCCCATCTAAACAAACTTGACACAAATCGGTTCGGGCAAGTGTTTTCATACCCTTGTTAGTTTCACAGAATGAGTTTATTTACTGTAATTATAATTGTGTCCAACAGTCCTTTTGAACTAAAATGAGCTGTTGGACACAAGTTCGATTAAAATCATCAATGTAAATTCGACTTGGGTCGAACTCATTCACTTAATTCAGTTTTGCCACAAACCAATGATCAAACCCATGTAATTTAAATGGGTTTGATCATTGGTTTGTGGCAAAACTGAATTAAGTGAATGAGTTCGACCCAAGTCTAATGTAAATTGAATGGGTTTGAAACAACTTTTGATGCAAACGCTCTCAAACTAGTTCAAAAAGAGCTGTTGGACTAGACTTGGGTCGAACTCATTCAGTCGGTCGTTTTTGACACAAACCTATGAACATGTAATTTAAATGGGTTTGATCACTGGTTTGTGTCAAAAACGACCGACTGAATGAGTTCGACCCAAGTCTATGTTGGACACAAGTCTAACTTTAATAACTCTAGTTGTTCTAAGAAATTTTTGGGTAAAGGTTCCCTGATTATTTGCATTAGCAACAGTGAAATGCACATAGGATCCAGCTAAACCCCTCAATAATTAGTTTCAATGAATTTTTAATAAAAAAAATATTTTACTGAATAAGTAAAACAATAATTTGGGATTATTAGTGCGTTAAAAAATGTTAAATAAAGCACTAAAATTTATTTGTGTTTATAATAAAGTAACAAAACCAGATTAATTACAAATTTTAATACTTGCTGGCCCAACAATAAGTCACATTAATTGAAAATTGGATAGTTGAAATTTTTTGTTTGTTTTTTTTTAACACACAACACAACCCGCCAAGCGATTAGCTTGTCTGAGGAAAACACCTATGGTCTATGGTGGGAATCGAACCCACGACCTCTGTACTGAGAAGCTAGCACCGCTACCACTCAGCCACATTGATTAGATTAACCTTGAAGATTTTTCTCAGTGTATTATAACAGAATTAGTATATTCCACTTGGCCTTAGTTGTGGTCAAAATGCCTGAAATGCATTATTGTAGCTTTCAGACAATATGTGCAACGAGCTACGGACGTCGATCGCCACTTATATTTGAAGTATCCACAAGCATTTTCGTTTTACACTTTAAGAATCGCAGCATTAAATGTTAGATGTTTTGAATAAGAGCAGCACCCTTAAAAACAATAAAATAAAAGCATTAGAATATTATTTTCATTACGTGTTTTCGCATTGATTCCTCCAGGAGGGAATTCATGTGCAACAACACATACTTTCTAAGCTCACAAACTATCAAGCAGACACATCGCAATCATCATCATGAGCAACAGCAACAGCAACAGCACATCATGTAGCCTGCAATCACATTGCATCGTTGGAATGATTTCATCGCTTTATTTACGAATTGATACAAGTTAAACTTTTTACATTTGTGTTTGAGTTGTTGGTTTAAATTTCAGGAAAGTTTATTTTTTCTGTTTGTTAAACCTCTATAAAGAGAAGATTTTTATTTGATTTATTATCGAGTGTGAAGAAGCAACATTTTCGGGTGTTTTTAAGTTCATTTAGTAGTTTGATTAAATATCTACAAATCATTAATTATCCTTAAGCAATTTTGTTGACTACTAAAATTTATTGCCTTTTAGAATTTGTGCATTGTCAGTTTATAAATAATTTGAAATGGTGTCTGTTTCTACTTTCGCTGAGTTTATCACTAGAGTTCATTAAATGCCTTAATAGAGTTATTTTTAAAACCTCAAAATAAATAAAAGATTTTTTTTTTGCGAACTGTAGCTAAAATTTTCTTCAAATTAATGTTTAAATTTTCTGCTTAAGGCCAAATTATTTTTATTAGCAATAGGTAAAATTGTTGTACAAAAAAAAAAAATAATTTTTATATGTTTTATGATAAAAAAAAGATTGATTTTTAAATGTAATGTTTTGTTTTGTTATTATATTATTCATTAAAAGCTTAAATTAAAAATATAGTTGATTCAATTACATTGAGTTAGTTGAAGCTTTAGTTGCTTCAATTCAAATTCTTTCAAAATTCTAGCCAGTGCTAGAGAGAGTAACCACTATTATGCCTAAGATATTCCTTCGAGCAGTAAAAAGATTTTTGTTGGAACTCAACATAAACAAGTCTTTCGGGCCATCCGGCACTGGTCTTGAAACAGAGCTCCTCGACGCTAGCACGTCCATTAGCTAACCTCTTCGGCACGTTGTACCATGCTGGTAAGTTCCCAGTGTGTTTGAAAGTTGCTAATGTTACGCCAATAGCCTGAAAATTATCGGCCAATCGCAATATGTTCTGCACTTTCCAAAATGATGGAAAGTTTGATGAATTTCCATCTTGTGGAGTATCTGGTGTCCAACAACTTACTCAACGACCGGCAGTATGGATTTTGCAGAGGCTGCTCTGCGGCAGACCTACTTGCCCTCCTCTCGTAGAAATGGTGCAATTCAATCCACCATTTTGCGAGAGTAAGGTAATGGCTCTAGATATCTTCCAGGCATGGAGAGTGTGGCATGTTGCACATTTATCAAAATATATTTCCCTTGGTGTGGGTGATAATTTCTCTCGATTCTTATCGAGTTTCCTCAGGAATGTTTTAGATGGGATCTTAAGGTAAATTCAGGGTATCGCAAGGTTCCGTTCTTTCATTAACTCTATTCCTTATATTTGTAAATGATCTTCTATGTCAAACTTTTAACCCTATCTATGCTTTCGCGGATGACAGCAGCATCTGCCATTTTTTCTCATTTAGCAATAGATTAAACCTGCTGGAGGTTGAGGCTGTGCGACAAACTATGAATGAGATTTTGAACTATGATGTAGCAAAAATTCCTGAATGGGATCATGCAAAAAAAGTAGATTTTAACGCCCGTAAGACCCAATATTGTATGATTACTCACAGACACATGACCGACAATCCTGCTGCCTATGTAATTTTGGTTGTATAAGTATTAAGGAATCGGAAGCTCTTGATGTTCTTGGCATGAAAATTCAGTGTGATGTTCGATGTACTGAACACATTTTTCAGGTCTCAAAAGAAGCATTCAATTGCCTACGATTTTTGATACGGTGCAAGCGGTACTTCACCCCATCTGATTTCCTCACTATTTATACCACTTATATCTGACCGAAAATGGAATACAACTCTCTTGTATGGGCCGACGCTTCAAAGTTTATTTTAGGACTCATCGGTGACAGTAGGGTATCCAACTCTATTGAATCATTGGAGCATTGACGCAATGTGGGGTGCATTTCCTTGTTATATCGTTACTATAATGGAATATGTTCTGATGAAATAAGAGAACTGGTTCCTAAAACCCGCACAATTCATTCAAGGTACTTACTTTTGTCTTCGATTGGCCAATGAATTGCACTACGCACTACACAGAGTTCATATTTTGGCCGTACTATTCGTATGTGGAATAAACTAACTGCGTAGGTTTTTCCTGTCACTTTCAAGATGAAAAAGTTTAAATCGAATGTCCACATATACAACTCCCTCTATCTTCCTCTCCCTAACATATTTTCCTAGTTCTAGAACATTGCATTGTATGAGTAAGGGTTATCCCCTGAGTGCTGGATCTATTATAAAAAAAGGAAACAAGTTCTTTTAAAATAATTTTGCTGAACTTACCTAGTTTTTCTTGTAAAATTTTTTATCGGCATAATTTTGATGCCGGCCATACACTACACAACTTCAGTGCTCAAGTCTGGCACTGCGTAAACTAAGTTTGTGACACACACTATACAAGTAAACTGTGACATTTTTATAATAATTCGCCATAATGCTGGCTATTCTTTGTATAATTCTAGGAACTCTGTCCAGAATATTTGTTCTGCGCTCATTTCTTGTTGTGAACTCTTAAAAAATCACGACTCAACTGAGCTTTTGCAACATACACTACACAAGTGAACTTGATCAGTTTACAAACTTGAGCATATAACAAAATCGTTTTGATATTTACTCAGTTCACTGCGTAAATAGCACAATCACCCCATACACTACACAAACGCACTGTACAGTGCCAGACTTGTGCAGTGAACGTGTGTAGTGTATGGCCAGCATAAGGTAAATATTACATTATTGCTCTCTCTCTCTCTCTCTTTCACTGGTAAAAGGAAGCGTGAAATTACATATACAACATAAAGGGGCGAATTCAGTTTAAATATTTTTTAATTTTAACTTCCTTCGAAAGTTTTCATATGTTGGCCTTAAGTCACTCATCAGATGAAAAAAAGTACAAACTCATATCATCACACTTGGCCTGCACGAGAGTCATTGAGACACATTTACTGTGAAAAATTTCCTGTGTTTCCTGTTTATTTTTTTAACAGGCCAAACGAATAATATTTGCCAATGTTTGTGTTTGCTTATGTCCTTTGGATATCGATTTGTTTGGTCAGGTCAGCTAGAAAAAATTATAGAGGATTATTGGGAAATGACAGGAAAGTTCAACAATCGGATGTTGTTAAATCAAATAAGATTAATATGAACTGATAAATGCATTTTAGCATGGTAGCAGAACAAAATATTATACGAGCACACGTTGCAGGTTTATTGTGCTTTCAAAATATAGTTTTTTTGTTATCAAGAAATTAATATGAAAAGTTTGTTTTTAGGAAGACAATAATGACAATAATACTCAGGTTATAATCAGTTCAGTAGCACACAATTGTGTAATAAAAAAAATCAAAATACGTGGAAAGTATTTTAGGAATGTGAGTGCTCAAAAGTTTGCACAAGTTACGTTCAATAAGTTCAAGTTAACAACACAACAAAAAGTTATTTTTTGCAGATTATTGGACCCTATGTATTAATAGCTTTATGATTTTGAATATCCTTATAAATAACACATACATATAGAAAAATATTTTATTTAACTGAATTAAAATTATTTTTAACTTTTTAGTGCTTATTTTCAAAGTCGGTTTAATTAAAAAATTGGTTATTTTCAAATTGTTAGTGCCAAGTTTATATTTCAAGGGGCGCGGTCATGCCCAATTAGAGCGAATATTAGTAGCCCCCCACTTTTACAAATTCAACATCGCGTCACGCTCAGAACTCAAGGTGTGTACCAAGTTTCGTAAAAATCTGTAAAGTAGAAGCACGCGAAATATAATATTAAATTATAGCGGGCGTGCCCCCCCCCACTTTTTTAATGCAAGATTGTGTATTTAAGAGCTCAAGGTGTGTGCCAAGTTTAGTAAAAATCGGTCAAATAGAAGCATGTGAAGTATAATATCAAATTTTAATGGGCATGGCTCCGCCCATTTTTTAACTTCGAGATTGTGTCGTTACGAGAGACAAATATTTTGGGTAAGTCTCGTAGTAATCGTGTCCCTGCCCACTTTTTTAAAATGGTACCAAATGAGTTATGAAGTAATAGCTCGAAAAATAATTCTGTCAAAGATCTGATATTAGAATATAAGAAGATGTTCGTCATATATAAAATTAAATTTTAATGGGCGTGCTTCCACCCATTTTTCGAATGCAAGTTTGTGTGTTTTTCAGAGCTCAGGGTGCCTGTTAAGTCTTATAAAAAATCGGTAAAATAGAAGCACTTAAAGTAAAATATTAAAATTTAATAGGCGTGACTGACTCCGCCCATTTTTTAAATTGAGAATTGTGTCTATTTTAGAGCTCAAGGTTACCACACACCTTTCGTAAAAAACAGTTAAGTAGAACCGCGTGAAATATTATAATCAATTTTAATGGGCGTAACCCCGCCCACATTTTCAACTTTCAAGTTATGTAATTACAAGAATCAAAAGCTGCAATCGAATAAGTAGAATTGCATAGAATCAAATAAAAAAATTTGTGTGCATCTCCCCGTGCAATTTTTTTTACAATGGGACCAATTGGAAGCTATCTATATCCTCATAGACAATAAAATTATTTTTAAAATGGGTCTAAAATGTACCGAGTTATGAATTAACACCGCAAAAAAAAAATAGGGGCGAATTGAGAACCTCCTACTTTTTTTGAGGTCGGTTAAAAAATATAAGCAAATGTTAATTTGAAAAAAAATTATTCCGTTCTTTAAAATGGCGACATTTTAATCTCAAATTGGAAACGAGGGAGAAAGAGCACCAGCATTTCTTAATTTGTTTGCGCCTCTAGTTGGTCCACTAAAAATTATATTTGCTGTTATAACATCGTCACTCACACAGCGATGTTATAACATTATTATTATAAACAACATTTTTATAATTTTAATACAAAAAAATTACATAATCAAAGCCCTATGTACATAATTTTGTACAAAAAAATAATTTTCTCTCCTTTTCAAATTTGTTTACAATTAAATTTTATTCATACAATATTAAAGACTTCAAATTAATTATTTAAGAAATTTTAAGCAGATTTTATTCTATGAAAATTTTGTGATTACTTTACAAATTAGTTTTTTTTTCTGGTAAAGTTTCGATTTTTAAATAAATAAAATTTTAAATGTTTATAACATATTTTTTTGTGTGCTTATTTTATAAATGACTGCACATGAATAAATAACAATGTGTGTATGTAATATTAAGTAAGAAATTAGAATTAAATTTTTATATATATTTAGAAAGTACATACATATGGTCCCATAATTATGGAAGTGGTCACTTAGACATGTACATTTTTGCTTCGAAATTTTAAGTAAATAAAAAAAAGCTTCAAAAATATTAACAGCCTTATTTATAAAACTTATTAAGGCTTTATAAAGGCTTTTTAAGAAAAATTTTGTGTTTGTTTTAAAACCCCTTTTTAAAGCTTTAATAAGTTTAATAAATAAGGCTGTAAATAAATAAATTTATATAAATCAAGTACAACTCTAATTTAAAATGTTGCATAATATAAAACTGTTTTGATTTATTCAAATGTAATAGACTAAATATCTCTAAATAATAAATATATGACTCAGATCACTTTCAGAGTTATGGGCACATACATATCGCTCATTTACTCAGAGAACGTCATAAGTCAAACAAAAGTAGTTTGCCAGAAAAAGAGTTTAAAATTTTTAATTTACACACAAGTTAAATTTTTTTCTCAACAGTTGAGTAAACAGGATATTTGTATGAAATTTTTGCATCATTAAGTCAAAAAATTAATTTGAGTTATAATTTTTTTTGAGTAAATGTATTAAAGAAAGCAGCAGCTAGTATTTATTGCAATAAATAAACTATTTATAAAACAATTTTAAAATTTCTAAAATATTTTCTTCAAAAATGGTTGTGGTCTGTGATAATGAAAAATAGAAATATTCACCAGTATTGTGTGTGTCGAGTCAAATATTCGTCTACGAGAATTTTGTCATAGAATAAAGAAAACTTGTACAAGCTTTGTTTAAACAAATACGAAATTCTCGTAGTCGAATATGTAACTCTACATACGCAATACGGGTGATTATTACAATGTTTTTAAAACATAAAAATTATATTAGTTACACTGCATTTATATTATATGGAAATCTAGCATATTTGATTTGAAATCTTTATCGAAAACTATATCGTTTACTTTGAGCTTTTTTGACATTTTTCAAGATTTCGTATCCAAGACGAAATCCTATGTTTAAAATTTTTCTTAAGCTGTAACTCAAAAAGTACTGACTTAGCTGATTCACACACCTTCAATAGAAAGTTATGTAGAACTTAGCTAATTCACTTACTTTTTGTATAAATATGTTGAACAGGGTTAGTGAAAAATAAATAAAAATATTATATTATGACAAGAATAGCTCGAAATCTCGAAAGTGCTATATTTCGAAAAAATTTAAATGCCCTATTAAAGTAATATAGGATAGTCTGAAAAATATATGAAAAAATTTGTGTTGTATATAATGACTTGGAAGAAAAGCACATGCACGAACCTTCCAGAATCAGCGCAGAAGTGGTGTAACCCACATCAATTTATTTAAACAATTGCTCTTTTTAATTTACAAACGATTTTTCAGCTCCATTTTCTTTAGAATACTAAAGGTGGCTTACTCTACATTTTGGTATTGTAAATAATGTATTCATCACCAGAACAGCAACTAAGAAACGAATGTGGGTTACACCTTTTCTTCGCTGATTGTCTCAATTGTCTTAAGCGGCCCATACACTACAACAGCATGCACGCGTAATCAAGCTATTGAGAAATCATGCTCGAACCACATAACATACCAGCACGCTGGTACAATATTCACTTTTTAAAAAAATTCAAGAAGGGAGGTAATGAACAGTGACACACTTTTTGCTGCAATTTTTATTAATATTTGGTTATTATTAGCAGCCATGTATAACTAAAGTGCTCAAATTCCATTTTCCATTGAAACAAATTATGTTTCAACAAATTACGATTTTTAAATGTATATTTACTCCTTGACAACTTTACTCAACTGAGCTAATTTCACCATACACAATACCAGCAAGCTGGTACCATCAGCAAAATATCAAACTCTATTTGACATCACTACAGCAAAACGTACAATCACACAAAATGCCCATACACGACCAAACCGCTGGCACAAACACTTGATTGCGCATGCATACTGTTGTAGTGTATGGGCCCCTTTAAAGAATTACAACGGAGACTTTCCTCTGTCAATACTCGTAGACAAGACGATACAATCGGCGAACGTAATTATGGCATTAGTTTGGTATACTTATTGAACAACTTAATCTATATATTCGAAGACTTTGAATTTTTCAATAGAATCTTCTAGAGTGACTAAATTTTTGAAATAGCGGGTGCTACACTATACTATTTTATATATGATGTAGGGTGCAAAGGCCTATGATTTTCAATCCTTAAGACATTTTTAAAAAATTAACATTTTATTAAAAAAATCGTAATTCTTAAAAAAAATTTTGAAACCTGGACATCACGCACTTGTCATAATAAAATAAAAAGCATTGAATATATACGGCCCTATGTATAAGCATAAATTGGCATGAAGTTACCATAAGTGATGAAATTGAATTATGTGTTAACGAGTTCCTCCATACAATTTGACATTAAAAATGGTCGCGTTACATAATTTTAACCCACCTCTAGGTCCTTTAATGTGAAGTTTCATGCCAAAACTCTTTAAGATCATGTTCAATTTTGCCACTTATGCTAACTTCATGCCAATTTTTGCTTATACATAGCGCCGATAATTTTTGCATTTATGTGCTGAAGGAATAACTTATATAATCCTTAAGCCAGTGAAAAACTGTATTAGGTCAGGGTCAAAAATAAAAATTTTTATATAAAAATACAAATTTATTTGAAACCACATAAGAGATATTTGTAAGCATATAATTTTTTTTTAATTTATTTTATACTTTTTCAAACAACAAAAAATATTTAAAATCGGCTTAGATTTATAAGAATTTATAAGAGGTGGTAAATTTTCGCACCCTGTTTTTCAAATGATATTATAACAGGATGTCCAGAGAATACAATTTCTTACATTTAAGATCCTCTTCTACCCTTTTATTAAACAAAATTTTGCATTCGTACAACTAGTTCAAAATTTATATATATATTTATTATTATTTTTTTGGCTTGGAACCCAATGTGCATGGCGCACACCTAATTATGTATGCCGGTAAAATGTGCTCGTTTTTTTATTTTAATTTTTATTTTTTGAAAACAAATACAAAACAAGCAAAGTTAAATATTTATTCAATTAAATAACCATCTGAATTCTCATGAGACATTTCACTTGAGGTGAAGTTTTTATGATTTTTAATCACGCGTTTGTTCTATCAAAACATTAAAAAATGGTATTACTAGTCCTTTCCTTTCAAGAGAATATATTTAGGCTGCTCAGAAAAAAATATTTTAAGACATATGGTGTTTTTCATGAAAACCACATAATTTTAATACTCAAACATTTCATTGGATGTAATTTAACTCTAAAAGTCCTTCTTTGAATAAATTTTACCAAACATAAACAAAGAAATTTATGTTAAAAATCAAGTTACATTGCACAGGGGATCAATGCAAAAAAAATTAGAGTATATGAAAATAAGAGAACAAAACAACACTGAATAAAATAGTTTTAAGTCTCTACTGAGAACTTGTAAATTTTGAGTTGACCCCATTTCAGAAAACAAGTGCGATATGAGTACAAATCCAATTTTTATTATTTCTTTTTTACAGAGTTGCATAATTTTCAAAATACTAAAATATCTTCTTTGGGAACTCGCTTAAGATATCTGTAAAAAGTCCAGCTTTAAGCTTTAATCATGTGATTGTAATGTCTTCTTTGATATCCTTCCTTAAATAACACGAATTACATTCTGCAACATTTTTAGAAAATCAATCCAAATGAGAATATAAGTATTAAAGTTTAATAATCATTTAACAAGCAATTAATTACAACTTTAAGAAAGTCTATTTTGTTCAGAGAAAACTAAAAAAATCACTTTTTACCCCTGTGCTTTATTTATAAATACGTTTCTATGTATATTTAAACAAAATATACCACTTATACGAAAGCAACATAAATAAGAACTCAAAATATTAAAATAAACTAATCTGCAAAATGCATGTTTAATTTAACAAAACAATATTTTGCAACCAATGCAATGCTTAGCAACAGCAACAATACCTTGCTCTTCAAACCTAAACCGAGCAGCAAACGAACAAGAAAAAAAGTTCAATATATATATATAAATATATTTTTGCACCTCCGCGAACACACGCACGCTCGTTCGTTCATGCACCCGCTTAAACATACTTGAACTTTTGCTAAACACATTTTTTCCTCAACATTTCCTTTTAAATAAAAACAAACACTTACATTTCCACCCAGCAGGCACAGTGGGGCCAAAGAGTAATCAATTATGGATAAAAAACAAGGGCTATTTTTAATGTAAATTTAAGAGCAGAAAAGTCGCCTTTTTCGATAAACAGTTAAAACTACTAAGGTCTTCTATTATTGCACAGCTATTTATCTTTCGTGTAAAGACTATGCAATATTATTGAGTAGTTTATTATTATTGTTATTATTGTGTTTTTGCTCCACACTATTCAATATAAATTGCACAATATAAAAAAAAAATATAAACATATTGCGGAATGTTTCTTAAAATATATGTAAAAGTAAACGAAACCTAGGCCTTTAGGTCTTTAAAAAATTACAAAAAATGCTTTTTCGTGATACATATTAGATACATAAAAATCTAAACAATTTATATAATAATAATTATTGCACAATACTGTAAATGCATTGTAAACTATTTCCTATTGCGCAATATAATTCAAAATCGTTTTGATTTTATCCAATATATTGTGCCATATACCAATATTGTGCAATATCAATTATTGCACAATAATATTACAAATATCTGGGTGTCTTAAGTTCAATTTTATAATTCAAACTCGTAAATATAAGCGTTAAATAAATTAACTACATGTAGAATTTACCGCCCCATAAGGTACAAATTTTAAGAACTGTATTACAAATTATATAAAAAATTATTATTTAAAAAATCATGAAAGAACTTTTTAAAAATTTATCTTATTGGTTAGAGAGTTAATAGTATAATCAAACTTCAATAAAAACTAAATTAAAAATATTTTAAATAGCCGAATGTCTAAATATTAAATCATTTTGATTTTGAGCATAAATTTTATAAATTCTTAAATATGATTAACAAAAAAAAATGCAAAAGGATAATTATCTTTTTTATGGAAAGTCCTAGACTTTATTTCCAAAAAACGACTCTGTAACCAGAGAGTTTAAGTTTGTTAATTTTGAAGACATTTTTGAAGAAAATTTTGCAAACATTTCATATTTAAAACGTGAATGCACTTCAACTGCTGTCAAAGTTTGTACAATATTAGTCCACAAATGTGGAAAGACCCCAGTATACTAACTTGGGTTAAAAAGGACACTTTATTTAATAATAAATAAACTTAAACTAATCGATTCAAGATTACTTAAATATACCACAACTGGTTACCACTACGTCTGCCTCGCTGTTGTATACACAGGTCTCACACAACTGACTACACTGGGTTTGTTGCAAAACTCGCACTCGGCTGTTTGTCACACACAAGACTTATTCTGCTGATGCTCACTATTTATACAGCACTACAGACTCACTGCCTTTACTTATTATTATTGAATTACTTAATTACTTCCGCAAGTTATATTCACTTTCAACGATGTTGACTCCACTATTATCTGATTTACACTGACTAGCTCTCACACAGGGTGCCACCTTTTATAGTGTGTTCTAGAGTGGTTCTAGAATCTTCACTATGTACTTATAGATGGCGTAATGAAATGTGTGCACTTACTAAAGCCATATGGCAGAAACTGTATTACTGCATAAAGATGTTGCTTCTATGCACCTATTACCATCGTTGCTGTCCTATTAGTTGCCAAGTCATCAAACAGTGTTCTAACACAATCTTGAAAATTCATGTTACTGTTTGTACAGGGTGTTTTTTTAGAGGTATAGAACTTCGAATTGAAATAAAACACAAGAAAATCGTTTTAATGTCCATCAATTTGGCTTTATTGGAAGGATAATTTTATGCCATTAATGTTTAAATATGATTTCGGGCATGTGGCCGCCGCGGCTGGCTCGAATAAAGCCAATTCTACAGGTCCAATTTTCAACCACTTTTTCGAGCATATGGGGCCGTATGTTGGCAATAACGCCACGAATGTTGGCTTCCAAGTCCCCTAACATTTCTGGTTTGTTGGCGTAGACGAGCGACTTCACATATCCCCAAAGAAAATAATCCAATGGTGTCAAATCACACGATCTTGGTGGCCAATTGACAGGTCCATTCCGCGAAATTATGCGCTCATCGAATGTTTCCTTCAATAAATCGATTGTGACGTGCGCTGTGTGGCATGTAGCGCCGTCTTGTTGGAACCACAACTCATCCACATTCAAAATCTTCAAAATCTTCCATAAAGTTGATGGACAAAGCTCCAATTGCTGTGCACGGTGGCGAATCGATTCATTCGGGTCCTCTTCAACACTTTGCTCTACAGCGGCAATTGTTTCTTCGGTGCGCACTGTTCGACGTCTCTGCGGATGCGTATTATCACATAGAGTAAACATAGTGCGAAAACGATCCATGGTTAACCGAATTAATTGCTCTGATGGACGATTATGTCGACCATAAAATGGACGGAGCTTGCGGTAAACTTCGCGAACTGAACCATTATTTTCGAAATAAATTTGCACGATTTGCAAGCGTTGTTCTTTTGTCAACCTGTTCATGATGAAATGGCAAACCAAACTAAATATTAATCACTTGACAGCTGACAAAATGGCCGCCAGTTAAAAAAGTGATGCCAACTTAAAGTTCTATACCTCAATAAAAAACACCCATTATGTGTGTGTAGATAATTCGATTGGCCGTTATTTTGAATTTCAGAGTTACTGTGTAACGACTTCTATATCGGTAGTACTGTGTTTTATATCGGTAGTACTGTGTTTGCACTTTTATGTGGATGTGTGTACGTTAAGTTCTTAGCTAAATACTACTAGATAGTTCTTTTATTAACCAACTGTTTTCGTTATAAAGCATTAACATTAGCTCTCTTCGATTATTTTTGCGTAGCAATATGTATGTACATATATTTTCCTTTCCTGAAAGAAAACTAACATTAACTTGCATGCACAATAATACAAATTCCCCCTAAAAATTTTTAAGTCCTTCCTTTTAATTCCCTTTAATTCTGATTTAGTCGCGATCTTTTTTATTTTCGTTTGCTCATTTAATTTTGAAATTTAGGAAAGGAATTTATTTTACATTCTGCGTTTTTTTTTTCGCAAATTTTATAAATAAAATTTAGAAATAAAATTTAAGAATAGAAAAGAATAGTTTTTTATAATACGAAAAATAAAATGCGTTCGAATTAAATTCGTTTGCGAAAGAAAAAATTCGAGCACTCCTTGTACCCTGAAAACTAAAAAAAATATTTTTTTGTTGTGCGACATCACGCACGCACTACAACTGGCAGAAATCAGTTATTAACATTAGCTATTTATTTTGAATGTAATGGAGTTTTTAGTATTCTTTTGGTTTGTAAAATAAATTTTTTCCTCAATCTTTTAAGGGTTTAATAAATAAATTTTTTAAATGAAATCTATTCTTTTTGTTTTAATTTTTTTTTTGATGCAATAAATTATGCCTGTGTACCCACTGTGCCCTGGAATGTATGCTACAGGCTTGCTTATGTTCAATAGCCGTGTATCTACCACTAGCACTGCTACTACACAATGTTTGAAAGTGAAAACAAAAGAGCAGAAACAAACAACACAAAAACAAAATAGAACAGCAAGAAATATAAAAAAAATATATAACAACAACGAAATAAAACGAACTATGTACAAATAAACTTAGACTAAAATACAAAAAAAAAAAAAAAAATAAGAGCAAGGATAAACATAAATTGTTGTATGTGTGTGTATGTACAAAGCACAATCACAGTATGCAACAACGGCACAGCAACTCAATGGCAACAGCAATAACAGTAACAACTACATAAAATCAACGACAACATCAACAAGAGGCATTTCTTTGTGGGTTTCTATTTCTATTTCTATTTCTATTTCATAGTTTTTGTTTTGTTGTTGTTTTTGTATTTGGGATGTTAAAATTTCATTATACCTGCTTATAAACTCTTCTTGTTCGCTGTCTCTCACTCACTGAATCGACTCACTGGTGCACCTTCTTCAATGCCTGGATATGTTTGTTGTACATTTAGCATGTGCATTTGAAACCCCAACTATTGTTCACTAGAATAGCAACAACAACAATATTTAAGAATGAAAGCAAAAAATAAAAAAAAGCCAGTCAGGGATATAAAAATGCTTGTTGTGCTCCTTGCAATTGCTAACAAATGCAGCAACAAACAGCAACAACGTTCACAAATGCAACATAAGTAAAAAATGTTTAGGTCTAGGTTATCAACTTTATTTCATGCCGAGTGATGACAGTGTTTATTTTCACTGGCATTTATTTATTTATTTCAATGTAACTTTTTCTCATATTTGTGCTGCTGCTACTGTTGCTTTTATTTTTTCGTTGTTGTTGTTGTAGTTGTTTTGATAAAGGCGATTACTAAGTTTTTCTATTTTTGTTTTAATAAGCAAGTTGAAAAAACAATTTTAATTGTGTTAAACAAGTGTTGCTGGGCATTAGTAAGAGTTGAAGGTGATGTTACAAAAATTTAAAAGAATTTTTTTTTCGCCGGATATTTGAGCTTCAATAAGTGTTTCGTGTTAAACAAATTTTGTAAAACTTTCCATAAATTATTTTCAATACGAGTAAGTACACACAAAAAATTTTAAATATTTTCAGTCAACAAATTGCTGGAGTCAATAAAAAAAAACTGTTCAATCAAACAATTGTCAAAATTGAAAAGGGATATTTTGAAAATTTTAATTTTAAATTTAATATAAGCATTTTATTTATATTTATTGATTTTGAGATTTTATGGTTGTATTTAAACAATTAACTTCTTTATAGTAATTTAAATGAAATTTCAGGCTTTAGCCTGATCAAATTATAAATATAGAAAATTATTATTGATGAAAACTATTTTTATAAAAAGACGATAAAAAATATCCTTATTTTTTTGAAAGAGAAGTTACACTACTATTACTAGGTGTAACCTTCTTTAGGAAAGGGATAGTGATAGAGCGATAGAGAATACATGTGTTGAAGGAAGAGATAGAGAAAAGCTTAATTTTCTTACAACTCTGATTTTGCACGTTTTTTTTTTAATTATTCAGGGTTGCAACGCCTCTGGTGTTAAATGAGGCGTAGAAAAATTTTTTTTGAGGCTGTGCTTAGCAGCCATTTTATTGGATATTTTACTTCGCCGATCATTCTGCTACACAACGAAAGAGGGCGCACTGATGTTACATTAGGATTAGTATCTGCTGAAGTCCGTATAGTTTAGTGACCAGTGACTATGCCTTCATCAATTGAACTTTCCTACAACAACTAATGCAAAGGAACACTAAAGCATATCAGGTGTTGTTATTTTTTAATGATTGTCGGAACCGGGCTGGAACTCATTACCTTCGGTTTTTTAGTCAACGTGATGACTGCTACAGCCAACGCTGTGAGTTTAAAAAATAAGTGGCTTCTTATTGAATAAAGCTGTCTAGTTTAACTTTTCTTCTCTTCTTTAGAAACTCACATTAATTTATAAAAATATTTCATTTAATAAGAATTGAAAATACTGAACTTAAGCCGGATAAAGAAATTATTTCTGATTAAAATAAAATACAATTGTTAATTCTTTATATAAAAAACAAGATCTTAAGCCAGGGAAGGAAAATGACTTCTTGGATTTTGTACCAACTGTGAAAACAAAATATACTTTTTGGACCATGGAGGTACCATATTTTTTAATATTTATTAACAAGAAATTTAACAAAAATGTGTATAAAAATTCAGTATAAAAAATAAAAATAACATGAAAAGTATCAAATATTTCATTTATAAGGGTACATTAGTAGATTAGACTTGTTAGAGATCGGTTATTTTACAAATTTTGCTTATTACCAGGCCTGTTATTTTCATGCACTATAAAATCTAAGTTATGCCCATAAAAGATGCGCGATAAAACCTAAAACTCACTATATACATACATATATAGCGATATGTAGTTAACAAAAATAAATATTACCACAGTCAAGGCGACTTCATGTACGAGGTGCTGTCAAGTTAACAGCTACCGTTAAAGTACTAGACAGATTTTGTTATTGCAGACTTGACACCACCTGGTAAATGAATTTGCCTTGACAACAGCATTGCAACAAAAGCAGAGAAGCTGGCAGTCTAAAATAAAACACACACAAAAATTAAAGACAACATAGGAAAAATTAATGTTACCATATAGAGAAACATTGGCATTTTTAAATTGTACCAAGTAACTCGCGGTAGTATCACGGTACCAAAGAGGTCAAAAATGTACCATAAAAAGTACAATTGTACCATGATTTCCATCCGTGTCTTAAGCTCAATAAATAAAATTAGAAACAAGAGAATTGAAATTTTAAAAATAATTTAAAAATCATAATAAAATAAAAAAAATTTAAAGTTTTTTATTTAACGGATTAAAAAGTATAAAATAGTTTTTCTAATCTCGTCCATACAGTGAAACATTTGCTGCAAAACATTTTTGTTTTCTCTTGTGAAACTGCATTCGTGTTCACACAGTGAAGTTTTTGTTTTGCAGCTTAATGCATTTTCTCATATATTTCTCATGAGAATGAGGCGAGCATGACGTAGTCAACAAGAACTTCGTGTCCATGAAACAAAGTACCCTTTGCCATTCCTCTTTCCCCTTTCGTCGACAAACTCAAATGTTTTGCAGCAAATGTTTCACTGTATGGACGAGGACTATGAAGAGCAAAAAAAAAAAAAAACATTCAAAAGGATATATTTCTTTAATTTTTATTTTAACTAAAAATAATAATAATATAAAATTTTGTTTAATGCACCATGTTTTTATAAAGGACTAAAAAGTACAAAATCATTCCCCTAATTCTTGCGTTAAGAGGTGGCTGATAAAACAAAAGGTGTTTGGCTCACTTGGGTCCATTCGATTGCCTCCCTTTGTGTTTCCTATAAATCTTTAAAGGATAACAGTACATACAAATTTATAACTTTTTCGCAACTATCCTGAAAATTCATAATTGGCAACTTTTGATAGATTCAAATACTTCTAAGATTAGAAATGAAATGAAAAACATGATATGCATGCCGCAGACTATTGATGCATTAATTGCTCAACTAACAATTCGATAGCATCGCAAATAATGTGAATTGCTTCAAGCTATGTATATATTAAAATGTGTCCTTACTAACTAAAATTAACAGCTGTTAGTTGTACATTGCCGTACGTTAGAAAATTTTGGCAACACAACTAAAATACTGTTGCCGTTCATAATTGAGCCAGTAATATCTCTTACAACATATTTCATTGCAATTCACCAAATGATGGAGTTTATTAAATATTTTAATTCAACATTATTTAGAACATATTTAGCCAATTCTATTTAAATATCAATTCATATTAAAAAAAAGCAATGTGAGCCCGATCACAGGGGAGATGTGTAAACATCTAGTAATGAAGTTTTTTTTTAATATTGGCTTATTGTAACTAAAATAAGATATATAAATTTTTGACTCTACTGTATTTAAAAATCTATGGAAAACTGCATCTATAGTATTGGAATTATTAGTTGTGGGGGTTTGAGGAGAATTGCTCATATGCAAATGGAAAATGTCAAATAAAAATTTTTTATAAAGTTTGCTACTGTGGGTTTGCAAAATTTGTATTAAAATCTCCACCCATAATAATTGGCCTGAGATGGAGATTGTTAAACAATTGTCGTGCACCAGCTTCAGTGTAATATAATATTATAAATTCTGTATAAAGATTGCTATATATTTCTTAAACAAATATTTGCCATTTAAAACGCTCTTTTATTTAAAAGTTTTTATATATTTTATTTATTTTATATTTTTCAACTTTTTAACAAAATTATCCCCAGTGGCAACACTATTACACTTCACAAACAAGTTCTATTAAAATTAACATTGCTCCTGAAGGTATGCTTTAAAATTCGGCTGAGTGTATTTCTATGCAGCTGTTAAGTTTCTCTGTACTTCTTGTTGTCCGTACCCTGAAGGAAATGTCGATGGTGAAAATGTACTGAGTCGCTTTTGACTTTGTCACCAGTACTACTCTCTAATTAATCCCCATACAATACTTTGTGCTATAGACATTTAGCATGTGCTTGTCATTGAAAATCTACTAGTAACACTAAAACAATTGACTAGGTAGTGAATACATAGTTCTTATGGGAACATGGAGACATACCAACCAGACATTTAGTGGTACATTTCTATACCTTACGTACATACAATTATATGAATATTGACAAGTTGTTGCAAAAGCCACCAGAAATAGACCACATTTGTTGTCTCTCTTTCTTTTATACTGACGAATAGAAAAGAAATTGTAGACAATGTACCTACTACTAGAAATTTAGTGTTGACATAGAGACATTTGGCCCCAGTCTGACTGCAGGGTATGATTACACTAATACACTCATACATAGCTCACACCGATTCGATAACGCTTTACGATCTTACTCAAAATTTGTGATTGTATTGTAAAAAATATTTTTAGCCCCTAGCGTATAGATGTTTACACATCAAAAAGTTTTCCTTTCAATTAAAATTAACTTTAAAACATCAACTGCCTGGCTCACGATGTCGACAAGAAATTTGCTTTCGCTTATTTATATTGAAAACAAAAACAAAATAAGAAAATTTGTTTTTGTTTCCAATATAAACAAGCGAAAGAAAATTTCTTGTCGACATCGTGAGCCAGGCCGCAAATGATATTAAAATAGAATTGGTGAAATGGGCTCTTAAGAATCATTGATTGTTTAAAAAAGTATTTAAAATTTGTTTCCAATTAAGAAAATATTGCATCAATCAAGTCATCATAGTAATTCAAAAAAGCCGTGGTCCGGAAATATTTATTATCAAGTATAGAATTCCTCTAACTTGGCCTTGCCTTCGCAAAATGGCATACATATACATATTTCATTTTATTCATCATCTACAATGGCGTATATAAATTAAATTGATAAAATAACTGCATACTCGTATAATTATTTACTTGTTTCGCATTAAATATTTTTTACATTTTCCAAATTATTTTTCTCTGCTCAATATTGCAAAATATTTTAATTATTTATCTTTTTCATTTTATTTCTTTAAATAGATTGTGAAATGTAATATGATTTATATGCCATTTCACACAATTTATGCCATGATAAAAATTCACTAAAATCAAGACTTAAATTAAACATGAGCTTAAATTATTTTTACACTTTGTATCGCTATTAGCTGGTATCATGATTGCACTATATACATATGTATGTGTACAGCAAAATCATGCAAAATATTAGTTAATGTTTTAAATGCATAAATTGCAATTTAGATGAGAAAAAGTAAGACCAAAAAATAGTAACGCTAATTGTTACTGACCAACTGAACTTTAGGAGGAAGCAGTACTTGATGCAAACACAAATGTAAACGATTGCAAATATCTGTGGTTTCCATTAATAACAACGTATGTTCAATATTTCTCATTTTGAGTTTGTGATGTCAAATTGTTATATCTTAAATGCTTATTTCACTATTGCACACTTCTTGACAATTGTAAAATGAACACACAAGTGTAAAAATATGTGTATATTTGGTGCACTATGAAGTGTACAATAAAAATATTTCACACTGGACACAACTGTCTGTTCAACTGTACAATAGTTTTGTGTGGTTTTAGTTTCCTTGTTTTATTGTGTAAAACTCAATTACGATCACTACAACAAACAATATTCGCTCTTGAAAAAATCAATACTACGCACTTTTTCATGGCTTGCGCTCACTTCTAGTACCCAGCAAGAACACTCCCAGTCAAATGACCGGTCATTTGACTGGGAGTGGTGATGGCTTTAGCTATCTAACTGATAGAAACAGTTTGTTAAGGCCAATGTGGAAAAAGTTATGTAAACTTTTGTATACGTGTGATTTTGCATCTTTGTCTAACTAATTGAAAATATCTACTATGAAACATATATATCTGACCTGCTTGCTCTGCCGTATTTTTACTTGGCATTGATGATGCATGTGGTAGTCACGTCTGACTGATCACACTTGATGTATATAACCGTCATAGTAAACTATTCAAACCTGCATAATTACATTAATAAACACAATTTTTATGTTGTTTAAAACGTTTATTATTACAAAAAAAATATATAATTAAATAAACTATTTAAAAATTAAGAACAATAACCAAAAAACACAAAATAACGTAGATGATATCTGCCCCTCCATACTTATGAACCACCACCACTTTGTTTTATAAATCTCTAAAATTTTAAAAAGAAAAGTATGGTTTAAATTAAACATTGTAAATTTATTTTATACACTATTGTTTTTACTTACCTTTTTTAACACTTCCATATATTTTAATTACACAGACCGAACGAATTGTATATTTTATAATAAAATGCCATGTTTTTGAATTTTTGGCATATACATATTAGATGTTCCACTCTTACATATATGTTAGAGTAGATCAACTAGAGCAATTGAATGTCACTGTTGATTTCAATATAAAATTGTTGCAAATGTGTTAGTGAAAAAATTACGTTTGTGTTAGTTTCAGTCACTCATTTCTTGTAGGGTAGGTACATAAAAAAATTTTAGATTTTGGTATTTTTTTTTCAGCCACAATCAGTTACATTGACGTAACTTGTTTTGTCAGAACAAAATTTCGATGTTTATAATATGCGACCTTTTCCGAGAAAAGGGACCTAGTGTGTCAAAAAACGGGTTTGGACTTAAGAGTGGATTGTGGTACTTAAAAGGGTGTAGAATAAGATGAAATGAGTTAGATTTCTGATAAAAATTTATTTACCCCATAAAAACGTACAAAACGAACAAAAAAACGTTGATTTTCAGTTAGTCCCGAATTATTAGCACCGACACTTTCAGATAACATCATATCGATCTCATCATCGCCATAAACCGAGTTTAGTCTTTTTAAATCATCATCAAAACTGTCAAAAATATAAATTTTTATAAAAATTTCTTCAAATTAACATCAGCTTAGTAACAAAATTACAAAAGAACCAAAATTGCGAAACAACTTTTGAGATATTGATAACACTCTTTATATAGTTGGCACAATACTGAAGCGTCACTTTATTCTTTTCCTTTCTTTTAGCTATTTTATAATTTTACAATGTGTACAGAGCAGCAACAATAGCAAAGGTATTGTCACAATAAAAGCGTCACCAAAGTCGGCACCCAATCATAACTAACCACACCAAATCGCATCTCCCAACTGAAGGTGTGTTCAAAGTGATAACGCGTTATGAAACTTTAAATGCGTTTTTCTCAACACTTAATTTTCATACACTAGGTCCCTTTTCTCGGAGAAGGTCACATATAATGTTTTTTTTTTAATTTCTCTAGGATCTGATCCTTAAGAAAATATTTCCTAAAAATTAATTGAAATATTATCTACATGACAGTGTAAAAAAAAATTTGCACATTTGAGATACTGACACCGCAGCTTCAAAAATAACTCGCGTGTTTCCTCTCCTGAAAATTAAAATTTTTGGACATACGCTGTTATTAATGAAAACCACAAGCATATGTATGTATTCGTATTTGCAGTTACCAAATGCAGTAATACATTTATTAGGGATGGGCAGTAGTCACGTTGATTATCAGTATCCAATAGCTACCAACCTTCTCTAACATCGCAAGAGCGAACTTGTTGGGTTGTGAAAAGTATATCTTCAGTCTTATAAAATATTTCGGGATATAGTAAGACATCGACCTACAAATCAGCTTTCATATACTGCACAAGTTGGAGTTCTTTCTTATTTTCCAGCTTTTTTTTATAATTCCTACAGCTCCGAAAACGTGCGAGGTGCTTGCTACTGAAAGAGTTCGATATAAATCTAATAATTTTTGATAAATTTCGCTATACAGCTTTAGTATATTAAGTCTATTTCTCTATTTTTTGGTCAAAGTTCGGTAAAATGATAGTAAACTCTAATTTCTCTCAATAAGACACAAAAATTAACAAAAGTTCGCGGAATGCGAAATAGAAAAAATTTTATCATAACATCAAATGGCAATGAATGCACATACATACGTATGCATATACATTAGAGATGAGCCGTATTTCGAAACCTGTTACTTTTTCACAGCGATTGAAAAATCACTAATCACAACTGCCTGTCACTCAATTTATCAAGTAACAGTGGGCCAATTGCGGTATTCGATACGATTCGAAATTTTAAAATATTTCCATATAAACTGTATTAAAATATTTCGTAATTTCGTTCGATAACGAGTGCCGTAATTTGACCACAGGTTTTGAAAATATAGTTCTTTCATACAAACTGCGAATGCTCTTTAGAGTGGTTCGCCTTCTATATAAAAGAAAATGTTCCAGTCATATCCTAGGATTAAAGATAATATAAAATCAATTCTAAAAATATATATTTTACTTTTTTTGCCTTTTAGTATTTTGTTCACTGTGTCGCCATTTTTAGTGCGATCATAACATTTTGTATAGCGGTGTTAATGACTATGTAAGGGCTACACTTAATAATATCATATTCTAGTCGTGACTTTCGTTCCAAAATATTTAGCATTAGGGTGAGTATGAACCGAGTTTTTAAAAGTCAATAATAATGTTATTAAATATCACAGTATTGCTCATCTCTAATACACATATAGTGAAAAATTCGCTTTATAGCGAAGTTTTTTTGTAGCTTTAGTTGATTTTTATTAAAAATACTTTATCTTAAATGGTAAAATTTTATTTCGAAGTGACCCTTCTTTTTGACTTTCAACCCTTCTTTTCGAAAAGAGCAAATCACAAGTTGCTTCTCTGTGTCGGCCATCTACCAGCACAAACTCATTTCATCCACATTAACAATTGAGCCCTCTCCTAGTATAATTTACCTCAAGTTCATTTTAAATGAATTCACTTATTCATTCTTTGATGACAGTTTTTCATGAAACTCTTTTAAAAGTCATATTCCACATATTTCTCTTATATATCTCTTAAATCTATTGGTTTAAGAATCTTTTTTTTTTGCTTTTAATAATATTCCATTTACCGGATCAAATCTTTTCTGTTTTTTTTGGATCTATTCATGCAGCTTTTCCTACACACAAAAACAAATACCAATGTAAAATCACCATGCAAAAATATTGATTGCAAATCATATTAAATTTATAACAAATAAGGGTGTTGGAGTGTATTTGTTTTGTTCATAGCTACTTAGTTGTGTGACTTGTTGTTGTTTATTTTGATGTTCGTGTTGTTTAAATAACCGACAAACCTCGCATTATCAGCGAAAACTTCATGCTAGGCAGTGTACTAGTCCTTTAGTCGGAGGGTGGCAGTTTCGAATCCTGCCAACCAGCTAAAGCAGCTTCACAACTTAAATTTGAAATAAATTTTATGTTAAATGATCAATTAAATCATGTTGAATTAAAATTTAATCCATGCTATTTAGTATTTATTTCGTTTGTATCTAAAAAGTATTTCAGGTTGCTGTGAAATTTTGTCCGTCAAAGACAATTAATACATACAAACATTTGCCTGATGCATGTGCCAATTCACATAAATATGTAAGACAAAATAGTTAATAAAATTAAATGGCTACAATAAATTACAGTCATGTTATTTTAACGTGAAATAATTTTGATTCAACATTGTTCCATCATTTTGATTTGGCAGTACTGGAATGTTGAATCAACATAAAATAAAGTTATCACAAAATATAAAACTTTCTTTAAAGTTTACTGTAAATCATGTTGAATTAACATGAAATATATGTGAAGCTATTTCTTTGTTTAAAACTTTTAAATCAATTTTTAATTAATCAATTAAATTAAAAACAATTTGACTCAGTTACATTTGTGATTGCTTATTTTTATAATTTTTTTAATTAAAGGTATTATTAATTCTGATTATTTTTAGTACATAAAAAATTTATTTTTATGTTCAAGCATTTGTTATATTGAGCGCTAAAAATGAATATATTCGTTTATATTATTTAAATAAAACTTTTTTGTTGATGGCTAAGCATTTCTTTATGCATTTTATTGGTGCTTTACCAAATCGTCAGTTGACTTCAGCCATAAATATTTTGAGCAGTCATAAACATATTATCTTACGAACAGACCTTCCAAACTTAATATTCATCTCCCTTATTGTGAATGGTGTCGTCGACATCACATCAAGACGACAGTAAAAATTGTCACTTATCTATTCTTTGTCGACAACAAGATAATAGTATTAACATGCTGCATTAATTTACAAAAGCTTCGAGATTAGACAAGTGACAATATTTACTGTCGTCTTAAAGTGACGTCGGCGCCGCCATTCACAATAAAGGGGAATATTTTTGACAATCACAAAATAATAAAATAGCCATAGTAGACTTAGAAACCTATACGACACCCAACAAATAATTTGTGTTCAATATGAATCTATTTTATTTGCCCATACCTTTATATAATTAGACTTCCATTGGGTAACAATAAAATATAAAAAGTAAAAACCAAATTAAACTTTTAAAAATTTTAATATTTTGACAATATTGAGCCTTTTATTCGATTTTATCGTAAGCGACATGTTATCGGAAATATACTTTTTTATTGAAATTAAAATTTTATTGGCCTACCCACAGCTTAGAATTATGAAAATGAAAAAATTTGTTGATAACTTTTAAAATACTGGCTGTAAAATTTTATCGTAAGCGACAATTTACATACAAAAACATATTTGAATATTTTAAAAAGAGCCTTCTCCTGAAAACTTTAATTTTTGTCGCGTACGATAAAATCGAAAATTAGGCTCGATATGTCAAATAAAAGAGATTATGTTGAGAAACAAAGAAAGTTTTTTTCCACATACATATGTTGTATTTCCTATGTTTGGAACTGCCCTCGCATGAATACCCCTTCTGTTTGTGAGCGTGAATGATCATGCGTGAAAACTTTCTCACAATAACATCTCCTCTAGCGGAAGCAAATACATGCAATAATTCAAATATTTGGCTAATTTCAATTACATACAATGGAAGCTGGCATCATTCAAAAAAAAAAAAATTATAAACACCAACAACAACATAAATACCATAAACAACATTAACACCAACAAAAAAAGCAGTAAAATTTTAATGCAAACAGAAAAGTAGAATTGACCATAAATTTTTGGCCTATAAATTTTAAATGTGTTTGTGTGTGTGCACAAGTATTTGTTTGATTTACATATGTATGAGTACAATGCATACTATGTATGTGTATGTATGTATGCATGTAAGTTGTTATATGTTTGTGTATGCAGACCCATCTGTCATAGATCATTGAACATTAAATTAAAATGCAGGCAAAATAAATTTTTGGCCATCGTAGAAAAAAAAAACTTCAGCAAAAATACTGTTTAAACTTGTGTGAACAAAATCTATAAAAATTGATAAAAATGTTTTTTTCAAGTATTGTGTGAGTAAAATAGAAAAAAATTTTTACAAAACACATAAATTGTAAAAATAGCGAAATAAATAAAAATGAAAAATACAATTGGAAGTTTACCTTATTTTTTAAAGGAGAGCTAAATTTGGTTGAGTACCAACATTTTTTGTTTGATAAGCAAGTCAAAAGAAAGTCACGCATTCCAAGATGCAATCGTGTAAGCTTTAGCTAAGATATGTTCGAAAATGTAGTACAAAAGTTTTCTATGCATAGTGTTTATTTTTTGATATTTATTATTTGATAAAAGTGTTATTTTATGTGGTAGACAGCGTTTCTCGTTTCACATGATGAGCTTTAGTGAAGATATCCAGCTGATTGCCGAGAAGTAGTTAGTCCTGATTTACACTATGCAAGTCTTATTGATAAGCTGATTAGTTTGAGGGAGAGGGAGACGAAGGGAGCAGAAACGTTTCTTTTCCCCTTGTCTCACTCTCCTAACAAACCAGTCAGCTTAACAATAAGACTTGCATAGTGTAAACTAGGACTTAATGGCTCTTATGGGGAATAAAAGGCTAACACGTTCACGCGTTTTCGTTAAAATATGGTATTTTGTATGGAAAAAAGCTAATTTTCACTTGAACAAGCTGTTTATTCTGCTCAAATAGAAAGTAAGTACGCTTAGTGACTCTTTTAACTCTGGTATTGTCTGTTTTGTTAATTTTTATAGCGTCGTTATAAGGGCTCTTACTTAAGGCAATTAAAGCCTTATTATTAGTCATGTTACTTAGCCAACAAGTCATTACTACTAATATCGATGAAAGAGGGCACTTAATAATCATTACCATATGCAATCATGGATCGAATTCGGTCTCTTAAAAATTGTCATTTGCTTTGCAATCAACACACTAACTACTACAACCAACAGCACGAACATTTATTTTTTTGATTATAAATTACTTTCGAAAAGACTCCTCGTAGATTGTAGGCTCAATATCACTCAGAAAAATTTCATATTCAAATCTATGAAAACAAGATTAATTTAACATTTTGCTGTAGGGATTTTGCCTCATATAATGTTTCATGTTAATTTAACATGATTTACAGTAATGTTGAAAGACAATTTTTGCTCTTCATATAACTTTCTTTCACGTTGATTTAATATTACAGTACTGTCAAAATAAAGAAACATGTTGAATCAAAGTTATTACAAGTTGAAACAACATGAATTTAATTTATTAATGTAGTCAGGCAATTTTATTAATTACCCATTACATCCGGTGTGCCTCGCTACCCCCATCGTCTTTTAAATTTCATTTACATTGATTTGAAACTGCCAGAAGAACATAAATTATGTACATTAGATACATGGATTATGCCTTCTTCTTAACGAAGGGATATTTATGTTTTAAATTTCTTGAACATTAATTTAAATGTCACGGAGGAGCAGGAATCATCCCCTGCTCGTCTTACTTTTGAGAATATACATAGAGTATGTCTCCTACTAAACGAAGTGTAATCTATATATAAAATTTCACCAATATCGAGTTAAGACTCAGAAATTATCCCCCTTACTTCCTCGTGCTCCCAGTTTAGAAAATGTCTATGGTCGTTTTGTGGCTTTCTCGACTCAGATCATGTTCTGAATTTCATTAAAATTGGTTTGATTTCTTCAGAGGCAGAAATTCCCCCCATCGCCCTCCTCGTACTACTTTTAAAAATGAGCAAACCCTGGCTATTTAGACGCAGATCTATCTCTGTTCTAAATTTCATTAAAATTCATTCAAACGTTTCGGAAGGGCAGAAATTTCCCCCTATTGCCAGCCTAATTCTAGTTTTGAAAATATATAAAGTAAGTTCTTAGATGTAGATCTATCTATGTTCTAAATTTTATTAAAATCGGTTTGAACGCTTCAGAGGTACAGAAATTTCCCCCTATCGCCCTTCTGGTCCTAGTTTTTAAAACGTACAGAGCCTTTGTGCCTTTACGTGATCTTTAAGACGCAGATCTATCTATGTTCTAAATTTCATTAAAATCTGTTCGAACGTTTCCGAGGGGCAGAAATTTCCCCCCTATTGCCATCCTGGTAATTAAAAATTAAGATAGCATATGTGACTTTTTAGATGCAGATCTATATATGTTAAGGATTTGATTAAAATCGGTTTGAGCGTTTCGGATTGGCAGAAATTTCCTCCTATCGGCATCCTAGACCTAGTTTTAAAAAAGCTAATACCTTTAAACACTCCCAGAGTTGCACAGACTAAGTGCACCAAATTTCATTGCGGCCGGGTGAGTGGTTTGGCCTCGCATAAAAGACAGACAAACAAATATCCATATATATATATATATATATATATATATATATATATATATATATATATATATATATATATATATAAATATATATATATAGATTTAATTTGTACAGACAAAATTTGATTCTGGTAGGAATAAAACCTGCGATCTCCCGACAACTAGACCAGTATACTGCCTACTAGCCCTCAGCAAGAAGTTTTCGTCAGCAATGCGAAATTCGTCGACTATTTACACAACACCAACATAAAAAATAAATTCAGTAGAGTGCGACCTTGACTCGCGCACGAAGGGTTCCGTACATTCGGTTTTTACCATTTTTTTAATGTGGCTTTTTTTTTTTGCTTTTTTGAAGCTTTTTTTTCAGTTTAAACGATTTTTTCCCGTTTTGGCGTTTTTTTTTTGGTTTATTTTCATTTTGGCGATTTTTTTTCATTTTGGCGATTTTTTTTCATTTTGGCGATTTTTTTTTATTTTGGCGATTTGTTGCGATTTATTTTAGTCTTAGAATTAATTTTTAATTTGGTGCTTTTTTACGTTTTGGTGATTTTTTTAATGTTTTTGGCGATCTTTTTCTGTTTAGCGATTTTATAATTTTTTGATTTTTTAGTTTTACCGTTTTTGAAAATTTCAAGAGTTTTGCTCTTACGGTTTCCAAGATACAGCAAGTTGTAAAAATTACATAGTCAAAATTGCATTAAGTGATGGAACACCCTTTAATTTAAATTTTAGTGTTAATTGTTGTAGTCTGTATAAAAATACACTAACCTTACAAATTTCAGGTGTATATAAATACAATTGTATGTATACCACATGGGATTTAAATATTTTTCGTAGCTCGTTTTGAAACACCCTTTAATTTCCAACTCTCATGTCTTTGTTGTTGTAGCGGCCAAAGGTCTACATACTGTGTCCAAATTTCAGGTCCGTAGCTCTCACGGTTCTCGAGAAAATACCCTGTGACGGACAGACGGACAGACTGACAGCGTAGTGAAAACAATAGGGGTCCTTTTCACCTTTGGTGTACGGAACCCTAAAAATAACAACGAAACAAGAACAGTTCACAAAACTGAGAATAACAGTGCATTGTAGTATTATTTCTTATAAATTTAATATGATTTCCAATCAACATGCTTTGCGTGTTGATTTTACATTGGTAGTTTTTCTGTGTGAATTGAGTACATGCTATTGTATTAATATAAGTATAAATTTGTTCAAATATGATTTTTTTAGAACCTGCTGCATAAGAAAGTTTTGCATTGCCTTAAAATTTGTCAGGCAATTCTGTTTACAAGAAAAGTTGAAAAAAATAATCCTATAATCTTTGCCTCATAATTGAGCTTTCGTGCAAACTGCAAATTTAGCTGAAATTTATTAGTAGGAAAAATTTTATATAAAGTTTCCATAATCTCGATTAATTTTTTGCCAGATTCTTTTAATTTTTTTTTTTTTTACACACATATATTTATTTATTGTATCTTAAAATATGAACTAACAAAAAGTATTCAAATCTTAAATCTAAATATAATTATTAGGCCCGACCAGTATCGGACATAAACTTAGTGATAGTAATTAATAATACATAAATTTCGTATTAAGCACAATAATTCTTTTAAACAACTTTAATTTTTCAAATTTTCCCTGCACAGTGCCACACTTAAAAAATTTTTTCTCTATAAAAATTCCTAAACACTTGAAATGCAAACAATTTCAATGAAAACTACTGAACGCTAAATCCTAAATAAAAATATTATGCCTTTAATTTTGAAAAAACTTTTAAGTGCAACCCACGTATTTTGTTTGTTTTATTTTAAAATTATACTAAAAAACACACTTAACAAAAACCATGAATGAATTTTTGCACTAGATTATGCTGTTCAATTGTTGTAGTTGTTGCTTTTTTTAAATATGTTTAGGTTGCACAAGGTTAGGTTGTGTTGTCCTTTAAGGATGCTGTTATCTGCTATACTCTTTAAAAATGAGCATAAATGAGAGCTTAGCGGTTATGATGTCTCTTTTTATCCTTGTATTTTTTATTGAAACAAATTTAACGAAGGCAACATTGTTGCTGAGGGATTAACTCTCTTCAATTGCAACTTGTTTCGGGGTAAGTTTATTGGGGCTTCATGTTTTTATTTTTATACCTACTGTGTATTTATATCATTCTTTTACAGCTGCGAGTCATAATAAAAAATTTATTAACCTGATGTTTGTGAATTCTAAAATAGTTGTGTATTATCTTTATGGTTGAATTCTTACTTTTTTTATGCCAAGTATATTTTTTTTTGCTTATGTTTGCTTACTTTATGTTGAAGTTATAAAGTATGGTGTTATCATATATTATGTATTTAGTATACCATCACTGATATCATATGGCCAGAACCGACCATATAGCCTCAAGGTGGTAGTTGTAATTCACACATATTCACATACATATGTACATTAAATAAACACATTTGTTGGTTGGATTTGATTTTGCATTAACTTAAAGTGCGTTTATACGCTGACACATTTCCCCAAGCAATTTTGCTGTTACTTTTTGCTTTTAAAAATCACAGTACATATGGTATTTTAAATTATGCTTGATATAAAAGCATCTGTTGAAGTCATTTGTTAGACCGATATACATATAAATTATTGTCAGAACTCATTTTGTTATATTTATGGTTTTTAAGTTAAATTTTTAGCCTTGATTTATTCAAAGGGATGTAATAGTATTTTATGGTTATGTTATGTTTCATCTTTTAACCGTATTTATTTGACTACTTTTTACAAAGAGAAAATATATGATTATAATTTCTCATAAAAATTTCCCTAGCAAGAAAATTTAAGAAAAGTTAATCGAGTTTGGAATTAAGCATTTTTTGGTAGAAGAACTTCCCAATTGGAATACAACTCTAATGCATTAAACACATTCACCAGGCTACACGAACACACGAGCCAGCTACTTCATTATTTTGGAGACGGCAGCAGCAGCATCTGCACCTGATATTCAAGTACAAATACATACACAGAGAAAAAACTGCCTCATAGAATCCAGAAGATTTTCTCTATGAACCGCTTTTAGGCTAAGGGGTATCTCAGCAGAAAGAAGCGAAGATTTTTTCATAGAAATTCCTTATTGTTTTTATGTGGTAAATCTTATTAATTTTATCAAGAAGAAAACCACATAAAATCAAGAAGAAATCTTATTATTCACAACTTTTTTTACTCAATTTCCCTTATTTTTGGCAGCAAAAAAAAAAACAATCCATAGCAAAAAACTTCTTGATTCTATTAGGTTTTCTTATAAATTGTAAACTATAGGGATTTCATATTGATTTTATTAGGTTGCCTTATTAATTTTTTTAAAAAGGTTTTCTTCTTGATTTTATTAGGCTATCTTATTGATTTTTTCAAAAAGGTTTTCTTCTTGATTTTAGTAGGTTTCTATATGATTATGTGTAAAGCATGTTATTGATTTTTTTAATAAGGAAATCTTCTTGATTCTATGAGGTGTCTTGTTATTTTATATCTATAAATAGACACGAAGAAAATTTTTTTCATGATCTTTTTCATTTTTGTATAAGAATCTTTGCACAATAATTTCAATGGTTATTCAGGCTGCTTGTTATCATATTTAAACATGTGTATTCTATCGTTGACATTTGGTAGTCGGTAGCTTATTGTGGTGAATGTGTTTAAGGCATAATGATTTTAACAAGGCGTGAGAGTAAAATAATCAATTCTTCAGAACTGGTTATTTCGCTTGATGTCGGAGTATTTATTCGAATAAGCTGTAAATTTAATTTAAATTTCTCTTTCATCAATTAAATGGGTTTTAAAATTACAAATGAATTCGATTAGTATTTACTTCTTGGGCTTGTGTAATTTGTTTTGTAAGCGAGTGAATAAATTTCGCAACTATAAAAGTAAGCCATTATATCTGTGGCAAAAAGGCAAAAGTGCTCAAGTTGAGATAAGCTGTTTTTGAGTTAACGTCACCCCTGTTATTTCCACATATGAAAGTACCCTGGGCAAAATTTTTTAGTTTTCCATTGTTTTGAGTCTGTTGAAATAAGTGATTTTAAACCTTCTTACTTTTCATTAGTTAAGAGCAAAAAGTGGTTATATTTTCGCTATATTTTCTTTGCTGTTCTAAAGATTGAATTCCTTATAAGCTCTTTATATTACTAGCGAGAAAGCATTGCCAAGGAAGCCTCAAATATTTGCTCGATTGTTTTTATTTGCATAAAATTTGTTAGTGTATTTGTTCGTATTTGTTTTATTTATTGGGTTATTTGCAACTTTCATCTTGTGTTTTATTTTCCATGTCTTTCTAATTATTTGGTCTACTGAAAAAGCCCGTAAGAGTATAAATAAAAGACGGCAGAGTGTACATCCTTCTGCTACTTTACGTGTGTTTGTATGTATTTAGTAAGGATGTAGAAGACAAACATGTTTGTTTGTATGTGTGTACGAAAAACTATATATACTTAAATTAAACATCTTTCAATTATCAGTGAAGAAGAATAAACTTCTATATGAACAAGTAGTTAAGCTGTTAGTTGAAGTAAATACGTCATTACTTGCCACAAGATGCCAAAATCATGTACATATTGTTACTTCATTGCAACATAGTTATAACTCAAAAATTTAAATTTTGCAGAAAATATAAAAATAAGTTTTTATTTATATAAAATGTTTATACCATGTTAGGTAGCATGCTTTAATATTTATCTCTAAAATCGTATTTTGTGAGATATGACTATGTTGTAATAAAGGAGCGATATGTACAGTGAAAGCAAAAAGATTCTCTTATAAAATTAATAAGACTTAAATTTCTATATTATTGTATACCATATTAAAATTTTGTTTAGCCCTTGAAATATTTAGATCTTAGGGAATTACAAATTTCTTTAAAAAAAATCGAAATTCCAATAAAAATAGGACCAACAATAATTATATTTAATACGAAGACGTATTATAACTTTTTTATAATTAATGAGAACTTTTCACGTCTCTGTTTTCTTAAGGCTGCTCCTAGATGCTTAAGCATTAGTCTTTGGGTGTATAATACTATTTCGCAATCATCTAAAGTACATTCTGTTGTCTTTTGGTCTTAAAATTTTCGGCTTGAGTGCCCTCTTGGCCAGTAAGCAGTAAGTAACTAGTCTAATAATGGGAGGGTGGCAGATTTGATTCCTGCCGTATGGATACTCTAGGTGTTTCTTTAGACAAGCCAAAATAGCTTCAAAGTTTGTTTGTTTTAAAAAAAGTACCTTTTGCACTGTGATTGAATTGACGAGTCCTATTAATTAATTTTTTTTTAAACTCAAGCAAATTACCATGAGTAGATTGTCGCTTGACCAACGTTACCAAATTTTGCAGATTTACCTTGAAAATCGCACAACTTATAGATGACTTAGCGATTTGAGTGAGCCATCTATCCAACTGTGGATAGATTTCATACCACATATCGTTACCTAAAATGCTAAAAGGCGTAGCTAACAAAAAATTCAAAATCGAGCTTTTGATTGATTGTTATGAATGCCATTAAACTACACACATTGACAAAATTTTACACTTCTACGTTCAAAAATTGCGTTTTTAATAACGAAAAACTAGGGGACTTAACTACAAGTTCGTTTATTTTTTTTTTAGTTTTTTGCTTCTCCCGTAAAATTATGTTTTTGCTAGTTACGCTCTTTTGCATTTCAGCTAACAATATTCTCTAAATGATGCAATAACACCAGCACGTCAAAGGAATGTGCGTACTGAAGAGAATTTCGCAGCTGTAAAAAATAGTTCATTTACCGTGAAAACTGATAGTGCTTGCTTAAAGTGTCACGCATGACTCGTGATTTCGCAGCTGTAAAAAATAGTTCATTTACCGTGCTTGCTTAAAGTGTCACGCGTGACTCGTGATTGTATAGTATACATAATAATAGTTTAAAATATAGTGTGATTTTAGTTCACTTTCTTAGGCTTGTTAAAAAATCTATTTTTGGATAATTCGTATGCGAAGTAATTCAATGGCCAGACAATTCATAAGGAGCGTGCGTGAATAAAAACCTTATGAATTT
This sequence comes from Tachina lurida, assembly GCA_944452675.1. Lineage (NCBI taxonomy): Eukaryota > Metazoa > Arthropoda > Insecta > Diptera > Tachinidae > Tachina > Tachina lurida. The sequence goes on along the minus strand of OX101752.1, from coordinate 193,444,338 downwards.
TCGCTGGCTTTTTGCATATAAGCACCGCTTATATGCATTTTGTTCCCGCTTCGGCATTTCTCATAAAAAAATTATGTTTATTAAATATTTAATAATAAACTTGTATGGAGGGCACCCGTCTCCCGACTCTTATTTCCCCCAAAATTTCGTTAGAACATGCAGTTTGTTTTCAGAGCTATCCACATCAAATTTTGTGTAGCTTACTATTGTACCTCTGAGGATATAGGAAAAATAATAATTAATTTGTATTATTTTAGTTCAGAGGTTGTGGCCAACGGAGATTGTTCCGTACAATCATCAATGATGTGGTTTTAATGGGATCTTGCTACGTTCCATTAGGCGATAGAAACCATCAACTTATTAAAATATAAGTTTGGCGATAAACTAATAGTTAGTAATTTCGAGAACTGGGCCTTTAAATTCTCTTCCAAAGTCTTGCAATTTGACACCTCTCAGTCATTTTCTGCGGTGCTTATAAATTAGCCAACAATTGATGCCTTGGAAGCCAACATTGTTCGTATTACTCGTGACAAATGGCCAGCAATGCTCGGTAAGTCCTGGTCCAGACTTTGCAATTTTTGTTGCAGCAACTTTTTAATTTTTAGTAAAAAAGAGCGAGAGAGGAATACAAAATACATATTCAAAAAATGCTGCAACAAAAATTCCAAGTCTGGACCGGGGCTAAAGCTTAAATTAGACGTGACATAGCCATAATGCCACAGCCATAACCAAACCAAAGTTCAATTGGTTTCTATGGTGAGAGAGAGAGACTCGCCATAACGCCATAACTCTCACCATAGAAACCAATTGAATTTTGGTTTAGTTATGGCTATGGCATTATGGCTATGTCACGTCTAATTTAAGCTTAAGTCTCCCAAAACTGGAGATTTTAGAATGCGTTTGGTCAAAGGGACGCGTTTGCCATCCGCCAGAAATACTTTTCAAATATTAATGATCATTTGAATAACAAAATATATTTTGGATTAAAGTTTAATTTTTATTGCTTGTTATTTTTTAAAACTTAAAATTCTATCGAACTAAAGCCTTTATTTATTTCATAGTGCTGCAAGAACATTTGATTTTGATTAATGTAAGCTATCGCTGCAGTATCAATGAACAAAATTTTCTCTATTTAATCTAACCAAACGGATTTTTTTTTTTAATTTAGTAAATTAATTATGAATGGCAATTGAAGCTTTAGTGGTATTGCCAGTTGACAAAATGTTACTTATTGTGATTATGGCTCGACTATGAATGGCAATTGAAGTTTTAGTGGCATTGCCAGTTGCTAAAATGGTATTTATTACATATGGCAACGTACAATCGACAGCTGTTAATGTTAGTTGGCATATATTGTTAAGCTGCTGGACATTGTTAAATCAAAATAGCGATAAAATTAAAAAAATAACATCTTCAAATTAAATTAAATAAACTACTACTTTTTTTTGAGAGCGAGAGAAAGTTCAGTCTAAAGCTAAACAAGAAATTATCAGTTAAAAATTATTAAGCAATAACCCCTACTCACAGTAGATGCCTTCTAATAAATAGCACATTTTGCAAATCCATCTCTTCATCGATGTATAATAATTCAATGAAATTATAGCATCTTCATGAATGAAATTTAAGTAATTTTATATACACTTTCACTTAATTATTTTCATTTTAGCATTTACATATAGATATTTCTTTTATTTCGAAACTTTGTTTGACAGATCATAATGATATTTTCAATATTTTTTACTCAACTAGAAAAGGTTGCCATACTTAATACTAACTTGCATTTGAATGTTGTTGTCAGCTCAGAATGCTTTTTATAGCAGCAATAAGAACATTTTCTTCGCACACTGTTTAAGATAAGAAAAAAGAAAGAAAGAAAGTTTTAAAACAAGCATATTGTTGTTACAAAATGCCTAAAAAAGTAGAAAAAGCCAAAAAGCAATTTGTAATTATTTATACCAAATACAAAATACACACACTCACTTTTATAGTCATGCAGGTAGGTACAGATAACAGATTCGTGTTTCTCACGCAGACCTTTTGATGTATAGCACGAGTATGTACTCGTATCTTAAGCATCTTAGGTTATACATACATATGTTTCATTAAATTTAATTAGCAGCAATAAGTAGTAAATATTAAACATATGATTTGTTTCCAGCTGTTTTTCAAGCAAATTTTATCCGAATTTATCAGGTTTTTATTGAAACCTTGATATTATAATCATTTTTTTTTGTCTCTACAGAATGATGCGCACAGTTTTAACTAGACATACATACGTGAAAACAAATTTCATAAGAAATGTAAACTTGTGCGCTATGTTTTTCTAAACTTTAAAAAAGAAAATATGTGACTATCATCAACAATCTCATTATCATCATCGTCATTACTGTAACATTTATGCCTTCATTTATTGTCCTACCACACCCGGCACAAACGGATGTTATGGCGCCATCATATCCATTAAAATACATACACACACACACACACACACACACAGTTTTAGTAGACTTACGCACAGAGTCTTTACCAAGAAAAGCAAAAAAAGAAGAATCATTTTCTCCGCAAAGATGTCAAAAGTATAAAAAGAACCATTCCTACATTTCTTCAAAGAAAAAAGAAATAAAAGAAGCAAAACAAAAAGCCAAAATCATAAAAGATTCATATAGAACATAGAAATTAAAAAAAAAAAAAAAATCCATACACTCTCATGACCATATTTACTCTGGCTGGAGCATTCACTTCCATCAACATTGATGGAAAACTAAACGAAAATAAAATTGAAAATTATGCCAAGTTGAAATACACAATAATTTTATAAATTTGAAATGATATGGAAAAATCTCTTTGCACACTCACCCTCATAAATAGGTATTCGGAAAAATTCTAGAAATTGCATTCTACCAGCAACAATGTTGAGCAACATTTTCAATTAATATTAGGCTGACACAGCACTAGAGGCGCTCTACAATTGTAATAAAATATATGATTATCAGTGTGGCTATTTTGGAATTTTTTAAGGCCATATCTGAAAATTTTAATTGGAAATGATTCATATTACATAATGGTGATATTTGTGAAAATGAGTTTGTATGTGTTATACCAACGATGATTGATGCAAGTTGAAAAAATTATGATTTTTGGCATGATTGATGTCTTATTTTGAAATATTTCTGGCATTGGTTCATCAAGTACGAATACATTTGATATGAGATCCAATGCTGCCAGGTAATTTTTGCTGTTATTCCCAATCAAAATGCTAAAATTCCCCACAAATCGCAGTTTACTAAAAATATAATAGCATTTTTTTTAATAACCCTTGTATATGTACATATATCTTTACTAAATATATTTTGTACTTATTATTAAGATAAATTTATTGTATTATAATAATTGTATAAAAGACTTCAGTGTTATTAGTGCATGAAGAATCTATCGTCTAATCTAAGTTTAACAGCTTAAAAATTTTATAACACAACGCAAAAAAAGTTGATAGAAATTTATCGTATGGGCCGCAAGGATCAATTTACAAATTATTCACATCATTTATAATATCGCTTAGGAGTACTAACCTGCTTATATCATCGTTCATTTCCAAATTAGATAATCATTTTTGCTACACAAACCATGTCAGGTGTAGAAATGATTGAAAAATGGTATTTGAGTTATAACCGATCAGGTTTATATTTTATTTACGTAAAGGGATTTTACTAAAATAATTATAAATTATTCTCTGTTTGCAGTCGTCTTCAACAAATGTAGCAAATGGCATGTACATTTATTTACCATAAGTCCAGCGATATAATTTCTTAAGAGGGTAAATAACGATTTATTTTTTCCACATAAATGATTTGCCCCATCTGGGAGCTAAATCCAACATTTTTCAAGGAATTTAAAATAACTTCAGGCAATATTTCGGAAGTGAGGTCTTCATACCTGATATTTTCTCTTATTAACTAAAAAAAGTTGGAACCACTGTTAATGAAATAAACGTTATTGTTGGCTGGAATTATATTGAATTCTCAGAAAAAAAAAATTCCCACGATGGCTTAGATATCCCCTGTCCCCAAACGAAATTTTTTGGCCACAAAGCAAATGTAAAATCATCAAGTTGATGAGATCTCTTCTTAGCTTTTTTTTTCAAACACACTGCCACTATTTGTTTGAATATTGAAGACGAATAATAACACTAGCCAACAAGGGTTTGGACTGGAGCAACCAAATATCTTTCCTAAGTTTTAATTTACACTCCGCAAGTCTTATTGCAAATCTGATAAGTTTTTTAGGAAAGATAGCCGCGGAGAAAGAAACTTATGTTCCCTTCGTCTCTCTCTCCTACAAACTAATCAGCTTAGCAATAAGACTTGCTTAGTGTAAATTAGAACTAAGTTAATTTGGTGGGCTGAATTCGAATCTTTAATTGGTTTTTCTCTTATCACTTCATGTTTTTGAGATACCAAAAAAAAAATTTTTTTTTCGTTTTTTATTTAAAAAATCATTACTTTATTTAAAAATCAATGAATTTTCAAAAGTGAATGTCGTTATTTAAATGTTGTTTGTATTTTGTTGGTTTGGTTTCACGTACTGGAGTCCAATTTTTTTGTCCAAATCCTTGACAATTTCTTACAATTTTCATTAAATCTTGATGAGCACACTCCCTTTGTCCGTCGTTCTGGAAATGAGTGGTAATGGAGCATTTAATGGACTTTGAACTGGTTTGGAAATCATTGGGGGACATTCGCATAAGTACACAGAGAAAACAGTGCCTACTAAATACCTCATAAAATAGAACAAAATTAATAAGAAATCTCTATGGTTTTTTTTTTCAATAAGGAAATTTTATTAATTTCACAGGGAAAACATTTTTGAAAAAACCAAGAAGAAATCTTCTAGTTTTTATTAGGTTATCTTATTGATTTTTTCAATAAGGCTTTCTTCTTGTTTTTATTAAGTGACCTCATAAAAAATAAAAAATAAATTGCATCTTATTCTCTGTACTTATGTATGTATTTTCATTTAAATTTTATACCATGTACATATGTATGTATGTATATAGTATATTATAGATGTTACATACATACATACACATTATGTTATATTCTTAACTAACTTACTCACCAAGCATTAAAACAGCAAACTTCTGACTGATAGGCAATCACTCCAACCAATATGCTAACAAGCAGCCTGAATAATCATTGAAATTATTGTGCAAAGATTCTTATACAAAAATGAAAAAGATCATGAAAAAAATTTTTTTGGTGTCTATTTATAGATATAAAATAACAAGACACCTCATAAAATCAAGAAGATTTCCTTATTAAAAAATTTAATAAGATGCTTTACACATAATCATATAGAAACCTACTAAAATCAAGAAGAAAACCTTATTGAAATTATCATTAAGATAGCCTAATAAAATCAAGAAAAAAAACCTTTTTAAAAAAATTAATAAGGCAACCTAATAAAATCAATTAGAAATCCCTTTAGTTTACAATTTATAAGAAAATCTATTAGAATCAAGAAGTTTATCTCTATGGATTGGTTTTTTTAGTGCCAAAAACAGCGGAAATTGAGTAAAAAAAGTTGTGAATAATTGAATTTCTTCTTGATTTTATGTGGTTTCCTTCTTGATAAATTAATAAGATTTACCAAATAAAAACAATAAGGAATCTCTATGAAAAAATCTTCGCTTCTTTCTGCTGGAATACCCTTTAGTCTAAAAACGTTTCATAGAGAAAATCTTCCTGATTTTATGAGGCAGTTTTTTCTCTGTGTAATATTTTTTCGATTTTTCATATACATATACATATACATATACATACATATAATGTTAAAAATTTGGACGTTCGTTGTATCGGATTTTCGTGAAAGCGAGATTCGTTATAATGGGATTTGCCTGTATATGCTTTTTTGTTGCTACTGACCAATAAGTATATGTGACAGCGCATAGAGAAAGGGACCTAAGGGTAAAAAAGTAAATTTTCACTCTTTTTTTTGATGTGGACAACATCTGAGCATCGAATGAGACCGATCCCATGCCCCAAAAGTGTTCCCACCCAGAGATATGCGCGTTTTATGAAATTGAAGTCGACGATTCTAAGGTTATGTGAAAAAGATTTCGTACTAACAGAGTTATATTCATGATTTAAAAGAATATAAATCAGTATTTATTATAATTTACAATTAATAATTTCAGCAAATAAACCTGGATTCGAAAAAACGCGAGCAAAATTAATAGCAAACTCATGGAAACAGCGCGCTAGGTAGAAAACATTAAAAACCAACTACACAAAACAAGAGGTAGGGACGACCTACGCGCGTCACGTTCCTGACGTCATGAGATGTGTCGCTTTCAAATGAGACCAATACCAACACGCTCAGTGATGGTACACCAAAGATACACGTATTTAAATCTTTAAAATGGCTCTCCTGAACAAAACCGGTTTTTACCCTTAGGTCCCTTTCTATTTTGCGCGTCACATATAGTTTTTTTTTTTTAATTTTTCCATGAACTTAATATTTTTTACTTCCCAACTGTATTCTAATTTCTGTTTGAATTTAAAATGTTCTAATGATACCATGCAGAACTTTCTCTGAAAGTATCAAACTTTCTTCTTGTAGCGTGCTAAAGCAATTTATTACAATATATAAACATACATAATGTTTGCTCTTAAATGTTTATTGAGAAAAATGTTTCCGTTAGCAACATTAAAATCTCTTTATACATCTTCTCTTTACTTTTAGCTAATTACGGTGCATTCTCTAAGAACTTTTATGCTTAGCAACATGTTGCCGGCAACAAAACACAACACACATCATCATCATCCCTGCACAAACAGTGCAACACGAAGTTATGACGATTACAAAATACATACGATGTGTATCAATAGCCAGCACAAAACTTATGACGAGTATATCAGCAGGATGTTGCTGCTGGTGTTGTGGTACTGCTGCTGTTGCTACTGTTGCTGTTGCTGTTGCCTTTGCAACCATCAGCCATCAACACAAAATACAACACATACGACTGATATCAAAAAGTATCTGCTGCAAGATTTCACTATCTCAGTTGATATTCGTGTGTCGCTTCAGCAACATCAGACCATTTTTATACGCTGCAACGGAATCTTTGTCGGTGCGTACAAAAATTATATTTCGTCGCGTCGCGTCGAGCCAAAAACAATATTGCCTGTTCGTGAGTGTGCGTGTGTGTGTGTGTGTGTGCATAAAGATTTCAAAATTATTGAAATGCTGCAATAACAACAACAACTAAATTTAGTACAACTTTAGTAGCAATAAGAAGGAATGGTGTCGTTGCTACTAAATTGAAATAAAATTTACAAAACAAAAAAAAAAACGACACAGAAAATGAGAAAGAAAAATTGTTTTGAAAGTGGAAAATCGAAAGTGAAATCATCTGAAAAGTTTTTCTTTACATAAAAAAAGCAAAAAAAAAAAAAGAAAAAATATTTACTTACAAATAAAAGAAAACAAGGAAAAATCTGTTTAGCTGTGAAGAAAAGCCTTTGGCGGTTAAAATGGTACTTGCTCAAGTTGTGCTCGTACATGGTCCATTGCAAGTACATAACAGTAAACGGTGAACGGTGCGTCGGTGTTTCGGTGTCTTCGACGGTTAGTCGGTCTGTCGGTCGCTCGGTTGTTCGTTTATTGGGTCGTTTGATAGTTGACTCGTTTTTTGTTCTCCTGCTTAAGGCCACGTGTATGGGAGAGTGTATGGTTACAAAAATGGCATTTTGTCACAATGTTCATACGTGCGTATGTATGCACGAAAAGCCTACTTTTTATTGAAAATACATACATATGTATGTATGTATGTATGTTTGATGTCAGGGTGTGTGTAATTTGTTCATATATTTTGTAAAAAGTGTGTAAATTTGTATATCGTTTTGTTTGCTTTTATGGGCAGAAAGCAAAAATAAAATATAAAAATAAATATACACCCAATATAATGAAAGTGTTTTCCATTTGAAAAGCTAAAGAAACAAAAAAGTGGAAAAGGCATAAAGATTTGAGTTATTTGTGTACCATTTCTGAACGAAACAGCTTTAAACTTAGAGAGAGAAAAAAAAATTGTTGGCCCAAATTAAGAACAAAGTTGTCTTCTTGTCTTGACATCAACATCAACAAAATAAGAACTTTTAAAATTTAAATAGAAAAGGCAAAGAAACTCTAAACAAAAAGTTTCGGTTTTTGTTTTTAAAGGCAACAAAGAGACACACGCAAATAAAACGGAAGAAATTAAAAAAGTTTTTTTTTATTTATTTTAAATAAATTAAGCTCAGTTGGTAAATAAATTTTGTTCTAAAGCAAACAAATCAGAAAAAAAATATGTAAATAAATATGTGTACATATGTATTTTAATCATCAAGCATAAAATCCTATATCATCCTATAAATGGTCCTTGGAACTAACATATGTGCATATTTATGTATCTAAAATACGAAGGAGCAAGAAAATATATAAAGTAGCAGCGTTAAATAAAAATTAAATTGCCATAAGTTTTGATTAAAATACAATTTTCGCAATAAATATTATGGTTCATTTTTAATGCATTTTAAACAACAGCTGGATTTTTATTGTGTTGCTGCGCTCCCAACAAACATCTTTATTACGAGTAACATCAGCAACACAACTAAATTAACATCATGATTAAGTGCATCTTTTGACGCGTGTCAATAACAGCTGGAAACACATTATCTTCTATTAAAATTAACTGCAACAATTTATCTTTAAAATAAATATTTGTGAAAGAAAATCTACATAAAAAAATTCAATCAAATAAATCTCTAAAAAAATTATGAGAGAAACTAAAAAAATATATAGTTACATATACAAAAAAAAAATTAAATAAATTGAAACGGCAAATACCTTTAAAAGAAAAATTTGCTATTTACTAAACAAGTGGATTAAATTTAATACAACTTGCCTACAAAATTTATGCCGCATGAATTCTCACTAAAATCTATTGCTGGATTGGATGTTATTTTTTTTTGTGCATAAAAGGTGAGTAGTGAATTTTTAAATTATTATTATATATTTGCTTCAAAGTTTTAATAGAATATATCAATTCTAAAGTAATAAATTTAACTACAATAAAATCAAGCATTTTCAAGAGTTTAAAAGAACTCAAAAATATGAGGCTGAACTAGTTGACAGTGACTTTCGTTGCGCAAAAATTTAAAACAAATTCCATAACTCAGAAAATGGACTTTTCAAGTTAATGATGCAGAATTAATCCTCACATTTATCTACTTGGGAGATAAATAAAAAGCTCTTTTTACATTAAGTTGTTTGTTAATTGAAAACTTTGAACTTGTTTTCTGGCAAACTATTTGTATACCCTTTACCAAAAAATGGTAAAAGGGTATACATATATAGGTTTGTCATTTCGTGTGTAATTTCCACAATATTAATAAGCGACCCATAAAGTATATACCATATTGTGGATCCTTATGCATAGGGAAGACGAATAAGCGATGTCCGTCTGTCCGTCTGTGTGTACGTGAAATCCGTTTTCCGTTTTCAAACTGGTGTGTCAGAAATGGTCCAAAATAGATTGGTATTGAAAATCAGCAAAATCGAGTAAATGGTTGCAGAGCTGGAAAACCTAAACTTTATTTTGCTATATAAAAGTAACTACAGAAAACTAATTTTTATTTATTTTTTTTAAATAAATAAACTTATTTTATACTTCAGCACGAATAAACTGGTATTTCAAATTAAAAAAAAAAATAAATAACAAAAATTAAACATTTTAAAAACCCCGATATATCCAGAAAGGATGTGATATCTTCTAAACGTCTGAACCGATTTTCTTCAAACATAGTTAAGAACCTTCTCGATCAAGTCACCTTTCAAACAGAAAAAACTAAATCAAAATCGGATTGGAAAACTTTAACTTTTTTGTTATATAAAAGTATGTAATTTACTAAAACTAATTTGTCCTTTTTTATTATAAACTAAAAATATCTTAAATTCTTAAAAGAAAGATTTTGGTGCAAGAGATCAGAAAATAAAAAAGCATGATTCCAGGGTTGGGATACTTACACTTTTTGTAATATATAAGAGTAAGTAGGTTTAATTAATTTTTTCTTTTTCTTTATAAATTATATATATTTTAAGTTTTGAAAAGAATAATTTGGTGTAGGAAATTATAAAAATAAAAACCACAGCTCCAGAGCTGGAAACTTTTATTTTTTTTCTGGATATTAAAGTAACTTAATAAAACAATTTTTTTTAATTCCTTTTTTCTTTGTTCACTTAACATACTTTATATATTTTTTTTGAGAACTACTAAATTGGTTTAAGGAATCGGAAAAAATCTAAAAGGATAATTCTAGGGTTGATAAATAATTTTTTTTGTATATAAAAGTAACTAGGCCTAATTATTTTTTTTCTTTCTGTTAAACCGTAGGAGCTAAAGACCTGAAATTTGGACAGAACATGTAGAACTTTAGCCGCTACAACAAAAAATTCATGAGAGTTATAAATTAAAGGGTATTCCAAAACGAGCAACAAAACCTTTTAAAATCCCATGTAATATACATACAATTGTATGTATATATACTTTAAATTTGTAAAGTTAGTGTACTTTTATACAGACTATAATAATTAACTAAAATTTAAAAAATTTAATTTAAAGGGTGTTCTATCAGTTAATGCAATTTTGACTATTTAATTTTGACAACTTGCTGTATCTTGGAAACCGTAAGAGCCAAACTCTTGAAATTTAAAAAATAAATCGCCAAACCCAAAAAATCGCCAAAAACCAAAAAAAAAAATCGCCAAAACGAAAAAAAGCGCTAAATTAAAAAAAAATCTATAACTAAATAAATCGCGAAAAACCGAATTAATCGCCAAAATTAAAAAAAATCGCCAAAATGAAAACAAATGCCAAAAACCGAAAGAAATCGCCAAAACTAGAAAAAAGCGACAAAACTAAAAATAATCGTTTAAACTGAAAAAACACCAAAAGTAAAAAACGTATGGAACGTACGGAAGGAACGCTTGTGCGAGAGTCAAAGTCGCACTTTACTAAATTTTTTTTCTAAAGGTAAAGGGTCCGCCATCTAACGTTTTTTTCAACTAAAGCTTATTTCGTGAATGGTAACACTTAGCTCATGTCTGATTTGACAGATAATTTGTTTTATCCTTCCGCTGAACGAATATGGTTGTGTATACGCTTAAACAACGCTGGGAAATATTGCTTACAGAATATGGTTGTGTATACGCTTAAACAACGCTGGGAAATATTGCTTACAGATGCCGATTTTGCCAAAAAAAATCATCTTTTCAGATGAAGCTCATTTTGATCTTGGCGGGTATGTGAACAAGCACGCATACATTGAAAAGCCGACGCACCAAAAACGAGTCACTGTTTGGTGCAGATTTTGGTCCAGAGGCATAATTGGGCCATTTTTCGAAAATGAGCAAGGAGTGCCCGTTACAGTCAATGGCGATCGTTATCGGGCCGTGTTAAACGAATTTTTGTTCACAAAAATTGAAGAGGAGGATATTGACAACATTTGGTTTCAACAGGATGGCGCTAGGTGCCACACAGCCGAAGCTACACTCGATGTTTTGCATAGCATTTTCAAAAAAAAAAAAAAAAGTTATCTGGCGGACCCTTTACAATTTTTATTTAAGTATTAATGAAGGTTTGTGCCATGTTGCTTATTATGCTCTCAGCACAGTTGTGTTTTAAATTGATAGTCTTTCGTTGACAGCAATGTTCCGTTATAGCATGTTTCGTTAAATTTCCCTGAACCGTGCTGAACAAATTTGAAAAAATTCTTAAGGAATAATTCTTTTTGATATTGTATGACGTGACGTCGTTTTTGACAACTGGAATAAGGGTGAAATTAAAATATGGCTTAAGTACAGAGCGTAGAATAAAATATTCAACTCATTGCCAGTACCGAAAAATATATTTAATCGAAAAATACCGAGGTCAGTTACTAAAAATTGCACTAGAGCAAAAAATTATGATTTTTTTCACAAAACAAATATGTATGTACTATGTGCTTATGTATGTATCTCTATACTACATGTACGCACTTTGGTGAAGGGTACAAAAGATTCGGCACAGCCGAATATAGCACTATTAATTGTTTGTTCATTAATCATTATCACATATAATTTGCCTTTGAAAGCAATACGAAGTTTAGCCTGATCAAATTATAAATATGTATAGAAAGAAATGAAGTTCGGACAATACCAATTAAAATTAACCAAAATTAATAGCCTGTGTGCCTGTGGCAAAAATTAAATAAAAAGTATACTTAATAGTAACAAACCAAAAAAGTTTGTCTTAAGTAGAACAAAAATAACCAAATTAATTAACATGTGCCTAATTAGTAAAGAATAAACGACAATGGCAAGACTGTTGTAAATTAACGGCCTGTCCCACGATGTTGGCGATCGACAACTTGTATTGCAAACAACAATAACATTAGAAAATTTGTTGTTGTTTTCATTATAAGTATTCGATCGAACGTATGCTTATGACATCGTGCGACAGGCCGTAAGAGATGGTAAAATTGAGCTTTCGTTACAAAAAAAAAGCTTTAAACAAATTGAATACGATGAATCAAAACAATTCACATATTCCATTTGCAATAATGGCTGAGTATATAAAGACGAAATCTACATTAACTGACACCACATACAGTGAACCAAACACAAAAGAACGCTGACGATGAAGGTGGCCTTCAAAAACAGCTAGTTGTTCCGTTCCGTTTTTAGAATATTTACGATTAACTTTGGTGTTTTGTTTGAATATTTTTTTTATAAATAAGCAGTTTAATAAAAACTTAAGTAAAATGTTAAAAATCGAATAAAGTATTCAACAATGTAGTGTATAAATTCTAAATTAAATTTCTTCACAACTCTGTGAAAACTATTAAAATGCTTTTTTAAGCTATCTTCCCTATTATTTTGAAGTGTTTCATAACATCAAATGCATTTCATATTGCCAAAAGCATTTTCAATTAAGGCACTTAAAAATTTGATTGCAGCAATTAAATTCTTAATTGAAATTACTATTTGGTGAACAATTATTTCTGTGTATAATCAAGCTAATTTGTTTTAATAAAAATTTATAACAGTTCTATTTAACGATATTGGGCAACTTAACGTTCAGATTTTTTTCACAACTGAACTAAACTATCTGAAGCCTGGTGCATCCTTTGGTTCGTACCATTTGTGTTTCTTAACAGAAATTCCTTGCATAAGTATGTATTTTCTTTTAACGTTTTTTAATTATACCGATAAGATAAAATCTGTAGAGAAAGGTATCCTGAATTAAAATAAAGAAAAAAGTCCTTAAAAATTCTGTACAAAGTATTTAAAAATGCGTTCCTTAGCTGCTGCAGAAAAGCTATCATCGCTCTGTTATTAAAAAATAATTTCAAGAAAAAATTTTGCTGGTCCTTTTTATCCATAAATTTCCTTCCTGTTTGTTGTTCTTTTCTTCAATCTTTTTTTGTTTTAATATTTTCTAATAACAACAATTTTTGCTTTAATTCTCTATTAACATCTTCCTTTATTTGCTTTTACAAGCGGAAGCTGGAAATTTATGTTGACTTTTAAATTAGCTTAATTTTTATTTTTTTTTAAAAAGGTAACAAGGGTATTTTGTTGGCTGGCATAGCTATAAAAAATTAAAAACAAAGACAATAATTAAGGATATTTTTTTTTAATTCGTGTGCCAACAAAACTGCTATTAACCTAGTTTTGCTTCTTTTTTTTTTGTATGTTTATTTTCTTTGTTGCCTTTATTGAACTTTTTGAACTATTGACTTGTAATAATACTACATTATTGCATATTTTTGTAATTGTTGTTAACACGGGCTAATGAGATTTTATTACACAATAGAAGCTTAATTAATGCTGAACTAGAAAACAAATTTACAAACTAACTAATATATTCAGCACAATACACAGTTTAGTACAATGGCAAAGTTTGAACGTTACCAAAAGGAAAATTTGTCGAATAAAAGGCTCTAAATATTATAGAAGAAGTTTTTCATTAGCAACAAAATATCGTTTGAATAAAGCCGTCAGTCATATTACACAATTAGTCAGCTGAATGAAAGCAATCATCAAACAGTCTACCAAAAAGGGCAAACTATTTTACATTTGCTGCCAGCAACTGAACGAACGCATAGAAATGAATGAATGAAATAACGCAATTCCATGAAATACTGTTTATTGTTTCCTGTTAATATCCAAATAAAATTTTTTTCTTGAAAATAAATCAGCGTTTGATTTTAATATAGCAAATGGAAAAGTTTTTTGCATATTTTTTTGAGATTAAAAGAAAAATTTAACTAAAAATATGACAAAAAACACACAAACAAGACTGGGCAAAAAAAAAACGGCTTATTAAATGTACTTGCATAAAAAGAATTTAAAACGGAAGGAAAAAAAAGCTTCTTAATAGTTTTTTATTACATACTCGTACATAGACGGAAAAGATATAATTATTGAATTTTTTCAATTAAAAAATTGCTTATGCCGGCCATACACTACACAAGTTCACTGCACAAGTCTGGCACTGTACAGTGCGTTTGTGTAGTGTATGTGGGTGGTTGTGGTATTTACGCAGTGAACTGAGTAAATATCAAAACGATTTTGTTATATGCTCAACTTTGAAAACTGTACAGTGAACTGGTGTAGCATATGTTGCAAACGCTCAGTTGTCTCGTGATTTTTTAAGAGTTCACAACAAGAAATGCGCGCAGAACAAATATTCTGGATAAAGTTCCTAGCATTATAAAAAGAATCACCAGCATTATGGCGAATTAAAATAAAAAATGCACAGTTTACTTGTATAGTGTGTGTCACAAGCTTAGTTTAGGCAGTGCCAGACTTGAGCACTGAACTTGTGTAGTGTATGGCCGGCATTAGAAAAAATAATTTTTCATTTATAAATTCATATTTATTAACATCTTAAACTTAGCATATAAATTTATATTGTGTCGAGATTTTATCTATATTACTATTGCATTGTTATTTAACACATTAAGTTTGTTTTATATAGCTAAGCAGCATAGCTATAACCGGGTGTCCTAAGACACCTCTCTTCTATTTTTTTTCAAAATTTCGAACACCTTGGGTTCGCCTTGAGAAAGAGTAAATTTTGACTATAGGTGTGCGATCATCGTTTGCTCATATACATAAATGCAAGATACATCCACTCTCATGTTATTAAAAAAAATTATCTTAAACGTAAAGAACGTTCATAACCAATTTTTTTTTATTAATTGTTTTCAATTTTAAACAAATCCCACTATAGTATGTTGAAAGTTTTTTGAGCTTTTTTAAGATTTTTATTTAACTTTATTTAAAAATATCGAGCCTTGTTTTCGATTTTATCGCAAGTGACATGTTATCGAATATATACTTTTTTTTTATTGAAATTGAAATTTAATACGCCTACCCATAGTTTAGAATTATCAAAATGGCATGGCTGTTAAATTTTATTGTATTTAACAATTTGCAAATTTTGAATATTATAAAACAAACTTCTCCAGAAAAAACTTAGTTATTGTCACTTACCATTAAATTGAAAATAAGGCTCGAAATATAACAAGAAACTTGACAATTTGTCACAATTTATTAGAATACGGGTACATATAAGCCCGTATGATTTTATGGTTTTGAAAAATATTATTATTTTTGAATTCTCAAATAGTTTATGAGTGTTTGTGTATATAATAATGTGTGGTTGAAGTGGTAATTCTATACAAATATTTTGATAAGCAATGTTTTTATTGAAATTACTAACAACTCATGTATAGTTGGTATCAAGTAGAAAGGCCCTAACTCAAATAATTGTAACTTTACAGTAGAAGGTATTACATAATTGAAATTGTAATATTCTCAATGTAAATTTTTTTGTAAAGCGTTATTTTTTTAAACTATTGCAATATATTTTTGTGAGAAGGTGTGTGTATTTGTGTGAAATGTATTGGAATCACTAAAAAACTCAATATCGTAAAAAACACGATTTGTATCAGATTTGTATCAGATATAAACCATATACAGACCAGATACAGATCAGATATGCTTATAAAATATATCAAGCAAGAAACATAATTTAAATTTATGACATTCCCATCCAGGCATGAGTAGACTTTTGTACTGAAAACGTGGTCTAGGACCCCCACAAAACAACTACTCATATAAATAAGACAAACATAAAATGAACAATAAAAAAAATTATCAAAGAATAACTGGCGCATTATAAAAAAATAATTTAGGTTTGAAGTGCATGTTAAAACAAAATTACCATAAAAATTTTTACTAAAGCATATAATACAAATTGATTTTTTAGACACTCTCGTAAAAATTTAACTTTCGAAATTAACGTTCGATACAACTGCGTAATATATAAGAAAAATGTATACACTACATGGGACATTGGAAATGAGATTTAGATGGTAAAAAATAACAATAAAAATTTTTACCAACACATAAGCTTTAAGCATATTAAAATCAAAATATGCTATAAAGTATCAAAATATGCATAAATTATGCTCTAAAAGTTAGAAAATATGCTAAAGATATGCTTGTTAGCCTGATATATGCAAAAACGTGCTTTGAATTGCAAAAATATGCAAAAATATGCTTTAAAGTGTAAAATATGCTTTAAAAGGTAAAATATGCAAAAATATGCACTAATAAATCGATGCTAAAATCCATAAAAAGTTCTGAAACGGATAAAGATCTTGTCCCCGCATTAATACGTCACACAGCAAAAAACATGCAATTGCATATTTTTGGTTTCTCTGGTAATAAGTATTAAATAAATTTATATTAATCGTGACTAGTAAAACTCTCAACTAAAATGTTGCATAATGTTAAAATAATTTTAGATTTTTCAAACGTTTGTTTAAATATCTCGACACAAGAAATATATGACTTAGAACACTTTCATAATTAAGGACACATATGAAAAATTATATTAAAAAAAATGCTATGGCATATTTCCAGGATTCGAACCTCCAACTACAAGGCTAGCACACTGCCTACTAGCCAGCAGCAGGAAGTTTTTTTCCATTGTAGTTACGAAAATATTTCATTGAATTAATGACACTACGAAATGTAAAATATGAAGCATGTGGATACCAGAAACTTACATTGGTATACGGATGGATCCACAACGGAGGATGGAGTTGGTGCTGAAGTTTTTGGGCCCAACGTAAAATCCTCTTTGCCCATGGGCAAATGTCCTACGGTATTTCATGTAGAAATACAGACAATCACCAAATGTATTGACATTAATTTAAATAGGGGCATTAGAGGTGCGCATATCGCTATGTTTTCCGATAGTCAGGCAGCTCTTAAATCTCTCCTTTCATGGGAATGCCGTTCCAGGCTAGTCTTAGAGTGCTTTACAAAAGCAATCCATACGGAACAAGGTTTCCATTCATTGGATAATTGGCCACAGCGGTCATCCAGGGTATGAGAAAGCGGATGAACTGGCCAACAGGGCCTCTGCTGCTCCTTTTATGTGCCCAGATCCATTTTGTGGCGTAAGTCGGTCGACTGTAACATCTCTGATCAAAGAAGATGAGATGACACTTCGAGCGCTAAGAAAATGTGGCTGTCTTCTTCTGGTTTAGGGCAGGCCAAAGCTTTGGTGCAGCCATTTACATATAATGGCATCCTGAACATCAACAGGAATAATTTACGGCTTGTTCCTGCTATTTTTTCAGGTAACTTTGGACTGAACTATCCTCTGTGGAAAAGTAACCAAGTTCGTTCCCCTTTGTGTCGTTTATGCTTGGAAGATGAGGAGACGACGAAACAAATTCTTTCTTTCTGAGTTTCTGTGTTCAGATGATTTTAGGCTGGCCTCTCCAATATCTGTACTAACGTTCATAAGGAGAGTCATACAGTCTTTTTACCACATCTTCCCCCTATTCTATTTTATTCTAAGGTTTTATTCCATTAATGAAATTTCCATCACTATAATATAATGTTACATTTTATTAAAGAAATTTGTCGTTGTATTAATGAAAAGGGTTCAATATTATGGTTTCATTCCCGTTACGAGGTGTTTTTCTTTCAGTGTATCGTTTATTAGTATTAATATATTACATTATGATAATTATTATTATATTATATTTTATTTTAACTAGAGATCAATATTAGTTCTATAGCATTTTCCTAAACAAATATCCTTTAGTGCTAGTGTGATCATTACCTTATATAAGTGTATTTTCAAAATCAATAAAACTGCTTTTATAAAAGACGTTTTCTCCCATAAGAAACAAAACAGAACCCCCCTCCAGGCATTCAATTTATAGAAAAATGATAAATTTAACCTACTTGTGGTGCTTAAAAATAATACCAGCAAAACAAATACAACCTACAAAAAAAAAAAAAAGATTTCAAAAATAAAGTGTGCCTGTCTCCGTGTCTTTAAATGTCATAGTGACAGATACTAATAGTCAAAGAAATTTCTTAACTCAAAGACATTAAGAAAAATAAAAATAGCAAAATTCCATATTGAAGCTGACAAACTTTATCGTTTTCTCTTTCGAATTTAATGCATGTTAGAAAATGTATAAAAAATACTATTTCTTTTATATTTAAAATGAAATTTTTATATCTAGCAAATACACTACATACATACATACATAAATGTATGTATGCATGTATGGATGTCCTTAATGCCTGAGTGCTTGTATGCGCATAAATGTGTGCACAGTTGAAAATATTTGCTTTCATGCAACTTAACGCTTAATGTTGCTTTTGACGTTGGCTTTTTTTTAATATTTTTTTTGGTAATGCTAATGCCAGTAAGCTAAATTTGACATCAAATAATTTCTCGACTACCAAAAATAAAATAAAAACTATTTCGATACATTTGTAATTCAAGACACTTGCTGTGTGTGTGTTTTTATTTTACGCCACAAAATGAGCTTGACATTTTATGCTCATGAGTTTAATATTTAATTTGCAAAAAACTAAATTTCTAACAGGGTGTTGTTTTTTTCTAATAGGGCATTTACATCAGCACAAAATCTATCATATTTTGACTAAAATCTTTATGAAAACCTATACCGTTTAAACCAGTTTTTTTTGACATTTATGAAGATTTTTTTTATCCAAAACAAAACCCATCAACTGATTTGTTTCCAAAACTACAACCATTGCATTGTAGCCAATTCACGCACTTTTTTTAAGCAGACCGTAGCTAATTCACTCACCTTTTGTTATACAGGGTAGTAAAGAATAAATAAAAACATTAGCTTTTTATTAGATTTCCAACAAATCTACTAACAAATTAGATTTCGTTTTGTATGGGAAATCTGGAAAAAAGCAGCTTGTTTGATTTAGTTCGAAATCTCGAAAGTACTAGATTTCGAGGCAGTGTAAATGCACTATAAATGATTAAAAAGTGTTTCCATATAAAAAAAAATAAAATCAGTTTTATGCTAGGAACACAACTGGGACGAACGACGAATTTGTCGACATGAGTTCGCTGTGTAAATTCGTCGTGTGAAGCAGAACAACGACGAATTGGCACAGCCAATTCCTCTCTTATATTTGATAAAGTTGGTTGTTGTGTATACAAACACAGAGAGAGAGAGAGAGAGAGAAATATGTTTTTTCGTCGTTCGCCGGCGTACAAATTAGAAATAAATCTATCTCAGATTTCGTCACGTACGACGTATTTTGTTGTACGGCGGTGATGTGTTAATTTTCATATGCACAAATTTGTTTTATTTTTTATGACGAAAGTTCGCATCGAAAAATTCGTCATTCGTCCCAGTTGTGTTCCTGCCGTTAATCATTAAAATGTTGGAAACAGCAAAAACAAATTATAAAATTTTGCACCTCGAAAAAAAGATATTATGGCTCAATTACAAATTAAATGCTCGGTTTGCTGTTTTTATTTCCAAAGACAGTTTGGACAGCAGCCACAAAAAAAAAATAAAAATTAGTTTTCTGTTGATCATTAGGGCTGATTCCCTGTATTAAAAAAAATCTTATAACAAGTAATTTAATTTGCATTTAATGCTATTTTAATTGACATTTTAAAAACTAATAGAATAATAAATACAATGTGAATAAAAACTAAAAAAATTTAAATTTATTGCTTTGTAATTCATATTAAAATGAATTACTAGGTGTTACCTTCTTGAGGAAAGCGATAGTGATAGAGAAGACAGGTGGTGAAGGAAGAGCTAGAGGAAAGCTTCATTCTTTTACAACTCTGCTTTTTTGCAGGTTTTTTTGTTGTTGTTTAATAATGCAATGTTGCAGCGCCTCT
This sequence comes from Tachina lurida, assembly GCA_944452675.1. Classification (NCBI taxonomy): domain Eukaryota; kingdom Metazoa; phylum Arthropoda; class Insecta; order Diptera; family Tachinidae; genus Tachina; species Tachina lurida. Next base: position 193,424,033 of record OX101752.1, on the reverse strand, counting down.
AGTGTCAATGATCAGTATTACATTTTGAAGCTATGATTATTAGTTTTTTATTGGTTATTTTGCTTCGCCAATAATTCTGCTACACATTATCTACGAAGCAGGGCAATTTATTATCCGCTGTAGTCGATATAGTTCAGTGACCAGTGACTATGCCTTCATCACTTGAACTTTCCTACAACAAGTGATACAAAGGAACAGTAATGTTCAACAGAAAAAAGCGTGGTTTTGTTATTTAATGACTGTCGTAGACCGACCTCGAATCTAGCAGCTAACTACTTCAGCCAACCAACGCCACACTCTGATTAAAAATTCAAGTTAAACAGCTGATGGTAGCAACCACTCTCTGCTCACTGGTTGCTAACATCAGCTTTTTAACATAGATTTTTAATGAATTAGAATACGAGAAGTAGATACGAGAGCACAACTCAATTTTGCGCACAAATTATAAGTTACATTGACAGCTAGTAAAGAAGCCACTATCTCGGCGAATGAGTTTAAAAACAATGCCGCATATTCATAGTCCAAACAAAGTATGCTTTACTAGCTTAACCCTAGAACCACCCCGATATTTTATAATACGTTAACACCAACGATATGTAAATCTTACTTATATAATATCGTTCGTTTGATAAATATAAATAAATGACACATCTGCGGTAAGATTTCGTTTTTGTTCTTCATTTTAATTAATCTAATATATAATATATGTATCTAAATTTGTTTCTTATAAAACTAATAGTAATTTTATGTATGTACATAGTACTTATCATATAAAAATATGTTGTACCTTAACACTTGTAAGCGTAGCAGTACACTTGATGATATCATAACTGGGAGGAATTATATTTAGAATTCACAAAGAGTTATTTTATATACATTTAAAAATAAATGCACGCAAGATTTACATACATTATGGTTCTAGGGTTAAAACTAGTTTTAACCCTAGCGTGGTTTTGTTATTTAATGACTGTCGTAGACCGACCTCGAATCTAGCAGCTAACTACTTCAGCCAACCAACGCCACACTCTGATTAAAAATTCAAGTTAAACAGCTGATGGTAGCAACCACTCTCTGCTCACTGGTTGCTAACATCAGCTTTTTAACATAGATTTTTAATGAATTAGAATACGAGAAGTAGATACGAGAGCACAACTCAATTTTGCGCACAAATTATAAGTTACATTGACAGCTAGTAAAGAAGCCACTATCTCGGCGAATGAGTTTAAAAACAATGCCGCATATTCATAGTCCAAACAAAGTATGCTTTACTAGCTTAACCCTAGAACCACCCCGATATTTTATAATACGTTAACACCAACGATATGTAAATCTTACTTATATAATATCGTTCGTTTGATAAATATAAATAAATGACACATCTGCGGTAAGATTTCGTTTTTGTTCTTCATTTTAATTAATCTAATATATAATATATGTATCTAAATTTGTTTCTTATAAAACTAATAGTAATTTTATGTATGTACATAGTACTTATCATATAAAAATATGTTGTACCTTAACACTTGTAAGCGTAGCAGTACACTTGATGATATCATAACTGGGAGGAATTATATTTAGAATTCACAAAGAGTTATTTTATATACATTTAAAAATAAATGCACGCAAGATTTACATACATTATGGTTCTAGGGTTAAAACTAGTATTTTGTGTGGTAATACTGGTTTTAAATTCTCGACTATTGCTCTTGTACAGCTGTGTGAAGTTTCATAAAAAGCAAATTATCCCTTTGGAAACTGCTAAATGATTTCCAATTCATTTTTGAATTGCCCCACAGTGCGTCGCGTAAATATTTTACCTACAGTCTTAACCCATTAAAATGAATAAAACCATACATTAAGAGATACATGACATGGAGTATTATAGAAAAATTAGTAATGCCGAATGTATAGCATCCAAAAGACAACACATACAAACACTTTAACTTCTAACACAAAAACATTAAATAAAAAATAAAAAAAAAATGACATGAACGAGCATGTATGTATGCATGTACGTGCATGCAAGGCTATAACATTTATACATACATACTCGTATAAACTAGAAACACAAATGCAAACGCAACACATCGGAGACTAACTTTATTAAAATAAATAAATAAATAAAACCGCAGGCATAATTCTATGCAACACATACAATTTTTATATCTGCACGAAGACATTATCTATTTTGAAACAACTTTTGTACACAATACATAACTTTTGACTACAGCAATCCTGCTGCTGTTGCTGTTGCTGTTGCTGTTGCTGTTGCTCTTGCTGCTGCTGGTAGTGTGCTTGTGTTGCTGGGGCTTTAAGTTGCTGCATGCACCAAAAACAAAATGAAAAATTAGAAAAAAACAACAGAACAGCTAAATAAGAATCTCATATAAAGAACATGAACTCGCAAAACATTTTCAACATTTTTAAGCGTACATAGTTGTTTGTTGTTGTTGTTGTTGTTTTGTGTGAAGACAATAAAAATTGTTGTTAAAATGTTTATCTTTTTTCTCATCCATTAAACTGGCAAACGCTTGAAGTTTATATCTGTGCGAGGAATATTTAACAAAAAAAAAAAATGCACAACGTAAGATAAAATGCTCTTCTAATATAGAAAATTTATAAAACATGCAAAAAAAAAAAGTATTTTATGTGATCACTTGAAAATAATTTTGTAATTGAGGAAATTTTTAAGAAGGTTATTTAAATTTCTTACTAGTCATTAATAATGACTCATTATTTATATTTAAATATTTATATTATAGAAAAATTAAATTTTCTTTCTTCATTTTAATTTGTGTCTAAATTGAAAATTCTAAACTCGTTTTCTGGCGAAGTACACTTTTTGAGTTATGACGTTGTTTGAGTAAATGAGCTATGTGTACCTCTACCCCGTTTCTGTAACTTGTAAGAAGTTCTCGAATCGAGAAAAATCAAACAATTATATTGGTGTCCTATTTTACATAGGGTTACTCACATAAAATATTATATATAATTACAAAAAATATCAACAAATACAGTTTTGTCTTACTCACCCTGTGTTTCGCAGAATGATAACAATTTTTTCGACTCGAAAAGTTCTCACATTCCTTACAGAAAGGAGGCACTGGATTATCAGCAAGTGCCTGCAAATCTAAAAAGTATTGCCTACTTTTAGGAACTTTAAAATTTGTAAATATATGAGGAGCTGGCGAACAAAACTAAACATGTCCTCAGTAAAACATTTTGTTTTTAATTTTTTTCGGGCTGTCCAAGTACACATCTATGAAGTCACGAAATATTTGCATTGAAAACCAGTTCGATCATACCTTAAAAAAATAACGAAAACTAAATTCCTTGCTAGTCTCTATGTATGTATGTACATAGTTCAGTAATTTGCCTCTCCTGTAAAAAACAGTGAACGGGATTAGTCTGGTTTTGTTCACCAGCTCCTCGTATATAAAAAATGTAATACATACATATCGCTATCTTAATATAGAAAGGCCCTAACTCATTATTTTTTGCTTATGTGACAGCGCATAGAGAAAAGGACCTAAGGGTAAAAAAATTTATTTTCACTTTTTTGTTTTTTTTTTTTTGATGTGGACAACATCTGAGCATCGAATGAGACCGATCCCATGCCCCAAAAGTGTTCCCTCCCTCGCGTTTTATAAAATTGAAGTCGACGATTCTAAGGTTATGTGAAAAAATGTTCGTACTAACAGAGTGATATTCACGATTGAAAAGAATTATAAATGAGTATTTATTATAATTCACAATTAATAATTTCAGAAAATAAACCTGGATTCGAAAAAACGCGAGCAAAATTGATAGCAAACTCATGGAAACAGCGCGCTAGGTAGAAAACAGTAAAAACCAACTACACAAAACAAGAGTTAGGGACGACCTACGCGCGTTTTGAAGGTTGACCCACAAGTTCCTGACGTCATGAGATGTGTCTCTTTCAAATGAGACCAATACCAACACGCTCAGTGATGGTACACCAAAGATACACGTATTTAAATCTTTAAAATGGCTCTACTGAACAAAACCGGTTTTTACCCTTAGGTCCCTTTCTATTTTGCGCGTCACATACCCAGATTTTTGTATATTTCAATAGAGAACATCTAATGTATCGAAAAATGCAAAAATCTCGATTAAAAAAAAGTAAGTTAGGGCCTTTCTATATTAATGATATGTAAATCTGTAGCAATAATTTTATTTAATTTTGAGCTTATGTAAAAACTTTTAGAATAATTTTCCTTTTATAAATTTTTATATTTTTTTAAGTTTCTTCTCCTTCTATTCCTTTCTCTATATTTTTTAAATTTTTTCCCCAATTTTTTTTTAATTTTTATAAAAGTACTTATATCTTATGTTTAGCTTAAATTTCTCTTTTTAACAAGTTATCGTATTAATATAAAAATGTAAAACCTTAAAGAAGGAAAAAACAAAAAAAAATTTTTTTTCTTAAAATTTACTGCATATAAAACTGCAGCACACAAGTCCCGTGTGAAAATCGTGCCAAAACTTGTTAATTGTTTCACGAAAACCAATTAAATGTGCGCAAAATAATATTCATGCTATTTTTACTTGCAGTTAAATAGAAAAGGATTGCCAGCTTTTATGTTGCAGTTGTAAAAATTGGGAAAATTTTTTGATGTTGTTGAAAAAGCAAAAACCTAAAGAAAATACATTGAAAATTGTTTAAGTGTATACACTGAACAAATTTAATACATTTACTTAAAAAAAAAGTAATAATAAACAATTAAAAATTTAACTCAGCCAATTACACTTTTGCTTAAAAATTAAATTGATTACAAGTTTAACAAAAAATTTACTTGAATAAATTTACTTTTAGTTTTTTTTTACATTTATTTTTATGATATACTTCTCACAACTACAAGTCGAGCTGAAAAAAGTCAGCCAATGGTAGCAATGATAAAGCAAGCAAATAAAAAACATGAAGATGATGATGTCATATTAGTGGCAAATCAGTAAAATATGACTTAAACCCTTTTTGCTTATTTCCAAAGAATAATTAAAAAAAAAACAATAAAAAAATTTAATAAAGAGATACAGCTTTAGTTATAACAATTATTAAGGCTTTACAAAGGCTTAATAAGAAAAATTTTGTTAGACAATTGGTTTTGAAACCCCTTTATGAAGCCTTAATAATTTTTATAAATAAGGCCATTAATTCTTAACTTCAACTTCAAAATAGATCCCTAAACTTTGGAATTGTATTTTGGACAGATATTCATACAGATTTTGAGATAAAAATTCTCGCTTGTCGCATCTAAATAAAATTTGTTCTTACGTTAAAAATTTTCTTTCAACTTCTACTGAAGTAACCGAGGGCAACGTCCATCACAAATAACAAAATGCACGTTGATTTTTTTAAAGTTGGATACATAGGATTTTTTTAAAGTTGGATAGTTAGCCGCAAATTTACAACAAATAGAACAACAGTGATTTTTATTGCTGTTTTGCGATTGACAAGAGAGACAACCAAGAGAAAACAATATACATGTACTTGCGTTTTCTCTTGGCTTTGCAAAATATGTTTGTATTAGTACAGTTTTAATAGGCACTGTGCGCGTGTGTTGGTAAAACATAAGCACCATTTGGCAGATCACATCACGAAACAAGCAAAACAGCTGGCGCTTCGCGGTTACCTGTATTATTGTATCGTGGTTGGATAATTGTGGAGTGATTACTTTTATTCAAAGCAACTGAGTTAGTTAAAAACTTATATATCGTCACCTTAAATGCAAACGGACGTAACTACACAAAAATTCGAAATCGACTTTTTGATTGATTATCCCAGAAAAAAAAGACACTCCAAAAAAGTCATGAAAATGTAGAGTTTGCGATCTGGAAGTAGTGCAAATTTCGATCCGATCTAATGATTTTTACATAGGGTTGTCATTGCAAGAAGTTCTCTTTTTCGATGCCTGGTCACCGAATTGGAAGCGATTTTAAGAAAAATGTCCTTTTATGTGTTCTATGATAATATTTTCATCTAGGAAAAATGGTTAATAGTTACTTATTTTAACAATTAGTTTCTGTTTATAGGAACTTAAGCTCGAAACAGTATTTTCATGTAAATTTAAGCAAATAACTTCAAAATTTTATACCAAAACTAGTTCATAAGTTTCTTAAAAAAAAATCGATGTTTTACAAATTATGGTGAGTAATTTCTAAAGCTATAGAGAAATTACTAGGTTTTATATGACTAAAGTAAACTTCTACTTGGTTTTCTACTACCTATCGGCAAATTAAAAATATCGATATTTTGGAAGCAATGAATATGTAGTTCCTTTAGAATGACTTCCAATTTTTTTTACTGGGTATGGTTCATTTTATCAAACTACATGTTCACGCAAATATTTAGACATCTGCGATAAAAAATGACGATTTTATTGAAGAAATTCAAACGGACAGAATTACGAATGTACATATTACTTTTTTATTGCAAGGAACGTAACTAACATAAAAGCTTATATATACAAAAAGGAAATAAATGGTTAAAAAATATAAGTATATATACTACAAGTATATTTCGAAGACAATTTTCAAGAATACTTTATTATTATTGGTTTTGTAACGTGTTTTGTTTTTCCTGTAAAAAATATAAAAGTATAGTTACGTCCGTTTGTATTTAAGGGGACGATATGTGCTTTAAAATGAGACTTATGCCCTAATACAGTAAGAAGACTTAGGACTTTTTTTTAAAATACTTTTGAGTTTTTGTTTTTAAATTCTCTAAATTATTTTCTTTAAAAATCATTGTTGTCTTTGATAATGAAAAATAAAAATAGTATTGCCATGTTTTTAAAACATAAAAATTAAATTAAAATATTATACAATAGTTTGAAAAATATACGAAAAAATATGTATGTATTGGATATAATGTTAGGAACAAAATCATAAAGCAAATACACCAACCTTCTAGCATAGACAATAAATAGTATTGGTTCTACAGAATCACAACTGAGGCTTTTGTTCGTCTATAGACAAGACGATACAATCGTCCAGCAGAATTAGGGCATTAGTTGGGGGGAAAAAAATAAAAATAACAAGTTTCACCAGAATATTTGATCAAACATATTAAAATAAAATAAAATTTATAAAATAATCACCCGTATTGCGTATGTCGAGTCGAATATTCGACTTCGACAATTTTGTATTTGATTAAACAAACCTTTTACACATTTTCTCTATTCTATGACAAAATTCTCGTAGACGAATATTCGACTCCACATACGCAATACTGGTGAATATCAATAAAAGCGTCAAATATGCTCTAAAAATAAAAAAAAAATCTAAAAATATGCGTATAAGACTGCAATATGCAAAAACATGCTTTAAAGGGAAAATATGCAAAAATATGCACATGCATAAAAAGATTCGGAACAGATAAATAAGAACATGCAACTGCATACTTGCGGTTACCTTAATATAAAAAGGACCTAACTCATTATTTTTTTCTAAATCGAGATTTTTTGCTTTTTTTCTTTATAGCAGATGTTCTTCTATCGAAATATATAAAAAAGACAATTAAAAAAAATAATGCTTTAGGGCCTTTCTATATATGATAATCCGCAGAACAAAAGGTGATTTTTTGCATTTCTTGAAAAATTTGTTTTTTTTTGGTATTTTTAAAATATTTAGGTTGAAATCTTGTAGAAACACTCAAATTAGCATTATTATTATTTTTTTACAAAGTTAATGGGTTCTAAAAAAATGATGCTTAACAAAAGGTGCTTTTTTTAAATATATGAGATCAGGTTGAACCACATTCAATCAAAATTTTATTGTCATATATGTGTATTCGCATTATACAACGTCCTTTTTCTTCTATTAACAAAATGTGCTTTTTTACTTTTTTTTAACAAGATGTGTTTTTTTACTTTTTTTACTTAACAAAAAGTGCTTTTTTTTGCAAAAGGTGCTTTTTCCGAAATAAACATGGAATTATATCAAACATCCTTAACATTTAATGGGGTGACTTATGACAGTTAGATGCAACTGTAGATAAGTAAAAAACTAGTTAGCATTTCCAGGTTCTTGCAGTTTTTTAAAGGGGCAAAAACAAAATAAATCTTGATTTCCCAAAAATTTTAAATGAGCAGAAAAGCACCTTTTGTTCTGCTGCTCCTCATATATATATTTATATATGTGACGCGCAAAATAGAAAAGGACCTAAGGGTAAAAACCGGTTTTGTTCAGAGAGCCATTTTAAAGATTTAAATACGTGTATCTTTGGTGTACCGTCACTGAGCGTGTTGGTATTGGTCTCATTTGAAAGCGACACATCTCATGACGTCAGCAACGTGTTGGTCAACCTTGAAAACGCGCGTAGGTCGTCCCTAGCTCTTGTTTTGTGTAGTTGGTTTTTACTTTTTTCTACCTAGCGCGCTGTTTCCATGAGTTTGCTATCAATTTTGCTCGCGTTTTTTCGAATCCAGGTTTATTTTCTGAAATTATTAATTGTGAATTATAATAAATACTCATTTATAATTCTTTTAAATCGTGAATATCACTCTGTTAGTACGAAAATTTTTTCACATAACCTTAGAATCGTCGACTTCAATTTCATAAAACGCGCATATCTCTGGGAGGGAACACTTTTGGGGCATGGGATCGGTCTCATTCGATGCTCAGATGTTGTCCACATCAAATAAAAAGCAAAAAAGTGAAACTTGATTTTTTTACCTTTAGGTCCCTTTCTCTATGCGCTGTCACATATACATTTATAAAATTTTGTGTCATTGTTTTTTTTTCCTAGCAACACTTTTATATAGTCCACAAAACTTGTGCATTATCGAACAACAAATCGACAAATGGCAACAATAAAAATGTTAGAAATTTTTATTTATATATTCCACATACAATTTGCCTGCAACATCTGTATGCACAACAAATTGTAGCATTAATACAGTGTCGAAAGCAAGCAGTACGAGGAAAATAATTCTCTTAAAGCTGCAAATATCTACTTAAATCTCTGCCATTAGAGCGAGTAAAATTAAAGAAACTATATTTAAATTTTTTTTTTCTTGTCGCAACACCACGTACACATGCTACTTAAATTTGTATGTATGTATGTGTGTATGTGCAAATATAGTTTGTTGCAAATTACCAATTATTGATGCAAATTTCAATTTAATAATAAGCGCTATTACTCTTAACGCTCCCCTAAACAAATAACAAAATGAATGAATGGTTGAATGATTTAACAAATGGAATATTCTAAGCACCAAAGTATGATGAAAGAAATGCAAAAAAAACAAAAAACCGAAACAAAATAAAGTTCGCATACAAGCAACCAAGTAGCTAGACAAAACGTAGATATCGTATCAGGCATATCAAACTATCAACTTAACTTATTTAACGTACCAACTAAATATGTATGTATGTATAAGCATAAGTGTATTCAGACTTGGGAACGAGTAAATGCCGGTGCTGTGGCTTGGCAAGCTGTAGGAAACGGAAATAAAAATATTGTTGCAGAGTTTTTTCCCCCTGCTTGGCTGGTATAAATTTAACATCCATTAGTTGCTGAATATGCAACTTTATCGGTGTACAAGAGCATGTTCCATTGAGAATAAAACTAAACTTGCTAAACATTTCTTATGTTTGTCTAACTATACGAGAAGATCTAAGAAGAACGTGGAGAGTGTGAGCCAGCCAACAACACCAGCCAAACTTAGATTGAAAATACATATATTGGCAATGCAAGAATTGCAAGATGTTCTACGTCCTTATGTAGTCATGCTACGAGTAACAAACATTAATTTTTTTTATATTCTGTGTATATTTTTAATTTTATTTTTGCCACGTTAGTGGAAAAGATGGCAATATGAAGCATATTAAATACATACAATGAAAAGCACACAGCCTTCCCTATATACATACATACATACATACCTTCATTATGCACAAGTATTTGCAACTAAGCCTATAGAAACTGTTTGCTATTCACACACATACATGTATATGCTGGAGGAGCAAGTGTATGTGTGTGTGTGTGAATATTTTTGAATGATTATTTGCCAACTATCTATTCAATTTTGCCACTCTTATGGCTCGTAGCATGCAGTTTGTTAGTTTGTACTTAGATATCTCAATGAAACCATTAATATAGATTTTGTATACATTTGTAAATTAAAGTTACTGCATAAGGATATTTGCCATGTGTGCGTATGTGTGTGTGCGCGTGTGTATGTGCACGTGTCAGTGGGTCGGTAATGCTTTCTCATCAATTCTCTACTCGCTTTATTCATTAATGCATTAATATGCAAACACACCAATTCACCATAAGTTGCTCATATGCTTGCATATGTGTGTGTGTGTTTTTCTAGGATTGTTTGTGTACGTGTGTTTTGTGTAGTAGGGTTGTTGTGATAATCATAACATTTGTATTCGCGAGTTAAGATATCTCTAAAGGCGGTTTCAGACTATAATACAAGTGTTATTACTTTTGGCGAAAATGCCTCCCTGAACTGATTTCTGTTCAAAAAATTTCAAAACACAATAACAACTCAATATGTGAGAGTTGCATTTTCCACAAAAGTATTAATACTTGTATTATAGTCTGAAATCGCCTTAAGCAAACTTAATAAAATGCAATATAGCAGCACAAAAATATTCACAGAAAAGACAAGTTAATTGGTAAATTTTAGCAATTTTGCCAAATTAAATTGCAACAACCAATGAAATTGGTAAAACTGACTAACAAAAAGCTGTTAAGGCAATTAATACAAAAGTATGTTACTATCAGGTCTGCCACACAAACCAAATTCGATTGAAATGATTAATTGGGTTCTTCGGAAAACGAAAAACCAAGAATGTGCTCGAAATGAACCATTTTAAATATAAAGCTCGGAAATGTAATTATTTTTATGTGAAAGTCCAAAAATCTGTTTGAAACAACTTTATTTCAATAAAGAATGTTTTCAAACAATTTGTTTATTTAAGCTGAATTCACCCATTGTTTCCGAACAAAATGTTTGTCCAGACAAAAATTTTTTTACTGAGAGTTTTCGGCAGCACGATTCATCCATTTCGAACATTTTGTTTGGAAAATCAAAGGTACCATGGTATTCATAGGAAATACATTTCGAAACGATGCGTATTGATTTTACAAGTAGCAGCACAGCGGCAAATGATTACAATTTGCTGTGTCACACATATTTTTTTAAGTGTTTAATGCAATACTTTCCTACAACTCCATGTGTACATATTTTATTTTCCATTTTTCCTTTGTTTCTCTTCTAATAAATACAAGTATACTCTGCTTTTTAATTCATATAACATGATGTTGCAGCTCAGTTCAACTTTGGCTGAAAAATTTAAATAGTTGGCAGCTCAGTTCGCGTTTGTCCGCATAAAATATAAAATAAAACCAATTCAAGCTGAGAGTTGTTCGTAAAAAATATTTTCCCTCTCTCTCAAGAAGAGAGACGTCAAACTACATATAAAAAAAATTTAGTACGCACAAAAATTTTGTTCGGAAACCATGAGTGAATCCAGCTTAAAGATTTGTTTTCATAATTTAATTTATTTTTTCTGAAGTGTTGAGGAAAAAAAAACATCATAAGAACTGAAATATAATATTTCAATCAATATAAACATAAATAAAAATTTATCACACACACTGCATTGGATATGAAATTAGATCTGAAGCATCCCTCAATCCTCTTCGGTGCAATTTTCCAGCAGAGAAGAAGAAGAAAAAGCTAACTTGGCGGAAAATTATTTTTTTAGACATCACTTAAAGATTTTCAGCCATAGTGCGCTGCAAACCCTCATATGACATAAAAAAGAAGAGAGGTGTTTTAGGATACACGGTTATAGCTATGCTGCTTAGCTATATAAAACAAACTTAATGTGTTGAATAACAGTGCAATAAAACTGTAGTAGATGTTACCTTCTGTGAGAAAAGGGACCTAGTGTGTAAAAACGAAGTTTTGAGAAAAATGCATTTGTATTTATTTATTTATTTGTATTTCAATAAAATTAATTGTTGTTTACATTTGGCTTATTTGTTTAAAGAGGTTAGCAATATATTATACTTTTCTACTTCGACATTTTGATTTTATTATGATAGTTTTAAAATATTTTAAATTATTGTGTAGTTTGAAGGAAAAAGTAGAAATCAAAAGCCTTTTTCATCAGAGAAAAACGCATTTAAAGAATAAAATTTTAATGTTTTACTCATTTTTATCGATTTTGACACACACCCGGTTTTTGTCAATCTAAGTCCCTTTTATCGGAGAAGGTCACATATGGTGATGTGAAATTCGCCGCAAATATGTTAAAACGTTTCCATTTATTTTTCATTATTTTCTGTTCTAGCGGCGTACGATGAAATTAATGTATTGTTCGTGGCGGCTTACAGCCAATCGGCTGAGTTCTCTGGCTTGTGCTCGTATGCAAAAACAATACAAAAAAAATTTGATCATTTTTTAATATGGCGTTTTTGACGTTTTTTTTAGCTGAAATTAGTTTTTTTTTGTTTATTATCTTTTTTTCATTTTGGCGATTTTTTTTCTTATTATCGATTTTTATTCATTTTGACGATTTTTTTAATTTTTGTGATTTTTTTTTCTTTTTGGCGATTTTTTATTCATTTTGGCGTTTTTTTAATTTTGGCAATTTTTTTATTTTGGCAATTTTTTAATTTTGGCGATTTTTTGTTTGTTTTGGCAATTTTATAATTTTGGGACAAAAAAGTCTTACTGGTTTTGAAAATTCCAATTGTTTAGCTCTTACGGTTTCCAAGAAACAGCAAGTTGTCAAAATTACATTGTCAAAATTGCATTAGCTGATGGAACACCCTTTAATTTAAATTTTTAGAAATTTTAGTGTTAATTGTTGTAGTCTGTATTAAAATACACTAACCTTACAATGGTATGTATGTACACTATGGAGCAAAAGTGAACACTTAAAAATCGCAATTAATGATTTTAATTAAATTTCAGATATTTAATTATAATGTAAAAAAATTAATGTAGTTCATTTAAGAGCTAAACAACAGAAGAAACTATTTATACACAAAAATCAAAATAACAAGTTCAGTCTTAACAATAAATTTTATTATAAATTGTATAGTGTTCAGTTTTGCACTCTTAACAATTATTCCATTTAATATGAGACAAAACGCCAATTAATGTTTTGTGAAGCCTCCTTTACTCTTTAACACTGCCGCTGTACGTTTTGGCACGCTTTTTGTTCAATTTTGGCATGTTTCGAGAGGTATACTGCTCCAAATGTCCTGAACTCTCTCCCAAAGCTCCTTCACGCTGGTTGGGGATGTTTCAAAGTTCCCCAGTCGTCTTTTCACAATCTACCATAAATTTTCGATTGGATTGAGGCGGCCACTTCATTGTGCGAATCTTTTCTTTTTTCTAGCCAATTTCGCACAAGTTTTGAAGTGTGCTTCGGGTCATTATCCTGCTGGAAGGTAATATCCTCTTCAGCAAAATCCATTTGAACCATTGCATCTGGTAAATTTTCATAAATAATATTAAGGTATACTTCCTTATTCATTATACCTTCCACCAAAGCTAGTGGACCTACACCAAACTCTGAAAAACATCCCCAAATCATTATTGATCCCCAACCGTGTTTTACCGTCTCAATCAACTGATGTTTCTGGGTGGCTTTTCTTGTATTAGACCAGAAATAATTAATGCCATCCGGGTTGAAGCGGTTTATTTTGCTCTCATCTGACCAAAGAACACGTTTCCAATCATCAATAGTTCAGTGTTGGTGATGTCTGGCAAACGCTTGACGAGCTTTAATATTTTTAATTGATAACTTTGGCTTTTTAGGTTTTTTTGACGTGAAATAACCTACGTCTCTGAGCGCACGCCTCACAGTCCATATACTTCTTCACACTGGATGGCTTTTCCTGCTTTTTTTGGTGTTTTAGCTCTCCCGGTTATCAAGGCTCGTGCTATACTTATACTTCGTGGACGACCAGTTTTGCCATGTTGGATAGAAACATTTTTATTTATTTTTTATTTTCATCACATAAAATTGTGAAATCTTTAATTCTTTTGCAACTTCGCATGTTGATTTAGCCATTTGAATACGTTTTTCTACTTCAGCAATAATTTTGTTGTTAGCCGGCTTCATATTGATAAAACTATTAAAAAACAAACCATTCACTACGGTAGACGAAAACAAAAAGACACTATTTAACTATTTACACCAGCTCAGCCACAAACTGTGTAAAAAAATATAACGGTTCTTTGCTCAAATTAAAAAATTGTAATGAGTGCAAAAGTGAACAACACAATTGCTTTTTTCCAGTATTTTACAACCATGCATAAAATATGGGTTGTTGTTGTTGATGATTATTATTTTTATATTCCACACACAGTGACAAGGCCTACAGTCATGATAGTTTCTAACAAAATGTAACACTTTTTTTTTATGAAAAATAACATATGAAATCATAATTTTTAAGTGTTCACTTTTGCTCCATACTGTATATTACATGGGATTTTAAAATTTTTCGTTGCTCGTTTTGGAGCACCCTTTAATTTTTATCTCTCATATATTTGTTGTTGTAGCGGCCAAACGTCTACACACTCTGTCCAAATTTCAGGTCCTTTTCACCTTTGGTGTACGGAACCATAAAAAGATTTGGAAATGGACGAGTTCACCTTTTTTGATTTTCTAGCTGCGTTTTGCTTTCACAAGACTGTTTTCAAGTGAGAAGAATATTAGTTTCATTGTTTAAATGTGAAAATTGACATATGCAATAGTTTGAAAAGAAATGCGGAGTGAAATTGGATATATTCCTTAAATGTACTAAATTAGTCATTGGTGTACTATTGTACTTTCTTAGTTTGAATAGTACTAAAAAAGATAAAATTGTAGCAACTTTTCCATCCCTGGCACATAACAAAACGAAATGAAACAATTTGTTTCGTTTATATTCGTATTCTGGTTTTAAGCACAAAGAAATCAAAACAAAAATAAATTTAAAACTGTAATAGTGTCGATTATTTTTGCTACGACAATCACGTCCTACCTTCTGTATCGTGACATAAATAGCATAGCTATTAAAATGGAATTACTAAGTTAGCGCTTCAGTGAATTCTATTTCTGTAAAAGCATTGTGTAGAAAATTATTATGAAAAAATTGTAATTAATTTTGCTGCTGTACAATTTTGATGCTATAAAAATTTTTGAAAATGTATCTGTATTTACTTATTCAACAAATATCTGGCTTAATTGCATCAGTAAATACCACCCTACTGTAGATTTTAGCCCCTAAACTAAAAATAATGCTGGGTACGTACGTATAGCGCAGCATGGAACATTATATAAAAAAAAACTTTATGTAAATTAATATTGCCAACATCATCATGGTAATCATCTCAATAATAATCTTCATCAACGTCATCATCATCACCATCATACAACACATCGATCTTCAGGCCGATGATGAAGGATTTTCTTTTTTTTTCTTGCATGTAGAATTTAAATATATAAAAATATGCAGATATATTTGAACGATTTTTTTCACCATCTTTATTTTTATATTCTCTGCTTGTTTTTGTTACATTTTCAGTTCTATGCCATGGATGAAAAACAATTCTAACAATGCGGAACAGAATAAAATATAAAAAAGCAAAAGCAAATGGGAACTTCTGCCCAAATCATACACAACATGATTTTTTAATGAACTCTGTACTTTGCAGGGAAATATTTTTGTTTTAATATATACAAAATAGGTGGTATTGCTCTCGAACATTTTCTGTTCTGTGATTTTAGCAATTTTATTTAGTATTCTGCTTGTAGTTTTTTTTTTAGTTTCTTTTTAGCTGCAAGGAATATCCATATAATATTTTGAATGTTGAATTCGTGTCTGCGCTAAAAATTAAATTCAAAATAAAAACGTGAGCCATTGAGTACTGATGGTGAATATTCTCTACTATTTGCAATTCTAATAAAGGTGTGTGTTGTGTGTTTTCTTTTCAGGAACTTTTTTATTAAGGGGTTTTTGTTTTAAATTTATGCTAAGATATTTTAAGTAGAATCTCTATCTCAAGCATTATTTTTGTGTCTGGTTTTACGAGACAGCTTTATATACCAAATTTAAGAGGTAAAAAAATTAAAAAATAATTTTCTTTTTTCAGCGAAATAGGTATGTTAAGCTTTAAAAGCAAGAGGAGCTAATTTATGTAATTTAAGTGGAATTTACAACCTTTTGATTAGCATGTGAATCTGCTGGCCTTGATTTATTTGATTCAAAAGATTTCTTTTATCTTTTAGTAAATGCTCTTTTATTATCAAAATTTTTAAGTATTAAAGTATTAAAAAAAAACTCTTGAAACTTTAAAGTTTGAAAAGTTTTTTTCTTGCACGCCACTGTCTTTTTGCCTTGATTATATTCAACTGTATAATAACTTTTACAAAAGAGGAAAAAACAAATAATGGAAATTAGTTTTGTATATAAAGCGTTTTGTATGTGTATGAAATTTTTATATATGTAGCTTTGTCAGCTTTAAACATTAAATCTGAACAAGAAAAAGTACATGGCCAAGCACGCAAAAACTGTATCTTAATGCAAAACTATTGAGCTTTTATCTTAAGAAAAAACAAATAATTTTTGTGGAACATTTACACTCAGTACATTCCCATTTAATCCTCATGTCATGTTATAGCTATGCTATTTATTGCGCGATACAGGAGATAGGACGTGATTTTTGTAACAAAAATAATCGACACTATTACACTTATAAATTTATTTTTGTTCTGATTTCTTGTTAACCCCCGACCAGAAAAAAAGGGATGCTATAAGTTTGTAGTGTGTGTCTGTGTATCTGTGCATCTGTGCATCTGTGCATCTGTGCATCTGTGTATCTGTGTGTCTGTCCGTGTCCACGTACAGCCCAAACAGCTGGACCGATTTTGATTTAGTTTTCTCTGTTGGAAAGGTGACTTGATCGAGATGGTTCTTAACTATGTTTGAAGAAGATATCACATCGTTTCTAGATATATCGGGGGTTTTTAAAATTTTTAATTTTTGTTATTACTTAGAAGAAGTGTACAAAACAAAAATAAACGAAATGAACATGAACAAAGGTATGAAGTTGGCTTTTTTGAAATTTGTTCATATTTCATTCTCCAGACGTAAATAAAACTCCAATTAATCTTTCAAATATTCGTAATTGGTATTCGCGAATATCAAAAATTTACATTCAGCACATCACTAATACATACACACATAATTTATAGATAATTATTACATCCCAACTAGCATTTTGTAGCATAATCGAATCTTTTCCGAATCAGCTTGATGGGAAAAATAACCGCATATGAGCGAATTTTTCGATCATAAATGATACTCCTGTTGTAAGAAAATTGTACCCTACAGATGAATCATACCAAGGAATCATTTATGATACAATTTGCTGATTAATTTTTGAGCAATTTTCTGATAGTATCAAATCATCAAATGACCTTTTTGCGTTTTCTTTGCATTTTGTTCATATATTTTTAAGAAATCATTATTTGATCATATAAATGAATCATAAGTGAATCCTTTTTCAATCACCTCAGTGATTCAGTTTTTAATCATCACAAGTGATCTGAGGAGAATCATATAAGAGATTTTTGCAAATGCTAGCTGGGATGTGTAACTAATATTAGTAAGATCTTGCCGAGCAACAATTAAATAATTGAATATTCAATTGTCATTGCATCTGAAATGCATAACTCACAAATTATGCTTCCATACATTTTATGCACTTGTTTTTGTCATTATATTTTGTCTTTCTAGATCATTCTATTTATTTTGCCTCTTAAAACACAATCTTTTTCTTGTGGGTTGTACACCCACATAATTTTTTTAAAATCATTTTGCGCTCTCAAGTGCTAATTTAAGCTTACAAACTATTGCTTTTATATATAATAAGAACATTATTTAATTTTCTCTAAAAAAACTTAATTCTTTCTTTTTAAAATTGTGTTGTTTATTTAAAATAATGTTGAATAAGTAAGAATTTGAAGAATAGCACAAAATTTAAAAAGTAGCAAAAAATAGCAAAAATGAGCAAAAAGTGCACAAGTAGCAAAAAATCGCCGATGTTATCCGCTGTAATCGGTTCAAATACGGATGGCGATTTTTTATGACTAACGACCAAACCTGTCAAGTCTATGTATATATTAGAGTCTAAAATGTAAACTTTCGGACTGAAAATCATTCAGATTTAGCTTGAACCAAATGTATAAAAAAAAACACTGTTATGAAGAAACTGAATTAAATACATATCCCTCATAATTCAAAAAATCCGAAAATTAGTTTAAAGTTTACAGTTTTCATACAACTAAAATAACAACAACATACTTAAAACTCTCAAGCGGATAGTGTACAAACCATTTCTATCAAATAGTCCGAGTTATTCTGCATTATGAACCCCAACAAAATATGTTTTTCAGATACAAATGAAAGCAGTAAATATTTGGTTGCTTTCTTAGAAATTTTCTAATGTTTATACCAGAATTCAATTCGAGCGAGTTTTATTTTTTGCATTGAAAAGAGCTACTCTTGTCTGCTCACGAGTTAAAAAAATGTTTTATTTTTTTGCGAGCGAATTTAATTTTTGAGAATGGAAAATAGGACTCGCGAGAAGAATTCAAATTTTAAGAGTCAAAAATAAAACTCGACTCGCGAGCCGAGTTAAAAAGAATTATTCGCGAGTTTTATTAATTTTGCTTGCTCAAATTCTGTTTTCTATAGGTCGCAATGTTGAAATTATATTTTATTACTGACAGGTAAGCATTTGCGTAACTTTTCATGAAGCAGAAGCCTTAAAAAATTTTAGAAATACCTCATGACATGAAAGTAAGATCATATATTTTTATATATGTACATATATGCATTTGTGAGTATTATACTTTTCAAATTCGCATATAAACACATACACTTTTTCGAATAAACAAAAAAAAATTTTTTTTTGTAATAACTACTCGTTTTGAATTCGTTTATGCTCATTTTGCACTCTTTTAAAATTTGTGCTTACGAGTTTTAAAATAAACAAGTACCTTTTTCAATAAAAAGTACCTTTTTCAATAAAAAGTACCTTTTTCAATAAAAAGTACCTTTTACAATAAAAAGTACCATTTTAATAAAAAGTACCTGTTCAATAAAAAGTTTCCATTTCAATCAAAAGTATATATTCAATAAAAAGGACCTTTTTCAATTAAAAGTATATTTTTCAATAAAAAGTACTTTTTTCAATAAAAAGTACGTTTTTCAATAAAAAGTACGTTTTTCAATAAAAAGTACCTTTTTTTCAATTAAAAGTACCTTTTTCAATAAAAAGTTCCTTTTGCAATAAAAAGTTCCTTTTGCAATAAAAAGTACCTTTTCAATAAAAACTACCTTTTTCAATAAAAAGTACCTTTTTCAATAAAAGGTAAATTTTTCAATAAAAAGTACCTATTTTAATAAAAAGTACCTGCTCAATAAAAATTATCTTTTTCAATAAAAAAGTATTTTTTTCAATAAAGTATATTTTCAATAGTATATAGTAGTATACTTTCAAAAGTACCTGTTCCAATAAAAATTATCTTTTTCAATAAAAAAGTTTTTTTTTTCAATAAAAAATAAATATTAATTATTATTAATTAAATAAGAAGTACATTTTTCAATAAAAAAGTAGTTTTTTCAATAAAAAGTACCTTGTTCAATAAAAAGTACCTTTTTCAATTTAAAGTACCTTTTTCAATAAAAAGTACATTATATTTATCAAATTTGTTAAACAAATAAAATAACAATAAAAATACCTTTTGCAATAATAAGTACAATTTTTTTTAAATAAAAAGTACCTGTTCAATAAAAAGTATCTTTTCCAATAAAAAGTACATTTTCCAATAAAAAGTATTTTTTTTTCAATAAAAAAGTATGTTTTTCAATAAAAAGTATGTTTTTCAATAAAAACAATCTTTTTCAATAAAAAGTTACTCTTGCAATAAAAAGTACCTTTTTCATAAAAAGTACGCTTTCAACAAAAAGTACATTTTCAATAAAAAGGACCTTTTTAAATAAAACATATCTTTTGCAATAAAAAGTATATTTTTTAAAAGTACCTTTTTCAATAAAAAGTACCTTTTTTCAATTAAAAAAATTTTTTTCAATCGAAAGTACTTTTTTTTAAAATGGGAAGACTACAAAAAATACTGTTTGCATTTTTTTCATAACATTAATGTTTTACTTAATAGTAAATGTTTTAATGTAATAATAATGATTAGAGTCCTTCCTCTGATATATGACGTATAGGTGTATATCTGTCAATACAGATTTGTATATTGTTGGTATATGTGCACATACATGCATATGTCCAACTATAATTTTCAGGCTGTTTTTACTTCAAAACACATGACACATTTTATAAATTTTATGCAAATGAATCACAGTATAATTTTCTACTTCATGTTTTTTCCATGTTTACTAGTAAGTATGCGAGTGTGTATGTATGTGCATATGTATGTATTTATGTGTGTTTGCCTTATCTGTGTAACTAATTGATGGTCATTAGTAGCCTTGTCAAATGAAAAATATACATATGTGTGTGTGTAGAAAGATGTATGCAACAAAAACTACTCGTACCACATCATCAGTTTTAGCAACCAACAAATAGCAGTAGAGCAAAAATTACATTTCATTTATGAAAAAATATGACAAACAGTGATTATCATTTAAGCCTAATTGTTTCAATTAGTTGTCCATGTTATTGGCAATCTGTTTGCCTATTTTATTTTTGTTCTTTTTTGCTTTTACATAATTTATTTCCTTCTGCTGCTATTTATATGCTACTTATTTTCTTTCTTATCAATAGCTAGCTATCCCTATGGCTATGTTTTCAATGTTTAAGATAATATGTATGAATAATTTCTATAATTAAAGATAATTTTTTTTCTGTATTCTGAATTACTGTCTTAAGCAGAAATGTTTAAAATTGCTTAAAATGGGTTGCATGTCCTATCCTTTGTTTTAATAAATTAATTTTTCTTCATCATGTTGATGTTGTTACAAAAAACAACTTGTTAGACTAAATTAGCCAAGGGGGAAATAAATAAATTTAAAAAAACTTAATAAAACATAGATAAGACAACACGTTTGTAAAATTTTAATTAGTTACATTTCTGCTGGTTGATGATGCTGAACAATAAAATTGTTTCATTGTAAAATTATTTTCAACTTATAAATATTAAGCCGTAAATTTAAAGCACAAATCTTGTTATAAAAAATATTTTATTGTGTTATGCAAAATATCTTACAGATTGTAGCGAATATTAAAATGTTTGAAATATATTAAAGGAAAATCTCATGAATTTTGTTTGGGTTTTTAGGTAAGGTTAGGTTAGGTTATGTTAGCAGGCTGCTGGTAAGGAAGGGTGAAATTTAGAGTCCAGCTCACTTGGGTCCAATACAATGATCCCTTTGTGTTACCTGTTAATTGAAGAGAAGATAGTGAGAGAGGGTGATAGGGAAATGATAGTGATAGAGAAGACAGGTGGTGAAGGAAGATATAGAGGATAGAGGAAAGCTTCATTCTTTTATAACTCTGCTCTTTGCACATTTTTTGATAATGCAGTGTTGCAGCGCCATCTGGTGTCAAATGAGGCGTATTAAATTTTGAAGCTGTGCTTAGTAGCCATTTTATCGATTATTTTACTTCGCCAATTATTCTGCTACACAACGAAGGAGGGCGCTCTGATGTACACTAGGATTATTATCTGATGAAGTCGGTATAGTTTTTAGTGACCAGTGCCTTATGCCTGCATCACTAGAACTTTTCCCACAACAACCGATACAAAGGACACTAATGCATATCAGAAAAATGCGTGGTGTTGTTATTTTTAATGACTGTCGGAGACCGGGCTCGAACCCAGGCTACAGGATTTTGTAGTCAACGTGCTAACTACTTCAGCCAACGCCACCCCTCATAATTGGGTTTTTAGATACTTTTGAAGATTACCCAAGTTTAAACTTAATTAGGTAGTATTGTTGTTTAAGCTAAATAAAAAGCAAAAAAAAAAAAAAAATTTAAGAAAAAGGCTAAAATTTAAACTAACTTTTTTATACCCTGCACCTAAACTGTTAAGTGTATGTATTTATAGGATTTTCCTTCCATTTTAATATTCTATAATATTCTTATGCGACCCCTTAAAGTGCATATAACTGTGGGTACTTATGAATAGGCAATATCCATCTGTTCGCCTGTCTGTACGTGAAATCGATTTTCCGAAGCTATAGAAATGCTAGACACTTCGGTCTTGGTCTAATTTGCCAGCATTTGTAACAAATAGATTGATATTGAAAATGAGGGAAATCAAATAGGGCGGCTACAGGGCTAAACAATTTAAACTTTTTTTTATTATGTAAAATAAACTAGCTTTTATTAATTAAAGAAAATATGTGACCCGGTATGTCAAAAGATGGCTTATGATTTAAAAACAAAATTTCGAGAAATCAGCTGTTAAAGCATTTCATCAGTTTCTCGGTAGTTGTTCTCCTTCGTTCTGTTTCTGTTGATCTTTTTCGTTATAAACTAGTGAAATTTTGAGGAAAAAAAAACTGTGTACGGCTGTTGTTGTTAAAATGTCATTTACATATTTCCACTTTATCCTTTTCCACTCTAGGAAATTTGGACGTGAATACCTTTAATGTCATTTCATTTGCGCTCTTCTTTCTCTACATTTTTAGTACACTTCTAAGCAAGTTAGGACTTTCTGCTTTTCACCATGTTAAAGAGCGTCTCAAAGACTATCCGAACCAAAAAAAAAGGGAAAAATAATTTTTTGAGTCATAAGCCACCTTTTCATACACCGGGTAACACATATTTATAATTTGTAACTAGCTTTACTCCAGAATTTTTTTTATTAAAAATCAGCTTTCTTAATCAAAAGGTTTTTCATTAGTATTTAGTAATAATGCGTTTTTTGGGCAACTGTTTGCACAAGTGTGAACGTACCTTATATCTACAATTTTTGTTTAACAAAAGTTTGAGTTTTAACTTTTTTTTTCAATGAAAAACTTTAAAAGATTACATGTTTTTCTTTATCATTTATCCTTTGTATTTGTAGCACATACAATTATTACATAATTGTCGGAGCACAGCTTTTGAAAAAAAAAACACACACACACACTAGAACCCATCATAGTGAATTTTTTGTTGAAATTTTAGTAATAATACGTTTATATTTGAGCAAAATCTACTACTAATACTTCCCCTACAAAACAAAATCTACTTTGTCACTAGCTTTGGTCAAAATCTACTTAAAATCTAGTATAAAGTACTAAAAAGTAAGTCTGTGTACATAAAAAGGTGTGTGGATTGGCTAAATTGCAGTCGTTGGGTTGTTGAATTTGGTTGAAAAATCCCAGTTATAGGGCATTTACATCAGCACAAAATCTAGCATATTTTGATTAAAATCTTTATGAAAATCTATACCGTTTATACCAGCTTTTTTTTTTGACATTTATCAAGAATTTTTTTATCCAAAACAAAACCCAAACCAAAACTACAACCAAACAACTGCATTGTAGCCAATTCGTACACTTTTCTAAGCAGACCGTAGCTATTTCACTCACCTTTTGTTGTACAGGGTAGTTTAGAATAAATAAAAACATTAGATTTTTATTAGATTTCCTACAAATCTACTGAAAAATTAGTTTTCGTTTTATATGGGAAATCTGAAAAAAAGCAGCTTCATTTAGCTCGAAATCTCGAAAGTACTAGATTTCGAGACAGTGTAAATGCACTATAAAACAAATCTTGATAAATGTCAACACTTGGTGTAGATGGTATAGATTTTCATAAAGGTTTTAATTGAAATCTGTTACATTAAGGGAAAAAACGTGCTTAAATCAAGATTTTACCCTCGATTTAAATCATTTAAATTTTAATAGTCTGCTAAATGGGAAAATTTTCGATTCAAGAATAAAATCTTAAATTTTAAGATCGCATTTAAGATTGTAATATTGCACAAAATCTCATTTCATGCGTTTCATGCGTTCTTAAAGTTTCAAATTTCAAGATTTAGATTTCTGCAATCCAAGTTGAAGAATTGTGTTCTAATTTTTTTGCTCTTGTAATTTTTCTCTTAGTGTAGATTTGGTCCAGGTTTAAATATCCTATAATAGGTTAGGTTAGGTTAGCAGGCTGCTGGTAAGGGAAGGGTGGAAGGGTGAATTTAGAGTCCAGCTCACTTGGGCCCAATACACACAGAAAAAACAGTACCTACTAAATAACTCATAAAATAGAACAAAATTAATAAGAAATCTCTATGGTTTATTTTTTAAAAGGAAATCTTATTAATTTCATAGAGTAAACCTTTTTGAAAAAATCAAGAAGATATCTTGTAGTTTTTATGAGGTTATCTTATTGATTTTTTCAATAAAAAATAGAAAAAAATTGCGTCTTTATTCTCTGTACTTATGTATTTTCATTTAAATTCTATTGTAGCGTGTTCTAACTATCACTACGACTAACATTGCGTAGTAAACATTTAAAGTCAACTTGGCCGCAACATACGTAACATCCAATTGCATTGAAAGTATTTTGGACATTTGACACTCATGCATTCGGGCAAATACCGCTGCATGAAGTGTTAGATAAATGCATTGGCAGACTGCAACGTAAATATGTATTTTGTACAACGGCTATTTGACACTCACCAGTCTGCTCAAAGTCCGCAGCATAATGCACTTGAATAAATCATATTTAATAACCAATAATGTGTTTATATATAAATATAAACAATACAGAATCTATATTTTCCAAATTTCTTATGAGACACACGCCGCACGCCTACCGTGGGAAACTTAAAGGAACAATTTGCTTATTAAGCATATACCTTTTCTTTTCTCTCTTATGTTAAGATAGGTTAAGCATTATTCTCATAAGTAGTATATAAGCCAATACAACTTTGTATTTAAAGTAATGAATAAACAACTTTCTAGTGAGCTCCTTGCTGAGCTCTAACCATCAAAAGAAATAGTTTACTTCATTTAAAATTAAAGCATTCATCTGCCTTCAACCATTTAGAGCCAGTGGCGTTAATTAGCGCCGGCACCCTCGGGCAGGTAGAACCTTAGGAAAGTGCTTAATTATTACATGGCGATCCTGCCAGGAGTCGAACCTGGAATCTACATACATATGTATGTATGTATGTAGTATGTTGTAGATGTTATTTATTTACTTATACATACATACATACATACACATTAGGTTATATTCTTAACTAAATTACTCACCAAGTATTGAACCAGCAAACTTCTACCTGATAGACAAGCACTCTACCCAATATGCTAACAAGCAGTCTGAATAACTATTGAAATTATTGTGCAAACATTCTTATACAAAGCAAAAATGAAAAAGATAATGGAAGAAATTGTCTGTATGTCTATTTATAGATATGAAATAACAAGACACCTCATAAAATCAAGAAGATTTCCTTATTAAAAAAATCAATAAGATGCTTTACACATAATTATATAGGAACCTACCAAAATCAAGAAGAAAACCTTATTGAAAAATTCAATAAGATAGCCTAATAAAATCAAGGAAAAAACCCTTTTTAAAAAAATGAATAAGGCAACCTAATAAAATCAATAAGAAATCCCTTTAGTTTACAATTTATAAGAAAATCTAATAGAATCAAGAAGTTTTTCTCTATAGATTGTTTTTTTGGTGCCAAAAATAACGGAAATTGAGCAAAAATAGTTGTGAATAATAAGATTTCTTCTTGATTATATGTGGTTTTCTTGTTGATAAATTTAATAAGATTTACCACATAAAAACAATAAGGAATCTCTATGAAACAATCTTCGCTTATTTCTGCTGGGATACCCCTTAGCCTAAAAACGCTTCATAGAGAAAATATTATTGATTCTATGAGGCAGTTTTTTCTCTGTGCAATGATACTTTTGTGCTACCCGTTAGTTGAAGAGAAGATAGTGAGAGAGAGAGAGAGGGTGATAGGGAAAAGATAGTGATAGAGAAGACAAGTGTTGAAGGAAGAGATAGAGAAAAACTTCATTATTTTACAACTCCGCTTTTTTTGCACGCTTTTTGATAATGTGGTGTTGCAGTGTTGTAGCGCCTTCTATTGCCCTATAATGGGTAGTAGTAGTTTTTTAAAGTATTACAAAGTAGTGAGTTGTAGTTTTTCTTGTTATTACTCTAGTCGTCATAGAAACTAGGTATTTGTTAGTATCATTATATGCAAGTGCTTATTTGAGTATTTTTTTGTTAATAAAATAAATAAAAACTTATTTTGTCCGAAAAAACAAACCTATCTTTTCTTACCTTAATATAAAAAGCCCCCAACTCACTCGGGTGTGTGATCAAAACCGATTTAGATACAAAACCATAAAAGGTGTGATGTATTTGCTATATTAGTTTTGTCAATAATTTTAAAGCTTGTTTTTAATAGTTATTACAAACATTTTTGATAAAGTTCTTTTCACATTATATTAATTATATCTCTTATTATATTATTTATCTTCTAGTATGCTTTTTAAAAATTATACATAAAATCGATCTAAATTCATCACACCTTCTAAAAACGATAGGTTGGAAATCGTTTTGCAAACGATCATTTTCCATCACATAAATATTTATTTTTTTAAAATCGAGTTTTTTTTGTATATCTCGTTAGAAGAATATCTAATGCATTGAAAAATGCAAAAATCTGGATATAAAAATAAAAATCAGTTAGCGCTTTCTATATTAAGGTAACGATATGTAAGTTCAACCTCTTTCTTTACAACCCAGGCGGTCGACGAGTATAAAATTTATATGAAGGACACTTATTTTGAGTGATTGTAAAAAAATTAAAAAAAATAATACGACTTGTCTAAGGACGAAAAAAGCCGCAGTTGTGATTCTTTAAAACAAATATTATATATTGTCTATGCTAGAAAGTTCATGTATTTGCCTTATGATTTTGTTCCAAACATTGTATTCAACACATATTTTTTCTTGTATTTTTCAAACTATTGTATAATACTTTAATTGAATTTTTATGTTTAAAAATATGGCAATAATATTTATATTTTTCATTATCAAAGACAACAACCATTGTTGAAGAAAATAATTTAGAGAAATTAAAGACAAGAACTCAGCAGCATTTTCAAACAAAAACGTACTAAGTTTTCTTACTGATAAAACGATACAATCGTCGAACAGTAAGACTTTGACTCGCATATGAAGGGTTCTATACGAACACTACATAGGTAATAATATACCAACTTTAGCCTATGTAATAGAATATTTTATGTGATATAGATATTAAAAAAAAAAAAAAATTAGGTCCCGGTAAACTTTTTCTTTTTCGCAATTTGGCGATTTTAGTCTTTCCGCTTTTTTTTTAGCTTTGACGCTTATTTTTCGTTTTTGGGATTTTTATTCGAAATTTTGGCAATATAATCAGTTTTGGTGTTTTTAGATTTATTTTAGTCTTAACGATTTTTTTTTATTTTTATGCTTAATTTTCGTTTTTGGGATATTTTTCGGGTTTTGGCGTTTTCTTTCAGTTTTTGCGTTATTTTTTCGTTTAGGCGAATTTTCCAAATTTTAGTGTTAATTATTGCAGTCTGCATAAAAATACACAAGCTGTGAAAAGGTTTTATATAAAGGGTTATTTTTTTAACAACTTTCTTTTTGGCAACACTGTCTTAAGCAGCTCAGCTGTTCTCGTGTAACATGTTGCTGTTAGACATGTCCAGTTTGGTCTATAATTTAACCAAGAATCGACTTACAAACGAATTTTATTATCAAAATTCATGCTCGATTAAGAATGTGCATCGTGCACTTCTTCCATTTTGATGGTCAGTTTGGGCTGCCTTCTTAGGCGGCTAACCGGAATCTTGTGACTAAGTTTTGTACCAAATTTTCATTATTGGTTATTAAAACACCAATACGCATACGTAGAGTGCGTGCAGAGAAAAATATCGCAGCTTTACCCCCTGTTTGTGTAAGACGTTTGAGTTAAAAATCTTGGCGAAAAGTTGTACAAGTTTTCTTTAATCTATTACAAAAAAGCCAAGATTTCTAACTCAAACGTCTTACACAAACAGGGGGTTATACTCCAGTGTTGTTGATGACTATGAATTATTGACTCGGCGCTATTTTCAGCGTTACCGTGCGGTGATTACATATTTTTTTTTGCCCGAAATCGAGGACCTGGACTTGGCTGACATGTGGTTTCGGCAGGATGGTGTCACATGCCATACAGCACGCGAAACAATGGCCCAATTGAAAGACGAGTTCGGTGAACAGTTTATTTCACGTTTGGGGCCGGTCAATTGACCACCTAGATCATGCAGTTTAACGACTTTAGACTATTTTTCGTGGTTTTCTGCTTAAGTTCTTGTCCAAACGAACAACCCAAAACGGTTGACATACTGGAAGCCAATATTGAAGAATTTAATTGTGAGATACCGGCCGATATGTTGCAGAGAGTATGTCAAATTTGGAGCCAGCGAACAACCCATTTGAGGTGCGGCCAACATTTTTAAGAAATCATCTTTAAACATTGAATTATATAGATCGTTCTATCTATTTCTTTAAATTATATATGCTTTTTTAAAATAAATTTGAAAAGCTCTTTAGAATTGTCTGTATACTACATTAGTGCCCTAATTCAGTAAGAAGACTTAGGACGTTTTTGTTTGAAATTACTTTTTAAGTTGTTGTTTTTGAATTGTTTAAATTATTTTCTTAAAAAAAAAATGGTTGTTGTCTTTGATAATGAAATTTAAAAATATTATTGCCATGTTTTTAAAACATAAAAATTAAATTAAAGTTTTATACAATAGTTTGAAAATTATTTGAAAAAATATTTGTTGGATATAATGTTTGGAACAAAATCATAAAGCAAATACACAAACCTTCTAGCATAGATAATAAATAATATTTGTTTTAAAGAATCACAACTGCGACAAAACAGCCGAGGGCAGACAGACAGACAGACAGAGAGACGGACATTGTAGGGAAAACAATAGGGCGCCTGCCTTTTCACCCTTGGTGTACGAAACCCTAAAAAGATATATAGTTAGTTTCAGTGAAAATATAAATGCTTTTGGAAGGAGTGTGTCCTAATTTTCACAGACTACTCCTACAAAAATAAGTAGTCTGGAAGTCAAATTATTAGCAGCTTTATTCTAAATGTTGGCAAACTTTTGTATTTGCCGGGTACCTGCATTATTATAACGCACAGCTTGTGCAACTGCTATTTACTGATCATGCTCTGTCACCAATCAAATATACACAAATACATATATATGCATGCATCTAAAATACTGACACATACACACAAACAGGCACTCCTTTGTATGAGATACAATTGTGGTATACAATTTCATTTTTATTTGGATTTAATGAACATCAAACCAAGAGAAAGAAAAGAACTTATTACACTACAAGGACCTTAAAAAACTACTGAAGAGCTGTAACAGAGAGGAAAAATTAAATAGCAACCATACCGCAAACAACTGCATGCACGCAAGCAGCTCAAACACAAACTTACACAAACGTATGTACGCGTATATACTTACTTCTACAATTACAATTCATGTAAGAGATTCTCAAGTCTTACATTCTTTTTTCCGGCATTTTTTTGTTCTTCTTGTGGAAAATGAAAACTAACAAAGAATGTTGCTGTTGCATTATTTCACTTTTCGCTTGAATGTGCTGCAGGAATATTTTGAAATGTATGTTTGTATATAAGTGTGTGTGTGTGTGTGTGTGTGTGTGCGTGTATGTTTGTGTGGGTATAAGCCTTAGCTTGTCTGTGGTTTCATAGAGTTTTCTAGTGTCTCCTTCGTTTGCCTGGTAATTGTAATTTGATTTTTAAATTGAAATTGCAGTGAAAATGAAATCAAAAGGAACTAGATATATGTATGCATATAAATTTCACTTGCAAAAATTTATCAAAAATTAAATTTATCTTTTGTTAATTTTATCACACAACCGGTTACCAGTGAAAAAAAAAATAAAATTGCATTAAATGTTTTATAATTTTAAGTATTTTGAAAAGAGAATAACAATACAGAAGTATTTTTATTATGTATTATATGTATTTAATATATGAAGAACTTTTGTATGTTTGTTGATTAAGCTATGTCTATATGCATTAAGTGGTGGATTTATACCTAGGCAAGTTAGGGCTAGGTACATAGGTTGGCCCAGTTTAAAGGTGTCTGACGTTCAGGATAAAAAAATGTAAATGCAACTAAAGTTCAACCTTCATATTCATAAAATTTAAAATGCATTTCAAATGTATTTTATTTAAAATTTTCCAAAAATGGATTTCAAATTCATTTTATTTTTTTTTATGAATATGGGGGTAAATATTGATTTTGTAAAATTTGCTTGGACTGGAAAAATTTTAGCTAGGTGTATTAAAAAAAGTATAGACAATATATATATGTATGTATATGTACAGTAGGGGACAAAACTTTGCACAAAAAGTTAGACCTTAGATATTTTAAGTTTTATGTATATTAATTGTGTTAATATATAGAAAATATTAATGTAATTTAACCATAAATAAACTTAAATATCTCAGACTACTTTATTCGATATAATGCATCAAATTTAAAAACTTTTTTAACGCACAATAATGTCCCCATTACGGTTCATAACTGAACTAAGTACATGTACGTGTAAATAAGACAGCTACGTCAAATCCATATGCACAATGTGCAAACTTTTACAAAATAGCTTTTGTGCTTTCACACCGACGAGTGTACAACATCCACAACAACAACACAACAGACAGCAATGCTTCCTCTTAA
The DNA here is from genome assembly GCA_944452675.1 of Tachina lurida. NCBI lineage: Eukaryota > Metazoa > Arthropoda > Insecta > Diptera > Tachinidae > Tachina > Tachina lurida. The sequence continues at coordinate 193,393,216 of OX101752.1, read as the reverse complement.
ACAGAAAAAAAACTGCCTCATGGAATCAAGAAGATTTTCTCTATGAACCGTTTTTAGACTAAGGGGTATCCCAGCAGAAAGGAACGATTCCTTATTGCTTTTATGTGGTAAATCTTAATATTATTATTATATTATTTTATCAAGAAAAAAACCAAATAAAATCAAGTAGAAAGAAATAATAAATTCACAACTTTTTTTTACTCAATTTCCGTTATTTTTGGCACCAAAAAAACAATCCATAGAGAAAAACTTCTTGATTCGATTAGGGTTTCTTATAAATTGTAAACTATAGGGATTTCTTATTGATTTTATTAAGTTGCCCTCTTGATTTTTTTAAAAAGTTTTTCTTCTTGATTTTATTAGGTTGCCTTATTAATTTTTTCAATAAGGTTTTCTTCTTGATTTTAGTGGGTTCCTATATGAGTATGTGTAAAGCATCTTATTGATTTTTTTAATAAGGAAATCTTCTTGACTTTATGAGGTGTCTTGTTATTTCATATCTATAAATAGACATAGATACATTTTTTTCATGATCTTTTTAATTTTTGTATAAGAATGTTTGCACAATAATTTCAATGGTTATTCAGGCTGCTTGTTATCATATTGGTTAGAGTGCTTGTCTATCAGGTAGAAGTTTGCTGGTTCAATACTTGGTGAGTAAATTAGTTAAGAATATAACATAATGCGTATGTATGTATGTATGTATGTATAAATAAATAACATCTACAATATACTACATACATATGTATATAGTATAGAATTTAAATGAAAATACATAAGTAGAGAGAATAAAGATGCAATATTTTTTATTTTTATATTGAAAAAATCAATAAGATAACCTCATAAAAACTACAAGATTTCTTCTTGATTTGTTCAAAAAGGTTTTCTCTTTTAGAAATTAATAAGATTTCCTTATTTAGAAGGCACTGTTTTCTCTGTGTACTTTGCAAAGAAACAAGAACAATTTTAAGAGCTTTCAAAGCTGTGTACCTCAAATGCAAATATCTGTGTATGTGTGTTTGGACGTAAATGAAATAAGAGGATAACAACGCAGCATACATTTTACTCTCTTTCGTATTATCACTAATCCATAAATAATATAAAGATGTATATGTGTGCCTGACTTTGCTCTAAAGCATTGATCATCAAAAGGACGCCCGTGGGCACTTTGTTATGCTCTTTTTTACACGCACAACCATGCAATTTGCTCTCTTTTACATTACATATGTACGTGTTTGCTTATCATTGCTCTAAAGCAGCTACGTCCACACACACATAAACTTATATCTGCATATGAGGTAAACAGCTTTGAAAGCTCTTAAATTTGTTCTTGTTTCTTTGCAAAGCAAGAACAGGCATTGTTGTGTCCTGTGTTGTTGTTGTTGTGGATGTTGTACTTTAGTCGGTGTGAAAGCAGAAAAGCTCTTTTGTAAAAGTTTGCACATTGTGCATATGGCTTGGACATAGCTGCTCTAAAGCGACCTTTTGCTTTATAGCCTAAAAGCTCTTGTTATGTTTTCACACTTTTAGTAATTCTTAAATCTTGAAAAAGAATTTAAAAGTTTTTTAGTCTAAAGAGCATTACATAAGTTAATTTAGTTCGTAGGGAAACCATTAAATATCTCGATACATTAAAAAAGGAACATATTACAGCTTCAAATATGACAGCCCGTACTGTAGTGAAATAAAAAACGACTAGTGTCTATTACTTATAAATTGCAAGTGGCTACTGCCACAAAGTCTAGTATTGTCATTTTGACATAGGTGGTCAATGAGAAAAATAAAATAAATGGTCGCAGAAAAACATTAATGAAAGTATTTTAAGCATTTCAGCAAGTGGCTACTGTCAGAAAGTTTAGTACTGTCAGTTTGACATATGTGACCTTCTCCGAGAAAAAAGGACCTTGTGTGTCAAAAAAACTGGTATGTGTCAAAATCGATAAAAATGAGAAAAACATTAAAATTTTATTTTTAAATGCGTTTTTCTCAAAACTACTTTTTCGCACACTAAGTCCCTTTTCTCAGAGAAGGTCATATATGTAGGTGATCAATTATAAAAATAAGATAAATGGTGGGAGAAAAACAATAATAAAAGTATTTTAAGTACCTGCTAAAAACAATATATTTGACGCACAAAATAGAAAGGGACCTAAGGGTAAAAACAGGTTTTGTTCAGGAGAGCCATTTTAAAGATTTAAATACGTGTATCTTTGGTGCACCATCACTGAGCGTCTTGGTATTGGTCTCATTTGAAAGCGACACATCTCATGACGTCAGAAATGTGTTGGTCAACCTTGAAAACGCGCGTAGGTCATCCCTAACTCTTGTTTTGTGTAGTTGGTTCTTACTGTTTTCTACCTAGCGAGGTATTTCCATGAGCTTGATATCAATTTTGCTCGCGTTTTTTCGAATCCAGGTTTATTTTCTGAAATTATTGATTGTGAATTATAATAAATACTAATTTATAATTCTTTTGAATCGTGAATATCACTCTGTTAGTACGAAATCTTTTTCACGTAACCTTAGAATCGTCGACTTCAATTTCATAAAACGCGCATATCTCTGGGAGGGAACACTTTTAGGGCATGGGATCGGTCTCATTCGATGCTCAGATGTTGTCCACATAAAAAGAAAAAAAATGTGAAAATTGATTTTTTTACCCTTAGGTCCCTTTCTCTATGCGCTGTCACATATTGTAAATATTAAAAACCCTATGAAAATGCTCTCATCTCATCTTCAACTGCGCTAAGGGATCTAACAAACATAATTTATTGCACGACTACAATTTCACTGCCATTTTACTTTAACTGACATGTTTACAACGGAAACTCAAGAGAGAAAAACTTGAAGGCATCTGATTAAATAAACATGAGATTTGTTATTGGAAACAACAACAAAAAAATGAATTCTAAACCTCCTTTTCTATGTTCAAAATAGTGAGTAAAAACACATTTTGTGGGTTGTCTCCTTTTATTCTCCTGACAATGCCAAATAACAACAACTCGCACAATAGAATATGCTTAGCAATTGAAAAATAAAAGCAACCACAAATGACCCAGTAACCAAGACATAAGAGAATAAGTAAATACACATTTTTGTTCTTACAAAAAGAAAAAAAAATTGCAGTAAAACAACTTGTAAAATTGTGTAAAGGATTTAATTATAAATTTTCATTATTGCACTAAATATTCAATTAAACATATTGTCCTGTTGATTTAAAGCAAAAAGTAATAGATATTATTTCTTAAAAATGAATATTAATGAAAATGTTTAACAAGTATTTGGAAAATTAAATGCATAAATTAGAGATTTATTGCTAAACCACAAATCTAAACCATATTTAATTAAAGTGAATTTATTTAAATGTATTGAAAGTTTACAACATAACCCAGGTAACATTTGCTATTGCCTTCGTATTGAGAGAAAAATCATGTTAATGAAGTTAATGAAACGACTTTCAAGCATAATTTATCATTGTATGCATAAAATATTTCAATATATGGAATGAATATTTAAATTTTCTTATTATTTTATATATATAATTTTATAATGTTCATTTTACGTTGTTGTAATGAATATTCGGGTTTTAAAAAATTGTGTGCCATACTAAACATCGTATGAAAATAATAAAAATATTTTCCAAAACTTTCCTGCAACATAACGGGTTGGTTGCGTATACTTAATATATAATTTTTTAATCAATCATACTCCTGAGTAGTAAATGAATGAGGATAGGAAACCAGTTACCGAAAATAATAATTATTATTGAATTTTTAAAGAAAAAAAAAGTCAAGTTGAAGTAAATATTGCACAACGTAGCCACTCACCCCATTTTAGTTGTTTTCAACTAGATTTTTCGAAGCTCGAATGATTTGAACATTTTTTATTTTTATTTTTTTAAGCAGAAATAATTGTTATTTTTGGATTTTTATATATTTAAGCAAAAACAATTGTAATTTTCTGATATTTATTCTTTTCTGGTTATAACCCCATTTTTATTTTTTGAGCTCAAATAAATAAAAATCATAAAATAACAGTTTATTTTGCTCAAATATATAAAAATCAAAAAGTAACTGTTACGTTTTGACTTTTATTATAAAATTCATAACAGTTACGTTTCCTGTAGGCAACAAATTTCTTATTTGCCATGTAGAGGTCGAAGAAGTTTCCAAAAACAAACAAAAATACTTTTAATGTTTTATACCCTTCATAAAAAATGGTAAGGGCTTATGCAGATGGGACATTTCGTGTGTGATTTCCACAATATTCATGTGCGACTCTATAAAGTATGTATCGATGCTCTCAGGTAGAAAGGCCCTAACTCAAATAATTGTAACCTTACAGGAGAAGGTAAAACATAATAGAAGCTGTAATATTCACAATAAATTTTTTTTTGTAAAACTGCTTGTAAAAGCGTTATTTTTTACACTATTGCAATATATTTTTGTGAGAAGGTGCATTCGTGTGAAATGTATTGGAATCACTGAAAAACTCAATTTCATAAAAACCACGAGTTAGTGCCTTTCTATCTGAGACCATCGGTATGTATGTACATTCCACATCCTTATAAATAGGAAAGTCAAATAAGAAATGTCCGTCTGTACATATATCGTCCCCACCACGTCAAACTATCCAATATGCAAAATCGGTTTTTCGGATTCGTTATCTTGGTACCTTATTTATTTATGTGATATGCCTCGTTTCAAGATACTAAAATTCTAATGGATGATAAATAACTCAGTAAGAAATATTTTAAGCCTGGCATTTTTAGGAATAAGCCGACTTTAAATTCACAGATTACGGGTGAAAACTACACATTTGCATATTGGATAGTTTGACATATCTACACATAAAATTCTAAAGCTCGATGCTGAATATATAGAAAATCAGCGAAATCAAAAAATACTGTTTCAGGGTTCGAAAATTTCTACTTTCTTTCGGTATATAAAAGTAACTGACTAAATTTGTTTTTCTTTCTTTATTAGTTAAAGATATTTTATGTCTTGGGAATAAATAGATTTGCATTAAAATTAAAAAAAAAACCAAAAGATGTAAAAGTAACAAACTGAAGCGCATTTTTTTATTTATTAAATATATTTCATGTATTAAAATCTTCTATCTTTTATCCATTTTTTTTATACACATAAACCTAAAGAAGTATACACACAGAAAAAGATACCCATGTAAAATCACCATGCAAAAATGTTGATTGCAATTCATATTAAATTTGCAAGAAATAATATATAGGCGGTATTCGGTGTTTGATGCAAATTGTCTTGCGTAAGTGTAAATGGAAAATATCGTAGCTTTTGCTTGGATTCTGTGGCTTTTTTGTTGTTGGACTACGATATTTTGCATTTACACTTACTCAATACTATTTGCAACAAACACTGAATACCATCATTGTTTAAGTGTGTTTGGTGCTTAGTTTCTTTGTTCAAAGCTGCAATGCATTTTTGTACTCAGTTGTGTGACTTGTTGTTGTTTTGTTGACGTTTATTTTGATGATCGCAAATAGCCGATAAACTTCGCATTACCAGGGAAAACTTCTTGCTGCTGGCTTGTAGACAGTGTGCTAGTCTTGTAATCGGAGGGTCGCAGGTTCGAGTTCTGGAGTTTAGCCAAGTGGCTTTGCTTTTTCTATTTTTTTTTTACTCTAACTTTCATTTCAAATAATTGTTATGTTAAATGATCAATTAAATAATGTTGAAATAAAATTTTATTCATGATGATATACCTTTAGTTGGTATCTTAAGAAACTTTAAGGTTGTTGTGTCTGCAGTGGTAAGCCCTTTAATTACCACGCGATGAGTTAGAGTTCAAGTTTCGGCCGGGGAAATAAACGTAGAATTAGTTTCCTTACGCTTGTGCCAATATGACATACAATAGTTAATATGAGTTAAATAATTAATAAACTACAATGACTGCACTAAATTAAATTCATGTTGTTTTAACTTGAAATAACTTTAATTACACCCGATTCTTGGTGTTATTTCAGCATTAAATTTACCTTGTTTCAACTTGAAATTAGTTTGATGCAACATGATTCCTCATTTTGATTTAACAGTGCTGGAATATTAATTTAACATGAAAAAAAGTTATATTACAGGGAAAAATTTGTTTGAAGATTACTGTAAATCATGTTGAATTAACATGAAACCTTAATATAAAACATTTTAAATTAACCTTGTTTACATAGATTTTAATGTAACATATTTCTGTGGCTTCTGGAAGCTGTGTATTAATGATCATATCCATTAACAAACGTTTGCTCAACGTTTTATTGCAAAACTTAAATTTTTTCTCATTGTTTTCTTATTTAGCTGCATTCTTTTAACATAAAGCCTTGCAAGTTGTGCTCATGGCCAAAAGCAAACAAAAATAAATGCAGCAATTATTCGCATTGTTTTCATTCTTACTCCCTGAAAAGAACAAAAGCAAACGTTTGCTTCTATTTGTTTTCGTACTCTGCCTTCAATTAATCGGTATGCTTACATAGAGATGCTGTTGTTAAAAGGTCACATGTAACTGTTGGTAAATATTGGGTTATTTAGGTCATTCATTGGTATTTGTTATTATTATTGTAACCATTTTAAGCTTTAAGGGTAAAAGGAAAAGTTCAAAAAACTAATGCCAGCAAAGAGTAAAATTATTTCGACATTCTGCATAAGAAGATTTAATATGTCAGTCTTACAGGTTTGCAATTATTTTTTAAAAACCTGCTCGAAATTATTATAAATTAAACATGACATAGAACGTATGATGGATTATTGTATATGACTCGGTATTTAAACTTGCACCCGTATTAAATTCAACTGTGTGAGGAGCTGAAGGAAAACGACCTAATCATCATCTAATTATATACTCTAAAGTGGCACTGAAAATTCAACTTTTGATTCTCATAAAAGCCCAGGTGAAATATTGTCACATTTTGTATAAAACTAATAAGTCGGAAAACTCTAAGCCGTGTCCCAGCGAAAAACAAAGTTAAATTTGTGCAAAATTCACCTGCTGCAAGTTAATTGGAAAATTAGTAAATTTTAAAGCGATTTTTCTGAAAATCGACAGGGATGCTATTATAAATATTATAAATTATATCCTAAGGTTTTTATAATTTAACCCTTGTAAGTTATGTGGGTCAAAATGACCCTTATTATTTTACAGAAGTTTCTAAGTTATTTTTCCCAGACATTTTTAAAATTCTTAACAATTACAACTTTAAAAATAATTTATGTTCGAAAACATTAACCCGTTTTATACGTTGGGGCCAAAGTAACACAATCAAAAATATTTTTTTTTCAAATATTTCATTTACAGGAAAAAAAAAATGTTTCTAGACTTGCGCAGCCATCAACAAATAAATTGTTAAAATGTAAAAATATTTTATAATATTCACTAGAAAATTTATTCACCAATTAAAAATTAAAATTGATTGAATTAAATTTTTAATTGTTTTAATTAATTTGAGTGGAAAATTTTAATTGATATTATCAAATTGTTTATAGGTGAAATTTTAATTAATTTTTTAATTGTTATTAAAAATATTTTAATTGATATAACAACATAATTCATATTACTTTTTAGTGTTATATGAAGCTGTAAAGCTCTGGATTGATTCGTTGTTGATTCAAAGCTTGAAGTAGTTAATATTTTCTAATTACCATCAGAACTATTTGCCATATAATGACTTAATTTTCTGATTGCCAAATTGCATTACTCGCTTACAAATCACATAGCATAAACTTTTAAAAAAATATGTAGAAGTTCATTGATGAGAAGAATGATTATTTTAGTCTTCATAGATTACGTGAATATGTTGCTAAATAAATGCAAGTAGTTTGAAAGAATCGATTGTTTTAGTCTCACGCCTTGTTAAAATCATTAAGCTGGTACTACAGTAGGGAAGAGCTTCCACCGAAAATGCTTAATTCCAAAACCCGATTACATTTTTTTCGAAAGAATCAGTGTAAAATAAGCGGTGTTTCAAGTGAATTGTTGGTAAATTGTAGAATTTTGCAATATTTGAATTTTGAGGCCGAGAGGGCACGGGTAGGAGCAGTTCGATTTATATTTTTCATACATTTTACGGCCAAATGAAACTTTTGTCATCGCTGATAATCGTTGCATTATACTTGTGTGGACCTTGAATCTGACATTCTCAAGAAATTGCTCTTAACAATAGTTTGGAAATTCATATAATAGTCTGTAGGTAAATTTGAGAACTAGTAAGCGAGTTTGAGGTGTTTTGGAGATGCCTGTTTTGTGTATAAATGAGATTGCATAAGTTTTGCTTGAGGTTTGAATTGTTGAAAGTTTATATAAAGCTTTTAATATCCATGTAAATATGTATAAGCAACATATCATAATACAAATTTATGTATTATTTAATTTATCATTGTATGTATGTATGTCTATTCAGCACTACTAAGTATATAAAATGTACACCAAGAGAAAAAAGCAAACTAACAAACATTCTCGTGCACACACACGCACCAACAGGAATACAAAAGATAAGATAGAATTAGAAACTTTTGTTATGGGTTTAAATGGATTATTTTGTACAATATGGCCACCAGTCAAGTATCAATTGTATGTATGTATGTATGTATGTATGTATGTATGAGTTTTCATATGCACGTTTGGGTTTAATATTTTCCACTTAAGTCTCCCAGAAAATCAAATTTTATTTCATATACATACATACACATTTGTTTTATTTTTGCAGTCGTTTTGTTGTTAGTATTATTATTATTTTTTTTATAGTTTTCGTTATAAGTGATGAAATATTGTTTTCCCAAAAAACCAATTTAAGCATTTCTATTAAAAATCCTTCGAAAATAATTGAAAAATATGAGATATATTAAAATGCAGGATGATTTTTAGGATTTTATTTTTTTCTTATTATTCGTTAATCTTGCAATACATTTTATGGTATAAGAAGGACACACAAATAATATCAACTACTTTTTTGCTTTGTGGACTTAGAAAGGATTGCTAGAAAATTGTTGTTGTGTTGTGTATGGAAATTTAACTAGAAAAATTGAAAACAATCAATAACAAAGACTGGACAAATTGAGTTATATATTGTTAAAAAAAATAGTACGATATAGAAACTTTCTACAACCATTTCCGTCTTTTCAAAAATTTATGGTTCAATGTCCACTGAGGAAACTTAAAAAAAAACAAACAATAGTTTTTTTAAAAAAATACTTTTTGTTGAATAGCTCAATATTAATAAATATTACATAAATCTATTAAAATAATATGGAATACGATTGACCTTGCAAGCCAAGCCTTCTGAAAAATTCGGTAAAAATTAAAAATTAAATTTTTTTTCGAAAATTTTTAACAAAATTGTACATTCAGCGCAGTCTTTCAAGTCCAAAAAAGTATTCGAATTATGATAATAAGTTTGATAGAAAAGTTTATAGTAATTAAAAAAATTTCTTTTTTCGAAATTTTTCGAATTTTATTTAAGTGACTTCGATCAAATTTACAGTTTATAGAAGACAATCGGAAATTCTCGTCTGTCTAAACTAAATGTGAGTTTTTTGTTTTTGATTTCAATATACATAAATAGGCTGACGAGAATTTTTACTTCTACTCTATAAACTGGCAGTAAGTATGAATGAATAAATTTCAAAAATCGTAGGGCGGGTCGATTTGTATGGAGGCAAAATAATTGCTCAGATCGAAAATCGTATTCTAGGGATCAAAATAAGAAACTTTGCCGAAGGAACCATACCTCTAAAATGTATTTTGAAGTCCCGACTTTTGATCCGAAGGGTCAAATTTTGAAAAAGCTCACTTTGACCCATTTAGAGTTCCTCAATAGAGTGAAAATTAGAAAATTAGAATTTTCTTTATAGCACAATCTCGCTTTTCTTTGCTATCATCAAACAACATTGATAAACAGCAATTCGAATCATCGTCGAAAATAGAAAAGGGTATATGTTACATACCCTTTTCCATTTTTTTGGTAAAGGGTATAAAAATACGCATGAGTAATATATCATTCTTCATCAGTATAACTCATACGCACTAAAATGGTGATTTTTTTAAATATTTGTATGGTGAACCCCCAAGGGTGCTTCCAGGGGGTGTCCCACTGGCATAGGCTGGTCGGCCCTCCAAAATTATTGGGGGTCAGTCATACATTTTGATTCGATTGAGGAACTCTAAAATTTAACCCTTCGGATCAAAAGTCGAGACATCAACATACATTTAAGAGGTATGGTTCCTTCGGCAAAGTTTCTTATTTTGATCCTTAGAATGTGATTTTCATTGTTATTTGAGCGATTTTTAAATCGACCCGCCCTAAAAACAATTTTTGTTACTATATATATTTATTGTATCTTAAAAAAAATTAACTACCAAGAAGTAATCAAATCTTAGGTTTAGATATAATTAATGGACCTGACCAATGACGAACACAAACTTAGAGATAGTAATTATTAATACTATAATGATGTACAAAAATATTCTCAAAAAGTATCATCTGCAGAATTGCGTATTAGAGCCTTAGTGTTCCTCTTTTTTTAAGCGGATGTGTCCAGTAAAGTTCAATATGTTACAAACCAGGGACTAGGATGAGATTCGAATTTTATTAAATAATTGCCTGCGTATTTTAAAATTTTTTCAGTCACTAGTGGTATATTTAAATCACTATGTAAATTTGAATTTTTGATGTACCATGGCACCGATGTCTTAGGATCAGCCAGTTATAGCTATGCTGCTGAGCTATATAAAATAAATTTAATATGTTTAATAGCAATACAATAAACTATATTTTATTTATTTATTTATTTTGACATACTATATAAAGTAAATTTGCATTATATGGTGTTGCACATATATGGGCGGAGTAACTAAGACCATATGCCCAAGATGTTATTAATTGTATTTTAAAAAGGTTTTGTGACTGACTGTACACGACCTATGCCATCACATAGGAAGTAGCAACGTAGATGTTAAAGAAATTAAACATAAAACCACAAGATTATACGGTTATCCGTGGCAGATCAGTCAACCAGTGCCAGCGGGATGAAAAACTCTCGAAGGCCAAAGAACACACACAAGCTTGACCGCACTTAAGAAATAATTACAATGATGCGGGAGATGTTCTCCGACCCAGAGCTGCTTAACGACTGTGCAATAAAATTATATTATATGATTATGTCAAATTCGCCGCAAAAATTTCAAAACATTTCCATTAATTTCCCATTATTTTCTTTTCTAGCAGCGTATGATTAAATTACTGTTTGTGGCCACTGTTTGTGGCAGATGGTAGCTGTAAGCCGGCTTACAGCTGTGTTCTCTGATTTGAGCTCATGTGCAAAAACAATCTAAAAATAAATTGAGCATTTCTTCTCATTGTTTTTGTTTGGTTTTTTCACTCACTTCAACGTTTATTTTCATACTCTGGTTTTAAGTACAAAGAGATTAAAACAAAAATAAATTTATAGCTGTAATAGTGTCGATTTTTCTTTGTTACGTAAATCACGTCCTAGCTGCTGTGCCGTGACATAAATAGCATAGCTATAATAAACACGATAACCACCATTTCTATGTTGACTTCGTTGTGATCTTATTGTTTTTATAATATCCAATGCAACTCGATATAAAATTTTATTCGTCCGTCTACTTCTCCATAAAAAACTAAAAGTATTTTTGTCAATAAAAATTGTAGGCGATTAAATAATCAATCAAATGAAAATATAAAATTTTTATGATTTTCAGTAACCATTGCCAGCACAATGAGTACGTGCAGCCCAAAAAAAAAAAACATGACTGACACAATTATGCGATTGATGATTTTATTGAATCGTCTCCTTAATCGGCACTAAAATGTTCATTAAGAGTATCTAAGCCCGATTGCCTCTCGCACTGTATAGTGAATCAGTGATGCAAAAAGTGGCACAATTGGGCCATTTGTGGGCACTTTTGAATGTTTGATGGCCCTGTGGTACTTTGTAAGCTATTTTGGGTCTTGCAGTTCAAAACTCAACCAACAACTTCAAACCTTTGAGTGCCAATGGGCAGTTGGTTGTTAGCTTTTGTCATGCGATAAGAGGGCTGCAGTACTCAATAAAAATCTTGTGGTATACAGTTGCTAGAAAATCCTATTCAACTGCTGAGAAGGAGTAGTTATTATACACAGAGAAAACAGTGCCTACTAAAAACCTCATAAAATAAAACAAAATTAATAAGAAATCTCTATGGTATTTTTTCAATAAGGAAATTTTATTAATTTCATAGAGAAAACCTTTTTGAAAAAATCAAGAAGAAATCTTGTAGTTTTTATGAGGTTATCTTATTGATTTTGTCAATAAAAAAAAAATTCGTCTTTGTTCCCTGTACTTATGTATTTTCATTTAAATTCTATGCCATAAGCATATGTATGTATGTATGTAGTATGTTGTAGATGTTATTTACTTATACATACATACATACATACATACATACATACATACATACATACATGCATACATACATACATACATACATGCATACACATTATGTTATTTTCTTAACTAACTTACTCACCAAGTATTGAACCAGCAAACTTCTACCTGATAGACAAGCACTCTAACCAATATGCCAACAAGCAGATTGAGTAACCATTGAAATTATTCTGCAAACATTCTTATACAAAAATGAAGAAGATCATGAAAAAATTTTTTCTATGTCTATTTATAGAAACGAAATAACAAGACACCTCATAAAATCAAGAAAATTTCCTTCTTAAAAAAATCAATAAGATGCTTTACACATAATCATATAGGAACCTACTAAAATCAAGAAGAAAACCTTATTGAAAAAATCAATAAGATAGCCTAATAAAATCAAGAAGAACCCATTTTAAAAAAAATCAAGAAGGCAACCTAATAAAATCAATAAGAAATCCCTATACTTTACAATTTATAAGAAAACCTAATAGAATCAAGAAGTTTTTCTCTATGGATTTTTTTATGTTAGATAATTTCTTCGACCTTAAAATTTGTAAATATTTACCATTTTCTTCAGGCTCAAGGTCATACCATTTATTTAAATAAAACTCTTTTATGTTTTATTAAATATGTGTTGTGTTGTTAATCTTGTAGATTTTTATTTTATTTACTTTAGATATTTCGAAAAAATTTAATAAAGGTTCAAAGTATACTTTGAACCTTTATTAAATTTTTTCCTGAAGAAGAGCACCGAAGGTGTTCGAAATATCGAAAGTAAATAAAATAAAAATCTACAAGATTAACAACACAACACGTATTTAATAAAACATAAAAGAGTTTTATTTAAATAAATGGTATGACCTTGAGCCTGAAGAAAATGGTAAATATTTATGGATTTTTTTTTTTTTTTTAAAGAGAAGTAACACTCAGGCAATTAATGCCTACTGCTAATACTAGGTGTTACGTTCTTTAGGAAAGGGATAGTGAGAGAGAAGACAGGTGGTGAAAGAAGAGATAGAGGAAATGCTTTATTCTTTTACAACTCTGCTTTTTGCACTTTTTTTTTAATAATGCAGTGTTGCAGTGCCTCTCTGATGTTAAATGGGGCGTATTAATTTTTTGAAGCTTTGCATTGTAGCCATTTTATTGACTATTTTACTTCGCCGATGATTTTGCTACACAACAAAGGAGGGCGCTCTGATGTTACATTAGGATTAGTATCTGATGAAGTCGGTATAGTTCAGTGACCAGTGACTATGCCTTCATCACTTGAACTTCGCTACAACAACTGACACAAAGGGACACTAATGCACATCAGAAAAATGCGTGGTGTTGTTATTTAATGACTGTCGGATACAGGGATTGAACTCAGGACCTTCGGTTTTGTAGTCAACGTGCTAACTACTTCAGCCAACGCTGTTTTTGGTGCCAAAAATAACGGAAATTGAGTAAAAAAAAGTTGTGAATAATAAGTTTTCTTCTTGATTTTATGTGGTTGGCTTCTTGATAAAATTAATAATAAAAAAAAAAAATAAAAAAACAATAAGGAATCTCTATGAAAAAATCTTCGCTTCTTTCTGCTGGGATACCCCTTAGCCTAAAAACGTTTCATAGAGAAAATCCTATTGATTCTATGAGGCAGTTTTTTCTCTGTGTACTAACTATAGATTTGGAGACTCCGTCTGAATATTTAATTGCTGTCAAGTAAAGGAGACACAACATTGCGTTCAGAGAATTCTTTTCTGTCCTTGACACGACCAGTAACTATTTTAATTACTGGAATAATATAGTTTTATATTAGTTTTAAAACCGAAAGTGGTCTCGGACCGTCGAGATCTGATGAAAAAGTCCTTGAGAGATCAGTAATTTGTAATTTTGTTAACTAACAAGAAGTTACCAAATTAGATATACATTAAGCAAACTAATATAAAAGCAGCTTTCCTAAAAAAAGTGACTTTTAAGACGCCTTCATTTGCTTTTAATAAATACTAACTTAAAGCAACGACAATCATAAAAATTTTATTTGTCCTTTATGTACACATATGAAATAATTCACAAGATGATTTTGATATAAAAAAGGATTCAATATATGCCACATAAAGACACAGATTTTTACCTCGTTTGCAATAAAGTAAAGAATGGTTATTGTTTTCTGTTCTCCAGATTATTTGTGGTCGTTTGAATGTGTATGTGTGTGTGTGTGTGTGCCTACAAGAGAATACAAGTGCCTGGAAATGAATATGTTTGCTCATCACTACTCAACTCATTAAATTGTATGTATGCAAATGGGAAATATTCAAATTTCATGAGCAGTTTTATTGCTGATGTTTTTATTTTTACAATTTCTCAGGAGCATGATGATATTATTGCTTTTGTTGCTGTTGCTGTTGTTATTGTTATGGTTATTGTTGTTGTTATTTCCTACCAAACAATAACGCACTAAATGTCTGATCAAACCAATGATTATTATTCAGCTCTCCCTTTTCCAGCATATGTACCTTAAATTTGCATGTATGGGCGGTACAAGGTTGTTTCATTTTTGGACATATTATTTGGGGCTTTTGTCTTTTTTTTTTCTTCTCTGTGACCATAACGTGTACGTGTGTGTACGTTTGATATTTGTGTTGTATGGTTTTTATCAATTTATGCATGAGTATGTGTGCTTATGTCCTTGTAGTACATGTATGAGTGCGTTGTTATTTTTTACAGTTTGTCTGTACCTACTTTTTGGTAAAGATGGAGATGCTGTGCAAGTGTGTGTAAGTGCGTATTGTTTGTATATGAGTAAGTTTTGAGTACTTCAAGTCCTTTTGAATAAATTAATGTCAAAAGTGCTTTTGATTATGATTGATATTTCAAGCAACATGAAATTTGAGCTCAGCTCTCGCATAAGTTATAAAAAATTAATTTACAAGAAGAAAAAAAACTCTGGCTCTATATATAGCAGACTGTGTTTGATTTAGGAAAAATAATAAATTTATTACAATAAATCAGTATTTTGCAGTAGTTGTACAGGGAAAGAACAGTGATATTCAAAATGGTAAACACTTCTTTAATTACAAACTGATCAAGTTAACAATTTAGCAAAGAATTTAAAGATTTTTACAAATTGATATCAAAATAATATTTCTCTTTTATAAGTAATTTTTTTTCAGTAGCACAATAAATGTATTTTTAGCCATTTTAAAAAATTATACAAAAGTTCTTAAAAACTTTTTAGTAACAGCTACTTGTGGAAAATTTTTCTTTAAAATAAAAGTATCTACCAAGCCCCATAATCATCAAAGGTAAGCTCAGTTCAACTGGCCTCGAAAAATTCATATTGGCTTTGATATCAACAGCTTCTTTTAAATTTCTGTTTAAAAAAATACCTTTTTAAGCATGAGCCTTAAAAGTTGTTTGAATTAAGCTTAAATTAGACGTGACATAGCCATAACGCCATAGCCATAACCAAACCAAAATTCAATTGGTTTCTATGGTGAGAGTTATGGCGTTATGGCGAGCCTCTCTCACTCTCATCATAGAAACCAATTGAATTTTGATTTGGTTATGGCTATGGCGTTATGAGTATGTCATATCTAATTTAAGGCTTAGTGCCTTGACAGCAAAGTGCTATTTAAAAATAGTACTGTGACACGGAAATGGATCTTTAAAAAGAGTTCATTTTAAAAAGGCATTTTAAAATGAAAAATTTGCATTTCATTTTTCTATTTAATGCTTGTCAAAATTAATACTAGTTTATTTAAAAAATTTTGCCCGTTATTGGTTAAGCACGCCCTATGTCGTGCCCTAACCGCTAAAATAGCTTAAGCGAGACATTTTTTGGACTTCGTTTTTTTGACTAAAATCGACTATTTACGATCGCAAATAATCGATTTTGGTCAAAAAATGAGGTTCGAAAATTATGTCGCTTAAGATATTTTGGCGGTTATGGCACGATATGCAACCATTTTTTTTTAAATAAAAATTTAGCAGACCTAGAGCTTGAAAAATAGCTTAATTGAACATATAAAAAAAATAAGATAAAAATTTTATTAGAGGAACTGTATTCACAAAACCCTTTCTCAAAAAGTACTCTTCAAAAAGCACTTTCTTAAGAAGTATGTTTTCAAAGTACTTAAAAAAATACTTTTTCAATAATAAAAAAGCACGTGTTTAAAAAGTACCTTTTTGAAAAAGTAACGTTTTAAAAATAGTACATTTTTAAAATAGTACCATTTTGAAAAAGTACCGTTTTAAACAAGTACGTTTTTAAAAAATTAGTTTTCTTTTCGCCCTTTTGACAAAGTACCTTTTAAAAGTATGGCTTTAAAAAGTACATTTTCAAAAAAGAGTTACTTTTTAAAAATTATCTCTTCAAAAAAGTAATTTTCTAAAAATTTTGTTTTCATAGTACTTCGTTAAAAAAATATTTTTTGCAAAAATAATAATTAAAATAAAAAAGTGCCTTTTTAAAAAAGTACCTTGGTAGAAATCGACTTTTTCAGGTAAGTACGTTATTTATCAAAACAGTAACTTTTATAAAAAGTACCTGCACAAATTGCAAAACGTACCTGCTTAGGAAAGTTAAAAAAAAATATGTAGTACCTTCTTAAAAAGTATCTTTTCATATAATATTCTTTTATAAAAAATTTAGTATCTTTTAAAAAAGTTTATTTTAAAAAGTACCTTTTAAGAGTGGTAGTTTTTAAAAAGTATAACTTAAAAAGAGTATCTTTGTTATAAAGTACCTATTAAGAAAATATTTTTTTCAAGAGTGTATGTTTAAAAAAAAAAGAAAGAGTACATATTAAAAAAGCATGCTGCTAAACTTACGTTTTTCAAAAAGCACTTAATTGAAATTACCTTCTTCAACAAAGGCCTTTTTTTAAATCAGATCTTACGTGAAAATGTATCCTTTTGAAAAACAGCTGGTATATAAAGTACCTGTGTCAAAAATTTACCATTTTTCAAAAGCCTTCAGTTGGCCTTTAAATTTAAAATTATGTATGTATTTATATTCCTTTTTTCCCCAAAAAGAAAATATGGAATAACCGCTTAAGTCGACTTAAATAAAGCTGGATTTTTGAAAGTTTTGACGTTACCGCTGAGAGATTAAAAGGCTTCAATGTTTGATTGTACTATTGGGTAATCCTTTGTTTGCATATGTAGCACTGTAGTATTAATTACATAATACAGTGGGTCATAATACAGCATAATAAGGGTAAATTTTCTCAAAACAATTTAAAAAGATATTCCATATTCTCAAAGAAATATATATGTATATGTATATGTATATAGAATTTAAATATTAAATTTTCACTAATTATAAAACTAATATTTTATCAGGCATACTATGATTTATCCAAACTTGTGCAACATTTTGAAGGATACTGCCATCTATTGAATAATGTTTGTCGTATGCCTATGTAAATATGTGTATAGGCTTTAACTAACAAAAACAAAAATACGAGGTTTACACTTTATGTGGTTTTATTCATTAGGATATTTCTTCAATGGCTGGTTTATCTATTCATTGATTCCTGTTTATTGTCCTAAAAGCAAGGACATTTAGAACACATACTCCTACGCATAAATGCAAATCCATTACATGTTCGAGTTAATGTTTGTATTAAGGCTTCTGTTGCAAACGCTTACATATGTACATATATGAAACTGTAGTTACATACATGTGTGAATATATACAGTAGCGTGCATGTGTATGTGTGTGTGCGTGTGCGTGTGAGTAAGGAAAAGCATATTTGTTTGTTGCATACTTCTACTAATAGTAATTGCTTTTCTAACTATTATTCTTGCTTAAATGAATATGTAGCATTATGTAGTTGATATTATCAAGATTTTTTTAGCAACAGACAATATCATGTTGCGTCTCATTATGGGATAAGGGCTTTTAAAATGTGCCTCTGAATACAATCAAACAAAATCAATATTAAGGAGTTTATTGCTTTTATTGTTGCTACTGTAATACATAGTGCCACAAATTAATAAAAATTGTAATCTTGAAAGAGAAGCAAGGCAATTAATGAACTTCACAATGACATTTTGTTGTCTATATCTGATTGATAGTCTGCTTTGTTTGTGTAAATGAAATTTACAAAAACAAATGAACATTTATTTTCTAAATTTTAAGAAACTATGCCTTAAGTAGAGTATATCAATTACGAGGGCGGTTCGGAAACTTCTTAGCCAAGCACAAAAAGCGCGGTATAAACTGAAAAAAGTTAAGTGTTTTGGAAACTTCCATCTCTGCTATGAACACATGTTAAATTTTGTTGCGATCTGGCAGCTCCTTCATATAGAAACAGGTGTTCACAAAAGACGCATCCGCGATTTTTTAACAATGGAAAAATTAGAAATGCGTGGTGTCATTAAATATTTACATACAAAGGTTTATCGGGACAAGAAATTCATAATGATATGGTGAATGTGTTAGCACTTTCACGCTCCTTCATATGCAACAGTAAAAAATTGGGTTGCTGAATTTAAACGTGGTCGTACAAGCATTGATGATGAACCACGTAGTGGACGTCCAAAAACAGCAACAACAACAGAAATTGTAGCCAAAGTGCATGATATGGTATTAAATGATCGACGAATAAAAGTGCGTGAAATAGCTAATGTCATGGGCATCTCAAATGATCGAGTCCATTTAATTTTGCATGAAGAACTACAGATGAAAAAGCTTTCTGCAAGATGGGTGCCGCATTTGTTAACAGTCGACCAAAAACGCATAAGAATGAACATTTCTCAAGCTTGTTTGGATCGTTTTAAGCGAAATAAAATGGATTTTAAGCGTCGTTTCATAACTTTTAATGAGACATGGATCCACCACTATACTCCAGAGACAAAAAAACAATCCAAACAATGGACTGAAGCTGGAGGAAGTGCCCCAAAGAAGGCAAAAACAATTCAATCGGCTGGTAAGGTTATGGCAACAGTATTTTGGGACTTCAAAGATATTTTATTGTTTGACTATCTGCAAAAGGGTAAAACAATAAATTCTATTGTACTATTATTATATATATTACTATAGAGTACTATTGCAACCTTTTGGATCAATTAAATGTACAAATTCGAGAAAAACGTCCTGGCTTACAACACAAAAAAATAATTTTTCATCAAGACAACGCACCAGTGCACAAGAGTGTTTTAACAATGGCTAAAATCAACGAATTAAAGTACGAGTTGCTTGACCACCCACCTTATTCTCATGATTTGGCTCCCAATGACTTTTACCTGTTCCCAAATCTAAAAAAATTCCTTGCTGACAAGCGTTTTACCTCAAATGAAGATGCAATTACAGTTGTAAACCACTATTTTGAAGACCTTGAGGAAAACTATTTTAATCAATGGATAGAATTACTAGAAATGCGTTCGAGTAAGTGTATTGAAGTTTCAGGAGATTATATTGAAAAATAAAAATATTTTTGAAAAACTAACTATTCTCCTTCATTGATAGGCTAAGAAGTTTCCGAACCGCCCTCGTATTTGCTTTTTGTAGAAAGAACATGTTATATTGCAAGTTTGTGGTCTTTTCTATAGAAACTTTCAAATAAGCGCTATTTACAATACACCCAACTCTTTTTTTTTTACACCGTTGAAACGTTCCGAAGGAAATTGTGCAAAAAAAATACAAAAAAAAAAAATACATGCAACATATGAAAGATTAAGTGAGTTACGTTCCATATCCTTAAAAAATTGTGCAAGTTGAAAAAAAGAAGAAATGTGTCTTAGGACATCCGGTTATAGCTATGCTGCTTAGTTACACACATAAAACACATTTCATGTGAGAAATAACAATGCAATAAAATTATATTATACATATCGCACACTAAATCATAAAGAATCACAACTCAAAAAATTTCAGATGCTGAATAGTTGCAATGATACTGTACAAATGATGCAAGAATGTGATATAAAAACAAGCATAAGGGTATTTTATATTCTTCAAGAAGACTGTATTGCAAAAGAAACTGTTGAGGTTGTTATAGATTTCTTCAATTAACTGGTTTATAAAAAAGCAAAAGCACTTTGTGACTCCTTATGATTTAGTGTGCGATATGATGATGTCAAATTCTCTGCAAATATTTCAAAACGTTTCCACTTATTTCCCCTTATTTTCTTTTCTAGCGGCGTACGGTTAAATTAATGTATTGTTTGTGGCCGGTGTCAGCTGTTAGCCGGCTTGCACACAATCGGCTGTGTTCTCTGGTTTGTGCTCATGTGCAAAAAAAATACAAAAACAAATTGAGCATTTGTTCTCACTGTTGTTTGTTTTGTTTTTGTTTCACTCACTTCAAAGAACGAAACAAAGCAAAATCAAACAATTTGTTTCGTTTATTTTCGTACTCTGGTCTTAAGTTCAAAGAAATCATAACAAAAATAAATTTATAACTGTAATAGTGTCGATTGTTTTTGTTACGAATATCACATCCTAGTGCCTGAGTCATGACATAAATAGCATAGCTATAAAAATCCAAACAGTTAGTGAGTAAAACTTGCGAAAGAAGTGAATACCGAAAAAGCTTTATTAAAAATGCTTGAAAAATTAAAATTGGAAGTTACGGCCTGTCGCAAGATGTCACCACACCGAAAGAATTTTGCTTCATAAGTCCAATGACACAATTTCATTAAAATTTTTTCACAAATCTAATGATAGTTTCACAAATCCAATAAAACTTTCATGAATATTGTGAAAGAATTTCATTGGAATTGCTTCGTTGGTATTCTGGTTTCGTGAGAATATTTTATTGGATTTATGACAACAATATTTTCTAGTTATTAAGAAACCCCTTTATAATTAAGTTATTTCCTTCTTTTCATAAAATTATTTTATTATTTCGATGAAGTTATAGCACTGCATTAATTACAATGTTAAATAAATTTGATGAAGTTTTCAATAAAATAATTTTCACGAAACTGGTTTCATTAATCCAACGAAGCGTGACCTTTGTTGAATTTTAATGAATTTTTCATTAAATTAATGTCGAAATTAATAGAATTTATACCGAAAATTCTTTGAGTGCAGAAATCGTTTGATCGAATACTTATATTGAAAACAAAAACACATTTTCTAATGTTATTGTTATTTGCAATACAAGTTGTCGATCTAACGATTTCTGGTGACATCGTGGGGCAGGCCGTTAATTTTACAGTTACTCGTCGGTTTCGGATAACAGGCGCGCACGGTTATTACAAACAGGATTCAAAATGTAAAAAATAAGAAAAAATATCTTGCATATTCAAATAATTAGTGCAAAAAAATCATTTGTTCTTATTTTTGAACCGTGTTATTTCAAAATCGTGTACAAAAGACCGTGTAAAAAAGAGTTGAGTGTATTCTTTCAAAATCCCGAAAGAAAATAAAACTTTCGTTTTCCCCTTAAGCAAATTATCCTGTCTGGCTTTTGTAGAAGCCATTAAAATGCTTCGTTTTCTGCATTTTTTTTATTTTTTTTTATATATTACTTGTTTTGTAATTAATTTTTAAGACATTTTGAACGTGTGTTTGCCCTTAAAGTAATTCTTAATGTTCGTTTTATTGGAATTAGCAAAAGCAGCCTTAAAGTTAACATAACACTCAAACAAATAGCCATTATGTTATAATTGTTATATTTTTTGCTTTTTTTTGGTTTTGGTTTTAATATAATTAATATTTTAAAGTTACAGGATTAACTATGCAAAGTTTGTAAAACATTAGTCGTCCTTTTCGTTTAATCCTACTGGTGTTTAGTATTATTGGCTTGTGCTTGTTTGTGTACAAAACATATCACATTTCTATATAAGTTTGTAAAGAAATAGTTAATTTTGTATGTTATTTACTTTCCACCAAGGCTTAAACAAATTGTACTATGTTTGACTTAAAAGAAGGTTTCTTTGAATCCACAAGGATTTTGTAAATATTTTGTTTTAGTTTTTTTTTTGTATATTCTTTGAACAAGGATTATTTAAGGATTACAAATTAGTTTAATATATTATACAGACATTTCCCAATTTGAGGGAAATTTTAATTAATTTTAATCCTTTGTTTTACATAAAAAATAATTTAGATTTAAAAGGGGACAAGGTTCTCCATTCGGTTAAATTTCTTGTTCACAGCTTCGTTATTTCTAAATTGATTTAAAAAGATTTTGTTTTTGGTCTTAAATTATAAACTTTTTTAGTTGCATAAGTAAAGTTAAATAGAACGCAGATAAAACTATGAAGACGGATCAATAAGTCAATGACTTTTTGAATGAAACACAGTTTTTTTTTTTTTTGCAAAACAAAAATTTATTTTTCAACATAATCTCTCTTTAATTCAATACACTTAATCTAAAGCTTTTCCAGTTTTTGTATCCTTTAGAAAAAATAGAATTTTTCGAGGTCTTTAAAATAGGTATTTGTTTGGTCGTTGGAGCTAAATCTCTTTCCATCGAGCCATTTCTTTAGGTTTGGAAATATGAAGTACTCACTAGGGGCTAAGTCCAGAGAATATGGCGGATGGGCTACCAATTTGCGGCCCAATTCATAGAGTTTTGCCATTGAGACTGCACACGTGTGCACTCGTGCATTATCTTGATGAAAAATAACTTTTTTTATTGTCCATATGGGGTCGTATTCTTTTTAAATCCTCAGTAAATTGGTCTAATAAGTTGGCATAATATTCGCCGTTTGTTGTTATTCCCTTTTAAATTTAATCGATGTGGATTATCCATGTGCGGTACTCATCTTATTGGCCCTACAAACTCACCTTGGCCTTCCTCGGCGCAGGTTTAGACTGCTGCTTGCTTACTAGAGTACAGTAATGGATTCATGTTTCATCCACATTTACAAAACGCCGCAAAAACTCCTTCGGATTGCGGTTCAACAACTCCAAACAATCCTTTGAAATTCCTTATTGTTTTTATGTGGTAAATCTTATTAATTTTATCAAGAAGAAAACCGCATAAAATCAAGAAGAAATCTTATTATTCACAACTTTTTTTTACTAAATTTTCGTTATTTTTGGCACCAAAAAAACAATCCATAGAGAAAAACTTCTTGTTCTTGTAAACCATAGGGATTTCTTAGTGATTTTATTAGGTTGCCTTCTTAATTTTTTTAAAAAGGTTTTCTTCTTGATTTTATTAGGTTGCTTACTGATTTTTTTAATAAGGAAATCCTCTTGATTTTATGAGGTGTCTTGTTATTTCATATCTATAAATAGACATAGAGAAAAATTTTTTCATGATCTATTTAATTTTTGTATAAGATTGTTTGCACAATAATTTCAATGGTTGTTCAGGCTGCTTGTTAGCATATTGGTTAGAGTGCTTGTCTATCAATCAGAAGTTTGCTGGTTCAATACTTGGTGCGTAAGTTAGTTAAGAATATAACCTAATGTGTATGTTTGTATGTATAAATAAATAACATATACAGCATACTACATACATATATACACACATATGTATATAATATAGAATTTAAATGAAAATACATAAGTACAGAGAATAAAGACGCAATTTTTTTTTATTTTTTTATTGAAAAAATCAATAAGATAACCTAATAAAAACTAAAAGATTTCTTCTTGATTTTTTTCAAAAAGGTTTTCCCTATGAAATTAATAAGATTTCCTTATTGAAAAAATACCATAGAGATTTCTTATTAATTTTGTTCTATTTTATGAGGTATTTAGTAGGCACTGTTTTCTCTGTGCAAATGCGGCACCCATCTAGCAGACAACTTTCATAAACCCAGCTGATCATTTAAAATCGAAACGACACTGCAATATGAAGTACCTATGGCATGAAAACTTTTACGCACTTTTACTCTTCGATCGGCCAATACCATATCGTGGATTTAATAGGCATTTTCAGGCGTACTGACCTCAATTGGCCGTACAGAGCGTTCAGCGTCATTTGTACTTGTGCGACCACAACGAATGTCAGTTAAGCACTGTTTTACCTTTGAAATCGGTGGTGCAGATTCTCCATAGTATTTATCGAGCTTTTCCTTGGTTTGATTGACGGTTTTTTCCGCAAAACAGAATGTTTAATGAACACACGAAATTCACTTTTTTCCATTTTCTTCTCAAAAGGCGAGGTAGTCTGTTATCAACGGCTGCCAAAAACAAACCAAATGACACAGCTTGTTCAAATTTAAGCAGGAGTCAACTGACAGTTGCCTCTTGACAGAAGCAGTGTTGCCATTTCAATTAGGAAACGGGAAATTAAAAAAGACACTGAATCAATGATCCACCTTCGTATCATAGCCTCGATGATATTTTTATACAAATATTTTTATAATAGCTAAATTTATATACATATGAGGTAAATAACATAATTAAAAAAATAACTTTTGATATAACTTCGTGATATAGCGAAGTTTTAGGCATAACGAAAAGGGCTGTTATTATATTGTTCGTTATAATGACACTTGCCTGTAATTCTAAATTAATGCGTATAATAAGGGCAGTACAGGCAATATTTAATTCAGTTCGCCTCCATGACATGTGAAACAAAAACCTTTAGCCTCCAACTACAAGTGAATGTAAAAAATGCTGAAGTCGAAGAAAACTTGAGTTCTTTTTAAATCAGTATGAGTAATTGATATCTACTACACTTCCAAACATAAGGACAAAGTGGGTGGGCAAGTAAATGATTTGTCCATGGTTATCTGATTATTAAAGCTTGCAGTGTATTTGGCGCCGAGTTTACAAAAAATTAAATACGCACACAAATAACTTTGAATTCCATAAATTTTAAATAAAATTTCCTCAGTTTAATTTTTTTAGCTTTTGTTTTTTATTTTATTTTATTCTAAGCACCAGCCTTTTAGCCTTCAGAGACAGCAGACAAAGAAAAAGCTTAACAAAATGAATTTAAGGAAACAAAGGAGTAGAACACCATCCTTCCTAAAATAACTTGAGTTATTTAAAGCTAAAATGAAAGCCATTAAAAAAATTTGTATTTTACTCGAAAATAATATACAGACACTTTTCAAATAAATAAAACATTTGAAAATGTCTTTTTGTAAAATTGACTTGTCAAATGCACACCACATGAATACAAAGTTTCAAACACACACTCCCAGAGACGCAGACACACACACACACACACACATACACACAGACATATACGCAGAGAAATACACTTCCACTCATAAAAGCCAGCTTAACATTTTTTAATAACGACCAAGGCTATAAATTCCCAGACATATCTAAAAAACATTTATAGTTTTGCAGACATTTTGTGAGTGAAAAGAAATAAAAATACGTCCTCATTTCTGTCAAAGGACAATATTTCAAATTTTTATTTCGTTTTTCATATTTTTTTTCACTTAAGTTTTCTATTAATTTTTAATAGATGAAAGCTGATAAAATATTATCACATTTAAACTAAAACAGCTTATTTCTTATATTTTTCTTTTATTATTTATGAAACTCACATAAATTATCAGCCTGTTTAATATGAATTATATGTATGTAAGAATGAATGTGTAATATATAATATATAATCAGATGTTATACTTTCACCCAGCTAGCAATTTCAATCGTAGAAGAATCTTCCGCAATCGCAACGGGCGATTAAATTAACCGGTTGCTATGGCGTTGGCTGAAATAGTTACCATGTTGACTACAAAACCGAAGGTCCTGGGTTCGACTCCGTTATCCAACAGTCACTAAATAACAACACAACGCATTTTTCTGATGTGCATTAGTATCCCTTTGTATCAGTTGTTCTAGGAAAGTTCAAGTGATGAAGGCATAGTCACTGGTGACTGAACTATACTGACTTTAGCAGATACTAATCCTAATTTAACATCAGAGCGTCCTCCTTCACTGTGTAGCAGAATCATCGGCGAAGTAAAATAACAAACAGCTACTTAAACATAGCTTTGAAATTTTATACGCCTCCTTGACATTAGAGGAGCTGCAAAACTGTATTATTAAAGAACTAGCAAAAAGCAGAGTTGTAAGATAATGAACCTTCCTCTATCCCTTCCTTCACCACCTATCTTCTCTATCACTATCCCTTTCCTAAAGAAGGTACCACCTAGTAGTAGTAGTAGGCATTCGTTGCCTGAGTGTTACTTCTCTTAAAAAAAATTGAAGAAACTGTTGCATCAGAGCGACTCTTTAATATGAACTAAGTGGTTAACGAGTCTTCTATGGTGCCCCAAAAAGGAATGCGCAAGAGTCCTTGTAACTATTGCTAAGAACACCTTCTATTGATTCTGAAATATTTTACTCAACTACAAAATATAAAATATTGTACAACAAATGACAATGGCAAGACTGTTGTAAATTTCGAGATGGTAAAATTGAGCTTTCAGTACAAAAAAAAAAAAGCTTTCAGCAAAATTTAATACGATGAATCAAAAATAATTCATATATTCCATTTGCACTGAAAACTGAGTATATAAAGCAGAAATCTAAATGAACTGACACCACATACAGTGGATCCAACACAAAAGTATGCTGATGATGAACGTGTAGTTGCCTTCGAAAACAGCTAGTTGTTCCGTTCTACTAAATGTTTGTCGAAATATTTACAATTAACTTTGGTGTTATATGTTCCTGAATTAGTGATACGAACTTTAGCCTGATCAAATCATAAATATAAAAATATGTTATATTTGTTACTTACCCTTGGTTTCATCATAGGTCCTGCCAGCATGAACAAACTATTTTTACAATGCTTTATTCCTTGCACCATCAGCTTTAAAGAATTTTGAATGACAGACGGTTTAAAAAGAAAAAAAAAATTGTTATACTGTATGGCTATAGTATGCTTAATAGTGTTTTCACACTGACATGGTTTTAATTGAAGTTGGTTTTAACTTTAAAACCAACTGTTAAAACCTGATTTTACCATGCAAATTATTGTTGTTAAAACCAACTTAAAACAATTTTAGAATGAAATGCAACCTTGTGTTCGCTGTACTAAATTCAGTGCTGCCAAGTTGAAACGACCGGCAGCAGCTGATAATGTTTATGCCAGTGAATAGCAATAGATGTCGCTTGAAATATTTTCAACTTAAAAATGGATGCAGCCGCAACAACAATCAAAAAATTATAGGTGAAAAGTGGAAACCATCGAAAATATTTTCATTGACCTATTGATAGTGAAAATAGACGATATCACTGACATCCATATGCCTATAAGAAAAGTTTATCTTATAGTGTATTTGTGCATTTTTATATATAATAACTTTATTGTCCAGCAATTCATCACTTTGTATAAGAATTTCCATAATTAAAAAAAAAATTTTATTTACAAAATATAAAATAATTTCCATTTTGCAGCGGATTTGTGAAATATCTGAGTTTTTCATACAAACAAAAACAATTGTTGTACAGTTTGTCAAATAAGTGTTATTAATAAGCAGAACAAATACATCAACAAATACATGCATTTCTGCAGGAGATTAACTTTATTTGTTAGACAGGCTGTGAGTTAAAATCTGAATTTAACACACTTGCAGTGTGAATGCAAAATCAGCTGTTTATGGTTTTAACGTTAAAACCTGGTTTTAACTTTCAGTGTGAAAATACTATAATATTAAATTACCAAATACTCGGATTATTGTTTGTACCACGCCAGCTCAATTTTTTCAAATCTTAGCAGTGACTACATTTTGCAAAGGTTACGTTTAAGCTTGCGTAACTATCACCAGAATGCGTGAATGACGATTTTGAAGTAAGGTAGACTGACTTGATTGTAGAAACATCATTTAGAAGATTAAATTACGCGTTTTAAATCTGTTTATAAAATTAAAATCGGTTGATATTCAACTTAGTTAGAGGTTAATAGGTGCCTAAGGGTATGAAAAACCGGTTTT
Organism: Tachina lurida; assembly: GCA_944452675.1. NCBI lineage: Eukaryota > Metazoa > Arthropoda > Insecta > Diptera > Tachinidae > Tachina > Tachina lurida. The sequence continues at coordinate 193,364,963 of OX101752.1, read as the reverse complement.
TTTTACCCTTAACTCAAGACTTTAAGGATGTTTGGAAAATTTGTAAGTTAAAGTAAAATCAGAAAAATATTTTCAATCATATATATCAACAAATAGTTTGTTGAAATTTTTTGTTGAGCAATTAATTGACTAGAAAAATTTAAATTTGTTGTATCAATTACTTGTTAGCAATCTGATTTGTTGGTTGCATTTTAATTAAATATTTTTTGCAGTGTACAGTGTACCTCATAAAAAAGTTTTATTATTGCTTTTTTTTAAAGAAATAAATAAATACTTGACCAAAAATGTTAAAATAAAATCAGCAATTTAATAACAATTCAAAACCAGAAGCCTGTGAGCTCAGGCTATTGCAGGAATATTGCTGTTATAAAAAAAAACATCAAAGACACTTGAACTGTAAAGCGTTGTTATGAATATAATGTACCTGCATATCTATCTACCAATTTTCACCGCAGAAATTTTTGAAGACTGAGGGTGCATGAATAATTGACACACATATCACAAGTTTTTCCTGTATACAGTGCCAAAGTTAGGCAGTTATTAGAAGGATTAAAGAAAGCACTTGACAACGGCCAACAACACCACCAATTCTAGTAGTAAAACATGTTACCAGCAGTGACATTTGACATTGACACAAATACAAATTAGAGATGAACATTAATTCAGTCAGTTCAGACTAGAGATGGCACGTGTTCAATTTTTCCAATACGACACGACACGAACACGAATAGTCAGACGCTCAACACATACGAAACACGCACGCGAAAAATTTTGTCAATACGATACTGCACAACATGTACGAACTACCAATAAATATGGTATTTGAAAATCAGAAAATTTTATTGATTGTTTTCAAGAGTCGCTCTCCAAAATATGGCACCAAGTTGGCACTACCAGCTGATGGTATCTGCCACAACAGCTAACACTATCGGTTTACGTACAGAAGTTTAAGCTTCAGAGGCCCATACAATATCAACAAATATGCTGGTGTTGTGTGTTTGACGATACAAACTCTGCAGGTAATGCGAATAATGAAATTGTAGTATATTACTAGTAGAGTTCGACCGATTAATCGGCTTCGGCCTTCGGCCAAAAATTGGTAATCGGCCAACATTCGGCCTATGGCAAAAATCGGCCGATTAGCCGAAGCCGAATATTTTTCATTCCAAGCTTGAAAAATATCATTATTTTTGGTCGTTGCTCGCCGACAGTTTCTATTGTGTTTAACGTTTTGAAAGGGTTGCTTTGAAATACAACCCTGTTGTTTTCTATTTTCTTTTACTTGGACGTTCTTGTGAGTGATCATATGAAAAAGCAATCTAGAAATTGCAAAATAGTTTTATTTTTCTTGATATATATCCAATAGATATTACAGCTATTTCAGTGATTTCAAAAAAGCAAACTTTTTTCTTAATTCATATAAAACAAGTATCATTTTTAAAATTTAAAACATTCGGCTTCGGCTTCGGTTTTAGCCGAAGTTTAGGATTTTAGCCGAAGTTCGGCTTCGGCTTCGGCCAAAAAAACGCCTTCGGTCGATCTCTAATTTCTAGTGACATTGTCAGTAGTACTACTGACCAGGTGTACCCCAGCTAATGTAATCATCTATTGCCATTTAACATTAGCTTGTCATTGAAAATCCACCACTAGACTGTATCACTACTGACTAATTAGTTCTTTTGGGACCACATGGAGACATGGGCACCAAATATTCACTAGTAAATTTTAGGGGCTGTAGTCTAGAATATCGATTTCTCGCTCGATGTCAATAGTAAAATTGTAGTGATTTACTAGTGACATTGTAAATAGTACTACTGACTAGGTGTACCCCAGGCAATGTAATCGCCTATTGACATATAACATAGAGGGTTGTCATTGAAAATCTACCAAGAGACTTTAGCACTATTCTCCTACGACCACATGGAGATATTTGAACTAAAGATTCACTAATAGATTCTAGTGACTCTCGTCTACAATTTTATAAGGGTTGGGGCAACAAACTTAAATATATACATACATACATATGTACGTAAGTTTTTAACATTATAGCATAAAATAATAAAAAAGAAAATCAAACTATTGACGCGCTCATTGACAATGTCACCAGAAATACACTAGAACTGTTGTCTCTAACGTATCTCTACTCGCGCTTTAAAGGAAAGTTGTCGACATTTCAACTAGTGAAATTGTCGCTAGAGAAAAGATTGTTGACATAGAGACATATGGTTCTAGGCTGACTAGAGGGAAGTAATAACGTTTTTCTCTACTGGAAATTTATTCATACATACTATCTTACATCTAAAATCCTTTCGTGTTTTTCGTTTAAATTTGGCGCAACACGAAACGACCCGAACACGCATGTAATCAGATGTTTTGTTACGAACTCTTCGTGTTGGGTCGTGCGTGTTTGTGTCACAGAAAAAACAACATGACACCCGCCCATCTCTAGTTCAGACACTTAAATGCACCACTACTCACTTGTATAAAATAAAAATTTTTATGTATGTAGGTGGTAGTCACGGTTAATTTTTTATGTGCAAAAATTTATATACGAGTACATACACGTATTCTTTTATTTTTATTTTCCAGCTTTATGTGAGTTTTTGCCTGTTATGTCTGTATGTCTATTTAACCTTAAAAGTGCTTAACATTATCATGTTTTTAAACAAATTTATTATACAAAATAATATTTTAATGAACCGGCCATAAGAGAGAGGGTGATAGGGAAGGGATAGTAATAGAGAAGACAGTTGTTGCAGAATGAGGTAGAGAAAGGCTTCATTCGTTTTTTACAACTCTGCTTCTTTGCACACGTTTTTAATAATGCAGCGTTGCAGTGCTGCAATGAGCCGCATTAAATTTTGAAACTGTGCTTAGTAGCCATCTTATTGCTTATTTTACTTAGCCTATGATTCTGCTACACAATACCGACGGGCACTCTGATGTTACATTAGGATTAGCATTCGCTGAAGCCGGTGCAGTTTAGTGACCACTATGCCTTCATCACATGAGCTTTCCTACAACAACTGTTACAAAGGGACACTAATGCACATCAGAAAAATGTGTGGTGTTGTTATTTTTTAATGACTGTTGGATACAGGGATCCAACCCAGGACCAGTAAACGTGAAGCAGTTACTTCAGGCAACGCCACCCCCAAAGACAACAGTATTAACACTTTGCTTTATAATGCACGCTTCCAAAGGATAAAATAATTTTCCCTTGATTATTTCCGCTACCATATCCGTCTGTCGGTCTGCCTGTGACTGGTTCTGGAGAACCGTAGGAGCCATGGACCTGACATTGTCACAAAATATGTAAAACTTTGTCAGCTACAACAACAACTATATGACAGTTAAAAATTAACGGGTGTTCTAAGACGAGCAATGAAACATTTTGAAACACTAATGTAATATACAGACACTGGAAATTTGCAAAGTTTGTGTATTTTTATGCAGACTACACTAATTAACACTGAAAATCCAAAAAAAAAAATTAAAATTAAAGGGTGTTCTATCAGTTAATGTAATTTCGACAACTTGCCTGTATCTTGGAAGCCTTAAGTAGCAATTTTTGAAAATTTTAAAAACCCTAACTTATAAAAATTCCGAAATGAAAAATCGTCAAAATGTAAAACAGGCTTAAAAGAAAAATATCGCCAAAAATAAAATTAATCGCTAAAAGGCAAAAAGAGATCACCAAAAGTAAAAAGGTCACCAAAAAACTACAAAATCGAAAATAAAAATTTCACCCAAAATTAAAAAAAAACGCTTAAATGAAAGCATCGCCAAAAATAAAATAAATCGCTTAAATGTAAAAAAAAATCACTAAAAGTAAAAAGTTCGCCAAAAAACTACAAAATCGATAAAAATAAAAAAATCGCACAAAATAAAAAAAACGCTTAAATGAAAAATATCGTCAAAACTAAAATAATTCGCTGAAATGAAAAAAAATCACTAAAAATAGAAAGGCAACAAAAAAAACCAAAGTGGCAAAAGCCGAAAACAAATCGCCAAAACGAAAAAAACGTTTAAATGAGAAATATCGTCATAAATGAAATAAATCGCTAAAATGCAAAATAATCACCAAATATAAAAAGGTCACCAAAAAAAAATTAAGAAATCGACATAATCCGAAAAAAATCGCCAAAACGAAAAAAACGCCAGAATTTAAAAAAATTGCCAAACAGAAACAAATGCCGTACGGAAACCTAAATGTAGGGGTCAAAGTTCAACTTTACTGGGGCCTAATTCCTGAATTCGTGATGGAAATTGTATTCGAATAGAAATTAATTTCTTTAGCAAGAAGTTTTCCGATGATGTCACTCGATACTAAGCGAATCGAGTTTTTGTTTCAGTGTTGGAAAAAGGCAAACAAATTCATTTCACAACACTGAATAAATTGTAAGCAAGAACATATGTTTCTATATATCGAGCCCTTTTTTCGATTTTATCGTAAGCGACATGTTATCGGAAATAGACTTTTTTTTATTGAAATTAAAATATTATGGGCCTACACATAGTTTAAAATTATCAAAATGGCAAAATTGTTGATAACTTTTAAGATACAGGCTGCACAATTTTAAGCGACAATTTACGTACAAAAACAAATTTGAATATTTTAAAAAAACCTTCTCCTGAAAAATTAAATTTTTGTCGCTTACGATAAAATCGAAAATAAGGCTCGATGTGCATGTGTGCAAAAATATATGTATGTATTCGTATTCGAATTGTCGTTTCGTACACCAAAGGTGTCGCTATGCTGTCCGTCTGTCCGTCCCAGGGTATTTTCTCGACAACCGTACGAGGTATGGACCTGAAATTTGGACACAGTGTGTAGACCTTTGCCCGCTACAACAAAAAATACATGAGAGAAATTAAAGGGTGTTCCAAAACGAGCAACGAAAAATGTTAAAATCCATGTAATATACATACATACCATTGTATGTATATACACTTGAAATTTGTAAGTTTAGTGTATTTTTATGCAGACTACAACAGTTAACACTAAAATTAAAAAAAAAATTAATTAAAGGGTGTTCCATCAGTTAATGCAATTTTGACTATGCAATTTCGACAACTTGCTGTATCTTGGACACCATAAGAGCAAAAGTCTTGAAAATTTCAAAAACGGTAAAACAAAAAATCCCAAGATTATAAAATCGCCAAACCGAAAAAAAAATCGTCAAAAACAAAAAAAAAAATCGCCAAAACGAAAAAAAGCACCAAATTAAAAAAAAATTTCTAAAACGAAAATAAATCGCGAAAAACCGGAAAAATCGCCAAAATTTAAAAAATTGCCAAAATGAAAAAAATCGCCAAAATAAACAAAATCGCCAAAATGAAAAAAATCGCCAAAATGAAAAAAAAATCGTCAAAAATAAAAAATCGCCAAACCAAGAAAAAAGAGAAAAAAACAACAAAAAATCATATCAGCTGAAAAAAGGTCAAAAACGTAAAAAACGCTATTACTATTAAAAAAAATGCTCAAGGCCCAACGTACGGAACCCTTCGTGCGCGAGTCAAAGTCGCGCTTAATTAAATTTATTAGATATTCGTAGCCGTGTTCGTATTCGCCAAATTCAGGCGAATACGAATACGAATATTTTTCCAAGCAAATGAATTCAATAAATGCATAAGTCCTACACGAAATGGCTAAATATATTAGTTTGTACAAATCCATTAAATTTTTTTATAGAATTTTGTGCTTTGTATCATTTTCAAATATTATTAATGACGATCATTAAAATTTTGGTTAGTTTTTATTAACTTTAAAGTATGCCAACAGTGGTATGAAGTCCTTTTTCATAACAATTTTTTAATATTTCATATGGCAGACGTAAATGTAACCCCATTATAATGTCTATAAATTTCATATATTTTATTCGTATTCGCAAATATCGTTTCAAATTTTCGTATTCCTATTCGTATTCGCGAATATCAAAAATTGACACTCGTTACATCACTAGTACATACAAACGTATGTATGTACAGTAGAAACCCGATTATCCGGACACCGATTATCCAGATATCCGATTATCTGGACTAATCATTCGTCTCAGCTCTAATTGTCTTACATACACTCAGGGAAAAAGTGCAACTTAAAAATAAGAACGCGATACATTAATTCAATAATTTTCAATATAATAGAAAATGTATATTGAGATACTTAAAAATAAATAAAATTAATTAATTAATACTGTAAATTAATATTTTTCCATTTTGAATTAAGAAATTTCAACGTGACTAGACTTTCGTTAATGTTTCTTATTAATTCCATATGGTTTTTATTGATTTTAAGCTATTTTTTCTCTGGGTGTAGGTATTATGTAATTCATTATCTATCCTTATAGCTCGTTTTTTTTGTATATCGTATTATCTAAACGACTAAAATTTAAATAAAAATTGACAAATTACAAACATGACAAATTTAAATGTATGTAAATTGATTTTATGATTTGATTTGCTTTGAAATCGATTATCCGGATTTTCGATTATACGGAATACCCATGGTTTTATTTGATCCGGATAATCGGGATTCTACTGTATATGCAAAAAAAGGAACGAATAACTAATAACTTAATTTGTGTAAATTTAGAGAATAGAGCACTAGCCACGTTTTCGATTACACTGTGCTACAAAAGTTGAGAAAAAAAATATTCAGGGATTCTAATGTACCAATTCTATTTTGTTGGAGTCCATGGATGACGAAAATACCGTTGGTTTTTTTAGGTCACTTCATAAAGTGATTTTATAACGGTAAATGTAGTGAAAAACGGGGTTTCTTAGCTTTTCAGTTTTAAACAGTTGTAACTTCTTTGTTTCACAACGGATTTCTTTTAACTTTTCGTTGGTTAAAAGGCTCGAATATTATCTTTCAATAAAGATATATTTTTTGTAAATCGACTAAGAAATGGCTAAGTTACAGTCGTTGAAGTGTACAAAAAACCAATTAAAAAAGTATTCTTTTGTTTTCCTCAGGCTATAAGTTGCTTATGAGTTACAAAAGAATACTTTTTAATGGATTTTTTGTACACTTCAACGACTGTAACTTAGCCATTTCTTAGTCGATTTACAAAAACTATATCTTTATTGAAAGATAATATTCAATTCTTTTCACCAACGAAAAGTTAAAAGAAATCCGTTGGGAAACAAAGAAGTTACAACTGAAAATCTAAGAAACTACATTTACCGTTATAAAATCAGTTTATGAAGTGACCTAAAAAAACCAACGATATTTTCGTCATCCATGGACTCCAACAAAATAGAATTGGTACATTAGAATCCCTGAATATTTTTTGTGTATCACAGTGTTATTTTATTGGTTGAGCAGAAGCAGTTTGTTATTTAGATTCTCCCAGATTTATTTATCCTGACAACTGTCGGGCAAAACATTATTTTAAAGTCAACTATAAATTCTTTATATTTTAGTTTTTTTTTACACATACATGCATATTTTTTATATATACATACATATATAAATAAATAAGTAAAATATTGATCTTACATTATCTTTTCATTCGCTTTTTCTATGTTATACTATGTTCACACTTATGTTTTTAAACGTGTTTAACGCCTCATTGGTGTTTAAGAGCTTAAGCACCACAATTTTGAGATGTTTTACCATACATTGACTTGTTTTGTTAAACATCTCAAATGAAGTGTTTAAGATTTAAACACTTCCTTAAACACGCAAATGGAGTATGTTCAGTGCGTTTTTAAATAACTCTGGCATCTTTGTGTTGTTATTAAATGGCGTCATGCAAAAAATCATTTGGTAAACAAGTAATTAGTGAAGAAATACTAAATTATTTACAAAAACATTTGTTGTTTGAAAATAATGAACCAATAAAAAAAGCATAATTGTTCGTAATTTTTTACAAATACAATAATTTACTCACAAAACGTCAACCTTAAACATCTCAAATGTAATATGAACGGTTGTGCTTAGTTTTTTAAAACACTGCCTTAAACACGTTTAAGACCATAAGTGTGAACATGGTATTAAACGTTCTTTCGATTGCCTTTTTGCTTGCGAGTAGAATGGCTGCTCGTTATCGAATGCTGTCATTAGAAATTTCGATATGTTATATTCGAAATCGAATGAGAAAATCCTAAAAGTAAATGCACATGTATACATAAATGTACTATCTATGTATTTATTTCCTTTGCAGGATCTGAAAGACCAACAAATGCATATATTTTTTTTTAACCATCCAGCAAATGAATTTAAATATAAACTGTGAATAAATTAAATTATTGCGAAAACTAATTATGGCCAATTTTGTTAGCAAGTATAAAATATTTAAAAAGTGAGCTTTAATTAAATAAAATTTCATTAAAAATTAATTATTATTTATAATATAATTCACATGCATAAAGTATTTAATTAAATTTCTCTCTTACTTCTTTTTTTTTCCCAGGTAAATATGTTTTCATTTTATTCAAAGTTGACCCTAAGGCGATTATTGGCACTAAAAATCTTAACAGGAATGATATGTAAATGCATTGCAATGGTATGTTTGATTTGAATTTATATTGAATGATATACAAATATAATAAAAATAGCAAACAATACATGAAATTATTATTAATGAAAATTACATATTATTTTTGGTCAATAATGAATACGCAGAAAATTAAAATTTTTGCATTTGTGCCAAAACGGCACATCTCATTTCTTGTAAAAGTTTGTAGAAGTGCAAATAATTTATTTGAAATTAAGCAAAAATAGTTAAGGTAACTAGTTTTAATATTTCTCTCTACCAATTATGACTATCTGTTATAATTAAAAGCCAATAATAATCCTTCTTATTATGACATGAATGCCCTGGACAATATTGGTAATCTTACGACTAAACCTCTTGAGGAAAAAGTACCAACAAAATTAAAATATGTAATGTAGTTAAATTAATAGCATACATCTTTGCTAATTAGCTGAGACATTAAACATATTATTATTTTATCTCTAATAAGATAATCGTATTAAAAGTAAAACCAACTGGATGTTTAGAAAATATGTAAACTTTGCTTTTATGGCATCCTACTTGTGTGTTGCTGCATAATTATAAATTTATTACACTTGAAGTAATTTATTATAAATAAGACAGTGTTAAGATTCGGAAATTTTCTTTATTTTGTTAAATTTATAAATATACATTTTCAAAAAAATTAATTTATTAAAGTTAAATGCTTAAGACTTTCTAAATTTTTTGACGAACAAGTTTTACACCATGGCAACATTAAGCTTTTAATGGCATTTCAAAGTTTGCAGACAATGTTTTATTTATTTAAGAAATTTAATTTAAAACAAATGAATTCCTAATAGTATGGCTTTTAGAAATATACAGCAAGAGGCTCAAAATGTAAATTTTTTTTTATAAAAAGCTACTTTAAAGGAAGGACATGTCTCCATATATCTGTGGCGAAAAGAAAAAAGTGCTTAATTCAAGATAAGCTAATTTTGAGTTAATGGTAGATCCGTAATCTGCATATTTGAAAGCATCCCTGGTCAAAATCGGAATTAATTTGTGCGATTTGTCAAGAAGTTATAGCAAAATGAATTGCGGCTTATCTTTTTAAGACTTCTAATCTCATTTGGAATAATAGCTTAATTTAGCTTATACTTTGGTATATTTCAACGTAAATTTGTTATTTACAGTGTGAAGAACGATGTTTGTATCAAAAAAATAAAGATTAACAGAGAATTTTCCAATTTACATGTAAAAGAAATAAATTTCTGACAATCGACTTGAACGCTTAAAACTTAAGTTTATGACTTAAGCACTTTTTCCTTATTGCCACAGATATTTAACTTTAGAAGCTTTAATAAATATAAATTGTGTGACCGGCCTGTGCGAGCGAACTGTGTAAATCGATAACGATTTCTTATTCTATAAATAATTTAGAAAAGCATAGATTTTACTTTATAATGTCTAGATTTTTCATTATACCTTTTTAATTTCTTTGAAGCAGGCTCATATTTTGATTACTAAACCTTTACTAAGTAACTAAAACTACTTAATGATCAAATTTATTGTTCACCAGACTCCTACAATAGGTTGTGAATTGAGCAAATAATTTCCAGTCTCTATATATAAGTATTTACACGCAAAGAAAAGATATGATTGTAAAATGGTTGAGAAAACAATATTATGTTCTCTGAAACAAATGTGTGGTTGTTGAAAACTAGTTATTGTTATTTTAAACATTAATTTCATTACGATAAACAGAGTAATGTTTGAATTTAATAATTACATTATTATATTCATAGAAAGTGCGATATGGTTAGAGTGTAACAATATAGTTTTGTTAAAAATTTATGACTACAATATAATTTGTATTAATGTGTAAAAATAATATGATGTAAATAACAATATAATGTTATCCAAAACCATAATATGTTAAGTTTAAAAAAAAAAATCTTTTTCAGAAACATCTTCTGTCAGTTCAGTGTTTCGTTTGTAAGCTATCGGTAGTGCACGCGTGGTGTTAAATAAATTAAAAAAATTATAAACGAGAAGGTAGATAAATAAAAATTATATGTACATATGTATGTATGTATATCTCTTTACATAGATGTGTCTGTATTTCGTGTATACACATATATGTAAGTATACATTTCTGTACATACTTACATACACACATTTTATTTCAACAATATTAACTTATTTTTATTTCGGACTTACCGCACAGCTGTTTCAAACAAAAGATTTGCCAATAAATATATGATTAAAAAATAAAATATTATTATTACATAAAATAATACTATGGCCGTATTTACCAATATTATTATAATATAAGAACATGGTATGGTAAGTGTCAATTATATTTTGGTCACATCAGTTACATCTAACAATAGTGTTGCCTTATTTACAATAATAAGATTAGGTATGAAAAAGTTAATTGTTTTTGAAGATAATATTATTATTGACTCAGAAAATAATATTATTTAAACTTTGCTCTTCCATTGACAATAATATGATTTGACTGCAACCATATAACTCAATCATGGTATGTTGCTGTTTGATTATGGTTACCTCAACCATATTTTTTCTTTGCATGTATATATTAGATAAGGATTTAAACATTTAAAGATTTTTCATTGCTCACTTAAGGACACCTCTTAAATTTTAACTTTTTTATATTTGTTGTTGTAGCGTCTAAAGTTTTGCATATTATATGAAAATTTCGGGTCCGTAGCTGTTAAGGTTCTTGAAAAAACACCCTGTGAGAAACAGACGGACAGACGAACATCGTAGCGAAAATAATAAATAGGTTTCCTTTTCAACTTTGGTATTTGGACCCTTAAAAGTAGGCGCCTATGGAATATGAGTCTCGCAGCAAGAAATGATTTTAATTTTAAGTGAAGTTAGTTATCAAAACTGCCCCAACCATTATTACTGGTTGGTATTATCATAATATTGTAAATAGATTCTTTAATCATACATTAGTTATGTTCTTTAGTTATTGTAAAAAAAACGTTTGCGAAACGTTTTGTCTCAAAGGAAGTAGATCTTGTGCTCATTGAGCAAAAATAACACTAAACTAAATTGCCCTCGAGGTCATATAAGTTCGTGAATCAGGGCATGTGTGCGACAATCGTATGCTTGTCGCTTAAACAGGTACGTACAAATAAACACGTCAATCACTATTTTTATGTTGACTTTTAAACGAAATTTCCATCATTATCAGGAATCGCAAAAAAAAATTATACCTTTTTTTTGTCACTCAGAGCTTGAGACCATTAAATAATCAGCCGTCAATATAAGAAATCAGAACCTTTTGGTTTTCATCAATCATTGCTGGTAAGACGCGCGTGTAGGCGAAAAACACGACTGCTCACACACAACTGTGCGATTGATGAGTTTATTTGATCGTCTCCAGGGCAAGTACGACTATATTCGCAATAATTTTCATTGTTCTTATTTGGTTTTTGTTTTATTTTTTGGAAACGAGCAAACCGTTTTTTTTTTTACTTATTTTCGTACTCCGTATTTTAAAATTTCTTAGATTTCATACATTTTATTTCCTTTAGTGATTATTATTTGTAACATTATTTACTATTATTGCCTTTTATACTTTGTATGTTACCCAGACCTGAAAAAACAAATAAAAAGTATTCAAACTTATATAAAATTGTACATACTCGTACATCCATATATGCATACATATCGCACACTAAATCATAAAGAGTCACAACTTAAAATAATAAAAGTGCCTTTTCTTTTTTATAAACCAGTTAATTGAAGAAATCTATAACGACCTCAACAATTTCTTTTGCAATACAGTCTTCTTGAAGAATATTAAATACCATTATGCTTGCATCATTTGTACAGTATAAACAGTTGCTTGCAACTACTCACCATCTGAAATTTTTTGAGTTGTGACTCTTTATGATTTAGTGTGCGATATGTGCGTACTTTAAGAAATAACTAACCATTCCTCTTAGTAGCTTGTTTATGAGTATTTTTTTGTATATTAAATTACTAAAAGTTATAGGTTTGTTTATATTTCTTTCTGGATTCTAATGTGAGTGTGTGTGTGTGTGTGTGTGTGTGCAAGTAACAACAACTTAGGAGACTGGGAAAAAAACACATTCATTTTTCAAATTGATCCCAAAATGACCCTAAAATTTCTGTTTGTTAAAGTTTTGTTGTTGTGTACCTTACACACACACACACACACACACACACACACACACACACATACAAACAAGTAAGCAAACGTAACAGATTTACAAGAAATAGGACAAACTACAATAAAAAATATATTATTTATTACACAGTGAACATTTTATGTACAAGTCGTTTAGGAACTCCATATATAAACTTAACATAAATTTTACGAGTGGTTAACAAATAGCGCATCCGCATTTATTTAAGCAAACTTTTATAATTTTTACGATAAGTTTGAGAGAATTTGAACTTAATTTTAGATGATATGAAATATGAGGTAATTTTATGGGAATTTTCTAAGCAATATCAGAGAAAGTTCTGACAAAACCTAGGCAAGTGTTGCAACTTTTAATTAAAAAAAATAATTTAATATAAAAACTTTTACAAAAAAATCTGATAAAAATGTTGAAAAATTTTTCAGAAATTTTCGAACTTTGTGCCGAGAAGTTTGTTAACGAAACGCACAAAATGCATGTAGAATTTTTTAAACTGTTTTGTATTGACATCGAAGTGTAGTTAAGACAGTGTTGCCAGTTTGCGGAATAAGTGCCCATATAGAACATATTCTTCAGAAGAAAAAACTGCCCAAAAAATTTAAAAAATAAAAATATTATAATATCGCTGTGTTACATAGCGTCTACATTTATGATTAACTCTGACATAGTATCTGAGAGAACCTCGGCAGAATAGTAAAAATAAAATGCCGATATTTCTCTTCATATCATACAAGAGGAATACTTAATTTTACTTTTCTTATAACACTTTAGTTTATGCAAATTCTCACCGAGTTAACATGTATTACAAATGTAATTATTAATTAACTAATTAGTTATTTTATTTTCACTTTTTCATACATACTTTAATTCATAAAGCAATTTAACACATTTAAACATATAAAAATCCCGGAAATTTTCTTCAAAGCATATTTTTTAATTTATTTTAATAAACACTCATACATGCATACTAATTTATTTTCATGTACGTGACAGTTCATATCATAAGATTGTTGTTATAGGATTTGTTATAACATCTCTATCATAAGAAATGTTATAAGATTGAGATAACATTCATTTGAAGTCTACAGGTAACACAATTCTCTCTACGATTGAATTTGACGCTCTCATCTTACATATTATGTTAGGTGTAGACTCTATGATAGAAAACAATCGAATTTATAAAAATTATTGGGACCTTATAACAGTTTTATAAAACAGATTATCATATATGAATAAGGCATTAAAACTTTTACACTCTGGCGAACGGTGTCTACAGATAACGTTCGATTGATTACATATGGGCACTTCCAGAGAAAAGTCTACGTACCATGAAGGAAAAATTTAAAGTTTGCTTTTTTGTATTATAAATGAGAAAAATTTAATGTTAATTAAATTTAAGAGTTCGAAAATTTTCTTAGTTGTGATGGCTAAATAAGGGGCTACAAAGTTAGGCTTCTCGTTTTAGTAAGTGTTACTTAAATTCAGGAGCATTTTTTTTTCTTAATATTCATCATATTCATTGCAAATGAAATAGTTATGTGAATTATTTTGATTCATTGTATTACAATGTGCTGAAAGCTTTTTTCTTAATGAAAGCTCAATTTTACCATCTCTAAATTTACAACAGTCTTGCCATTGACGTTTGTTCTTTACTAATTATGCAAATGTTAGTTAATTTGCTTATTTTTTGTTCTACTTAAGACAAACGTTTTTTTTTTTGTTACTACATATTAAGTATATTTATTTATTATTAAGTATATTATTACAGAGCGATACGAACTTAAGCCTAATCAAATCATAAATGTAGAAACAAATGAACAATAATAAAAACTAGCTAGAAAAAAAATTCTTTATCCAATAATCCAGCAAAAATTACTGCTTCCCAGAAGCCTTTTTGTAAGGGAGACAACGTGACAGAATCACTTGCTGTGTGGGACGTTTCTTTTTGTTGGAGATGAGCCAGCTAGAAGCAATACATTCAGCTTCCAAAAAGCCATGCATTTGTTTGTTTTGCAAAAGTACTTCACAGAAGAAATAATATCGTTAGCTAAAGTACAAAAAGGCGTAACTAACAAAAATATAATTTTACGGGTGAAGCAAGAAACTAAAAAAACTGAGCAAACTTGTACTTAAATTCCCTTGATTTTTGTTAATAAAAGCGTCATTTTTGATCGCAGAAGTGCAATATTTTGTCAAGAGATGTAGTTTAATGGCATTCATAATAATCAATCAAAAACTCGATTTTGAATTTTTTGTTAGTTACGCCTTTTTGCATTTTAGCGAACGATATATAAATTATGTGTACTCAGGTGCAAAAGTTGATGGTTTTTTTTTAATTTAATAGACCGCCTTAGTTAGTTACGTTAGTGCTTTTCAGACGAATTTTTCGAAGCTTTTGTTATCAACTAAGCAATATATTGCTTCCCTTAGTTGTTAGTGTTGCCAAATCAGATTTTTTATGCTAGGAATTCGTTAGTAAATTTAAAATTTCAATTTCGTTTTCTGCAAAACAAGGTTTGATGAATTAACAAAATTTGAAATTTTTTAAACTTTTTAGTGCTTGATGTTGAAACCAGCTAAATTCTTTTTAAATTTTATTTATATATTTTTTCGGCTCAATTATTGCACTGGATTGTTATTATTATTATTGCACAGTAGCTGAAACAAGATCTGGTAATAATTAGAATAGAGTTTTCTGCAACAGATTTTACTAATTATTCCGGAAAATCAAAGCTGGCACATGTAATTTTTTTTACAAAGTGGTTGCGGCGATTGTCTATATTTTGCTTTATTTCTTCTCTTAGTTTTTTTAGGCATTCAATTCATTTATTTTTTATTTCCTATATTCATTAACAATTTTTGAAAACAAATGTCGCCCACAATTTAATTTTATAAGTACAAAATGACTATGCTATTTTTTATACGATGGGGCAACTCAATACAAGTTTGTCCTGAGGGGATATAAAATTAAACCAATTCGAACTGAGATTTGTTCATAAATTATATTTTCTCTCTCTCTCTCAAGAAGAGATCCATCAAACTATATACATAAAAAAATAAAAGTGATGTCTCTGAATACCCGGTTATAGCTATGCTGCTTATCTATATAAAACAAACTTAATGTGTTAAATAACAATGCAAATATTTCAAAACGATTCCATTACGTTTCTTGTGTCGTGACATAAATAGCATAGCTATAAAAAAATGTCGGACAATATGGGTGCTTCCACCTTCAAAGTTTCTATGGATTTTGTAATTACTAAGTGTTTTTAAATAACCTTTATGTGATATGAAACAAATAATGTTTCAAGGAAGAGACGGAAACTTCTTTTCGAATGGTCTAGGAAATATCTGAGGGATTTTTAAGACAACGAGTTTGATTTGTCGGCTGAAGCTTTAGATAAAATGTTCACTGGGTGCACATAATACATATGGATATGTAAACATTCTTCTGTCTTTGGACGTACGAAGATATGTGTACAAGTATGCTAATTTTTTTCTTGTGTTCCATTCGTAAACTTTTATATATAGAATTTCATTATAAGTGTCACTATAAAATCGGGAGGAAAATATTTGCATTTGATTGCCATGATATATTGGAAAGTAAAATGCTCATCAATCAAAAGTAACATAATTTTTTTTTTTTCAATTTTAGCTTTATTGCTTTGAAACAAACTTTAAAGAAAAGCTGATCCCTATAGTAATTATAATTATGTATAAATGTTCTATTACAAAAAATAAATAAGTATTTTAATTCAACTACGAAAATTTTCTTGAATTTAATCTCTTGGGAATTTTACCCTTCTTACATTTCAACAAAAAGAAAGAGTTTGTTAAAAAAAAAAACTACCAGGAAATGCTTCTGAAAGGAAGTGATTTGTTTTTTTTTTTGCAAATCCTCCAGAGAAATGCACCTTGAGCAGAATGTATTTCGTTTCAAAAAGTATTTTTTAGGAATTAGCCTTCCAAAAGCACTTATCCTCAAAACTTCCTTTAAAAAAGAGTATCTTTCAGTTTCCATAAATAGCTTTTTAATCAGTAAACTTTATAAAAAACAAATTTTTCTTTTTAAAAGGGTTTTTAGATTTTAAAAAGGTAGAAACTAAGAAAGGTGATAGCTTTTTATAAAACTTCTCTTTTAAAAGGTCCTTTTGAAACAAATTCCTTTTAAAAAGTTATTTTAGGTGGCTGTGAAAGAAGTTTATTTAAAAAACTAAATTAAAAAATTATAATTGAAAGATGTTTATTTTAAAGAAATGTCTTATGAAAAAATTGATTTACTAAAAGGTACCTTTCAGAAAATTATTTTAGAAAATTAAAAAATTACTTTTTAAATAAGTATCTTTAAAAATAACCTTGGAAAATACCTTAAAAAACAATAACTTTTCAAAAATAAGTAAGTATCTTTTAAAAAAAAGTACCTTATGGAAAAAGTGCTTTTGAAAAGGTACTTTAAAAAAAAATAACCTTTGGAAAAAGCTCCTTATAAAAAAGTGCCTCTTAAAATAGTTCCTTTTGAAACTGCATTGTTGAAAAAAATACCAATAAAAAGTAAAGGGAGTTTCTTATAGAGTGACATAAGTTTAAATCATTATAAAACAAGGAAATATATTTTTAATAGCAATGAAACGGTCGTTATTGGAAAGAAAATTTTAGGAAATTAATGTTTAAATATGATTTCAGCCATGCGGCCGCTACGGCTGGGGCGTAGAAGTCGCAATCTGGAACGCCAATTTTCAACAACTTTTCTCAACATTTGTGACCGTATTTCGCCGATAACTCTTCGAATGTTGATTTCCATATATTCAATTGTTTGTAGTTTATGGGCGTAGACAAGTGATTTAATATAACCCCAAAGAAAATAATCCAATGGGCTTAAATCACACGATCTTGGTGGCCAATTAATTGGCCCATTACATGCAATTATTTTGTCATCAAAAGTTTCTTTGAGTAAATCAATTTTAGCTCTCGATGTGTGTCATGTGGCTCCATATTGTTGGAACCACATATCAGCAAGATTAATGCTGCTATAACGTTCACCATTGACAGTAACATTTAAAACATCATCGTTTTTGAAGACATATGGGCCAATTACTCCGCCAGCCCATAAAGCTCACCAAACAATAATTTTCTGTGGAGGTAATGTTGTTTCGATAAAAGCTTGTGGATTCTCCTCACTTCAAATGTAACAGTTCTGCGTATTTACTTACCCATTCAAACAGAAATGGGCTTCATTGGAAAATGGAAGAAGTGCACGATGAGTTTGACGAATAGAACAATTATTTTGCTTAAAACTTTCAACAATTTGCACGCGTTGGTCTGTTGTAAGTCGATTCATAATAAAATTTTGAAGCAAACTAAACGAAAAGCAACTATCAGCTGTTAAATGGGTGCTCAAATAAAGCAGTGTTACCAACTCAAAGTTGTGACACTCTAAAAAGTGACAAAGTACCCTTTAGAAAAATACTGTTAAGAAAGTACCTCAAGCTTTTAAGCTTTTATAAGGCTTAGAAAATATTAGTGGGCTGGAAATGTTTGTCTGTGAATATAATGGAACAAGAAATATTTTTTCCTGTGTAGCTGATTGATTACTTAACTAATTGCTTTTAAAATTTTCTCCAGTTTTTTTTTTTTTGAGTTTATTTGAATTACAAAATAACAGAAATAACGCTACTCAATATACATATATATGGTTACCTTAATGTAAAAAAGCCCTTACTCATTATTTTTTTTTTTTTTAAATCGAGATTTTTGTGTATTTTGAAAGAAGAACATTTAATTTAACGAAGACTGCTAAAATCTTGATTTCAAAAAAATAATGATATATGTAAGCTATTTTTCTATCTTTACTTGGCAACTTTTTTCCAAGGTTCTAATATCCTTACGAGTATTTATTTTGCTATTTACATTAAGCAAGTTTTATTGCTAAGCTGATTAGTCTGTAGGAGAGAGAGAGAGAGAGAGAGACGAAGGGAACATAAAAGTTTCTTTTCCCCTCGTCTCTCTTTCCTAAAAAACTAATCAGCTTAGCAATAAGACTTGCTGAGTGTAAATTAGGACTTACAAGAAAATATATGAACTTTTGCCTGTTTACAAATGTTTGTACTATTTACTTTATAAAGCCTCTACATTTTAAGTTTCCCGAAGGCATAGCATATAAGTAATAAAAACAATAATTTATAACATAATAATTTATAAATTACAAACTTCTAGTTGCAATGGTATTTTGCCATACAAAGAATAACAAAAAGAAAAAAGAAAAGTTCTAGCTTTTTAAGTGCTTACAAGGATATGGATTGAAATATTTCAGGAGTGTGGAAATGTCTTAAGGCCTTTTATTTGGAAACCAAGACTCAAAAAGTCCTAACATTATTTGCCAAATTAAATGAAATAGTTATGAGGTTTGTTAACTAAGAAATAAAGGTCCCATAAATTCGAATTTAAGTTTTACAATTACGTACTATTTATTATGGGAAACATAACAAAGACTTAAACTTTTATTGGCTTATCAAATAGATAATTATAGAAAAACTTTCTCAGGCATTTAATAAGAAAATTAAATTTTTTTATATAATAAATCTGACAATAGTTAATTTGTTTTTGGAATAATATGGGCTGGTTACTTGTTTAGTTTAATGTTGTTGCTCTGTTAAAGTAATTTATCTTTTAAATGAAAATAAAACAAAAATTTACTTTTAAGCCTTAAAAAAATGCCAAATGATGCAAAACTGCATCAAAGTGACTTTTGCAATTGTATTTGTTTCATTTGTTTAATGGAAGTGAAATAAACAAGCACATGTCCCCAACGATTTGCATTCAATGAACAACAACCCCAACTATTACAACTCCACCAGCCAGCAACAATGTGTGGCAGCTTATATCAACACCATAATAGAAAGAAATTCTAAAACCTCTGACAGAATAGCTTAAATATTACGGCGCTGAAAGTTTGCTAAAAAAAAATGAAATAGTAAACATATAATTCCACTAGAGGAAACAACAGGAGTCATCTAGCGAAAGGAATATAAAATATTTCCTGCCCCAATCTTTTAAGCATTTGAACGAACGAGAAAAGTTGTTGTTGCTGCTGCATGTTCATGACATGCTTCTTCAAATCGTATTGCGTCTGCAGCAATTTTATTTTTTTTTACAAAAATATACGCCAAAAAAAGCTAGCAGCAACTGATACCACTTCTGGTGGCAGGTTACATTGGGAAAAATAAAAAACTTGTTGCAAAAGTAAAAATATATTTGGAAAAAATTCTGCTGCAATTTATTTTTGAAAATCACTTTTTTTCCATTTACATGAAGCCTTATGAAATAAACCAGCCAGCCAGCCTGACTGCCTGTGCCTGCCTGCCTGCATCCCAGTCTTTAAATTAAAGAAAATTTAACTTTAAAAATAAAAGCGGCAAAGAACAAGCATGCCTTTTAAATATATTTAAATCCATTTACTAAATTGATGCGACTGTGCGAGTTTGCGTCAGCATCAACGCAATTGATGAGCGAGTGAAACTTGCTGCACAGCCAGCCTAAAGGGATAAAAAAAAGGGGGAAAAATATATAAAGAATTTTACACACTTTTTACAATGACAGGAATGTAGAGCACATAAATGCAACAACATAAATATGTATTTACACAGACAGACAGACATACATGCAACACCAGCTGTTGGCAATTTGTCAGCATTTGCAACAATAAAGTTAAAGACACTCACAGAAAGGGACTTCCATAGAAAATGTTGTATGTATGTGTGTATGAATATAAGAAGCAAACATACAGTACACTTAATAGTGTTTTCACACTGAATTGGTTTTAATAAAAGTTGGTTTTAATGTTAAAACCAACTGTTAAAACCTGGTTTTACCATACAAATTGTTTTTGTTTAATCCAACTTAAAACCATTTCTGAATTGGTTTTATTTTGGTTTTATGAAATGCAACCCTGTTTTCGCTGTGGTAAATTCAGTGCTGCCAAGTTAAAATGACCGGAAGCAGCTGATAATGTTTATGCCAGTGAATAACAAGAGATGTCGCTGGCAAGATTTTCAACTTAAAAATGGATGCAGCAGCAACACTAAGTAAAAAATTAAGGAAAAATAAGAGTTTTTTGAAAGGACAACAACAAAAATATTTTCATTGACCTCTGGAAAGTGAAAATAAACGATATGGCATATCGATCCACCGATAAAAAAGTTTTATTTTGTGATTTATTTGTGAATTTTTTATGTACAATAACTTGATTTCCAAGCACTTCTTTACTTTGTATTGCTAGTGCCATAATTTTAAAATATTAACTTACAAAATATACAATAATTTCCATTTTAGAGCGCATTGTAAAGTTTCTTAGTTTTTCATACAAATAAAAACAATTGTACAGTTTGTCAAATAAGTGTTATAAAAAGCAGACAAAAATACAGCAACAAACGCACGCATTTCTGCTGGAGATTTATTTTATTTTGAGCAAAGTTATTAGACAGTCTGTGAGTTAAAACCTGAATTTAACAAACTTGCAGTGTGAATGCAAAATCAGCTGTTTATGGTTTTAACGTTAAAACCAGGTTTTAACTTGCAGTGTGAAAACACTATAAGGTTTCAATAAAATAAATTTTTTTTATCTGTGCTGCTATTCAAAATCAATAATTCAAGGAAAAGTTCGTTTTAAGCGTAATTTACTGTATTTGCATTTTCACAACAAACAAGACCCTTAAGTAATTATTGCAAAATGTATTTAATTAAAATTATAAGAAATCTCCACAGTGACGTATTATTTTTAGTCTTTCTTATTATAATTTAAAATTTATTTGTGTATCTGGTCTAGTCTTTGAGACGTTTGTCTTCAACCAATTGGTTTGCGTAAAGGGTCAAAGGGAAATGAACCCGAGGGCATAAAAGCATGCTATTTATTTATTTTGTAGCGTTTGTTGATCTGCCTCGTAGTTAAAGATGTATTCTAATTTTAATTGTAATAATATCTAAGTTAAATAAATAAATAAGATAAATAAAATTATAAAGCAATTGTAATCGGCTACGAGTCTTAAGGTTAAAAAAGCATAAGTATGGAAATCAATTTTAATAAATACGATGAATCAAAAAATGCACATATTCCATTTGCAATAATGCCTGAGAGTATAAAGCAGAAATTAACTTCAACCAAACACAAAATAACGCTGATGCTGAAGGTGCAGTGACCTTTGGAAACAGCTAGTTGTTCCGTTCTACTAAGTGTTTGTCAGAATATTTACAATTAACTTTGGTGTTATTTGTTCATTAACAATTTTCACAGGTAATTTGGCCTACAAAGCGATACGAACTTTAGCCTAATAAAATCATAAATATAGAAAGAATTATAAAACATTGTTGGTAAATTTCCAAAAATCATTTTACTACATATAAAGCCGAATTACACCCTTTTGCCTAAATATCCGCTTAATGCCGAAAATTTAAAAATTTTGCTTACAAATTTCTTGCAAAAGAAATTTTTATGGTAACGATAAGTACGCGTATATTACACATAAAAAATTAAATTTGTATAAAAATAAGTTGTATTAAAAGAACTCCCTTAAACGAACCTTTTCTTTTCAAAAAGTACCTTTGTAAATGGTATCTTTTAAAAAAGAACCTTTTAAAAAGTACCTGTGTAAAAAGGACCTGCCAAATCTTCAAGAAGTACGTCTTTAACAAGTACTTTTGTGAAAAGTACCTTCATTAAAAGTACATTTTGAAAAAAGTACCTTTTGAAAAAGTACCTTTGTAAAAAGTACTTTTGCAAAAAGTACTTGCGTAAAAAGCACTTTCTTAAAAAGTAACTTCTGAAAAAGTACCTTCGTAAGAAGTACCTTTTTTAAGGTTTATTTTTTAAAAAGGTCTTGATAAAAGTACCTTTTAAGAATTAACTTTTTCATTCATTGCATTCAAGTAGAATCTAGATGATTCCTTTTTGAAAGGATCACTACACCCATCGGTGTCAACCTTTGTAGAATCGTATCTAAGTATTCTGGTATCGTGGTGCTGAGGTTGCCTAGCAACGTGAGGTCTTTCTCACAATACTTCTTGCCGCAGCTGTCAAGGACGATATAAAGAAGAGACAGTTTTCACCTGCTCTTTGAAACGAACTTCTAGGCAAAAATATAGCAAACAATCTATCGGAGGTATCACTAATATGCATAATTGACCTTATTTGTGGCCTTAACACAGCTGGGTGGATCCAGTACGACTCCTTTCTGGATTTATTATGGATACAGACTTTTTCTTTGTCCTAACCTATAGCACTCGGACGGCAGCCACGTGCCTCTGGTGGCAATGAGTAGTATTAAATTTTGAAACTATCCTTCGCCGCTGATTCTGCTACACATAATCTACGAAGGAGGGCGCTCTGATGTTACATCCCAGTAAAAAAAATTGGAAGTCATTCTGAAGGAACCACATTTTCATTGCTTCCAAAAAATCGATATTTTTAAAATGCCGACAGTTAGCAGAAAACCAATTATAAGGTTATTTTATTTATACAAAACCTTGTAATTCCTCCATAGTTTTAGAAAATAATCACTAGAATTTTTAAATCATCGATTTTTTGACAGAAATTTATGAACTAATTTTAGTCTAAAATGTAAAAGTAATTTACTTAAATTTACATAAAAACATTGTTTCGGGCTTAAATTCGTATAAAAAGAAACGAATTGGTGAAATAGGTAACTATTTACCATTTTTCCTAGATGAAAATATTATCATAGAACACAAAAAAGGAAATTTTTCTTAAAATCGCTTCCAATTCGGTGACCAGGCATCGAAAAAGAGAACTTCTTGCAATGACAACCCCATGTAAAAATCATTAGAACGGATCGAAATTTGCACTACTTCCAGCTCGCAAACTCTACATTTTCATGACTTTTTTGGAGTGTCTTTTTTTACTGGGATTAGTATTAATATCCGCTGAAGCCAATGTAGTTCAGTGACCAGTGCCTATGCTTTCATCACTTGAACTTTCCCGCAACAACTGATATAAAAGAACACTAATGCACATCAGAAAAATGCGTGGTGATGCTATTTTTAATTGACTGTCGGAAACTGGGATCGAACTCAGGACCTTCGGTTTTGTAGTCCACGTGCTACGTGGCTTCTACTTATTAAAAACAAACTATTTTTTTTAAAGAAAATTATTATTATAATTATATTAATTAATTATATTAAGTAGAACTTCCATAACTCGAATCACCATTATCCCAAATAAAATTCGACTTACGGAGACTTCGAGTTACAGATTTGTATGTGATTTGTTCTTTCAACGCTACTGCCAACCCAACTAATTCGAGTTAGAGAAAATTGAGTTATGGAAGTTCGACTGTATATATATGTGACGCGCAAAATAGAAAAGGACCTAAGGGTAAAAACCGGTTTTGTTCAGGAGAGCCATTTTAAAGATTTAAATACGTGTATCTTTGGTGTACCATCACTGAGCGTGTTGGTATTGGTCTCATTTGAAAGCGACACATCTCATGACGTCAGGAACGTGTTGGTCAACCTTGAAAACTCGCATAGGTCGTCCTTACCTCTTGATTTGTGTAGTTGGTTTTTACTGTTTTCTACCTAGCGCGCTGTTTCCATGAGTTTGATATCAATTTTGCTCGCGTTTTTTTTAGAACCCAGGATTATTTTCTGAAATTAGTAATTTTGAATTATAATAAATACTCATTTATAATTCTTTTAAATCGTGAATATCACTCTGTTAGTACGAAAATTTTTTCACATAACCTTAGAATCGTCGACTTCAATTTCATAAAACACGCATTTCTCTGGGAAGGAACACTTTTGAGGCATGGGATCTTTCTCATTCGATGCTCAGATGTTGTTCACCCTTAGGTTGTTCACCTTTATGCGCTGTCACATATATATATATATATATTATTAGAAGTCTTTGAGAGAGTTGAAAAAATTTAAAAAGTATTTTTAGGAAAAAACTTTATTACCTAATTTTCCTTAAGCAATTCAATGGGCTAGAGTCCATTGTGCCACCCTTATGTATTCGAAAATATTCCTTTAAAAAAATACTAGAGCTTATATTATTAAAAAACTATCTTTGGAAAAAATATGTTTAGAAATTTAATTTTATTAACAAGTACCTGCTTAGAAAATAAAATTTTTAAACAATTTCTTTTTTTGGAACAGCAAAACTTTAAACACCTTTTAGCTTTTTCGCTCGAATTTTTCCTCGCATTATATTAATGTGTTAGGCAAACTCCTTGACACATACATGCACACATTTTACTAAGTGCTTGCACATGTATTGGTTTTAAGTGAGAGAAACTTCTTAACATTTTTATTTCTCACCGATTAAGTTGGTCGAAGTTTTTAACTTTTTTGTTGTTGTTGCTTTTTCACAACTGAAATTTAAACCATGTTGAATAAATGTTTGTTGCAGCAGTTTTTTGTTGTACGTACGTACTCTATTTGTTTATTTTTTCTACTTTTTATTTGAATTTTATTTTTTTAAATTCAGAGCAAAACTTTTAACAGTTTCTTTAAGCCCATTTAGCCATTGTGAGTAAAATAATGTTCATGATTGATGCGATGAAATTGATCTTAAAATGTTTTCATTATTTTTATTATTTTTTTTAGATGAAACAATTAATATTTTTGCGTTATTTAAACAATGATTATTAAATGGAACATGTGTTAATCATTTAAGTTGGTTGCTGAAGCTACTGAAAACATTTTATTACGTTTTGTGCGGGTTTAGCTCGTGGAGGGGTCAAGGCAAATCGGTTTATAGATGTGGGTGTTTATTAATTCTGAAATTATTTATGCCTTAAAGCTTTTAGAAGTTGTGTTGTTAATAATGTTAAGTGCTTTAAAAAACAAACGCAATGAAATAAATTTTATTTACATTTCTAGAACATTTAAAGAAGAACATAAAAGTTTTGCTCCACTTACGGTGTTTTACAAAAATTTACTACAACTTGTTTAATGATTTGTAGTTGATTGATTATTTTTTGTAAATATATTTAAGAGACTTCTGTTGACTTGTCAACTAGCAGACCAACCGAAATTAAAGTTGGAATTAGGAAACTTTTTGCAATTGCCTAAAAGTTATCGAAGATATGGCTATGACAGTTTGGCAACTGAAAATAATGTTAACAAAGCTTCTAAATAAAGGGTGTTTTTTTAGAGTGTCACAACTTTGAGCTAGCATTACTGCTTTATTTAAGCACCCATTTAACAGCTGATAGTTGCTTTTTGTTTAGTTTGCTTTAACATTCCATTATGCATCGTGTTACACCGACGCAACGCGTGCAAATTGTTGAAATTTAGAAAACTTGAAAAAATTTAAAAATTTTATTTTCCAATAAAGCTCATTTCTGTTTGAATGGGTATGTAAATAAGCTGAATTGTTGCACTTGCACTATTGATTTTTTCAATAAGGTTTTCTTTTTGTTTTTATTAGGCGACCTAATAAAAAATAAAGAAAAAATTGTGTCTATATTCTCTGTACTTATGTATTTTCATTTAAATTCTATACCATGTACACATGTATGTACACATGTATGTACGTATGTAGTATATTGTAGATGTTATTTATTTATACATACATACATACATACACATTATGTTATATTCTTAACTGACTTACCAAGTATTGAACCAGCAAACTTCTGACTGATAGACAAGCACTCTCACCAATATGCTAACAAGCAGCCTGAAATTATTGTGCAAACATTTTTATACAAAAATGAAAAAGATCATGAAAAAAATTGTCTCTATGTCTATTTATAGATATGAAATAACAAGACACCTTATAAAATCAAGAAGATTTCCTTATTAAAAAAATCAATAAGAAGTTTTACACAAAATCATATAGGAATCTAATATAATCAAGAAGAAAACCTTATTGAACAAATCAATAAGATAACCTAATAAAATCAAAAAGAAAACCTTTTTAAAAAAATCAATTAGGCAACCTAATAAAATCAATAAGAAATCCCTTTAGTTTACAATTTATAAGAAAATTTAATAGAATCAAGAAGTTTTTCTCTATGGATTGTTTTTTTTTTTGGTGCCAAAAATAACGGAAATTGAGCAAAAAAAGTTGTGAATAATAAGATTTCTTCTTGATTTTATGTGGTTTTCTTGTTGATAAAATTAATAAGATTTACCATATAAAATTAATGAGGAATCTCTATGAAAAAATATTCGCTTCTTTCTGCTGGGATATCCCTCAGCCTAAAAACGTTTCATAGATAAAATTTTCTTGATTCTATTAGGCAAATTTTTCTCTGTGTACGAGTCACTTCACTTCCTTAGTTTTCTAGTTTAACACACTTACATTAATTTTCCTTAAAAATACAAGTTCGTTAAACAGGATTAGTTTTGATGTACAAAACGAAAGCAAATTTTCCGGGAATTACTTAATCCCCTGCGACAGCAGTAAAAGAAGAGAGCGAAAGATTAATCTATTTAGTTATACATATGCATGTCAAAATAAACACATACGAGTACATAGAAGAAAATAAATGAATGAGTGTAATACAACACACTGGTTTAATTAATGAACACTAATTCGCAATTAATCAATCAATCAATCAACATGAGTGCTGTCATTTGGATTTGAATTCTATTCTCCTGTTATAAAACTCACACGCCTCCTTTCCCTTCTACACATACATACATATGCTGAAATTAAGCGTGCTAAAACTATAACATATTTTAGGGCAAATTTTCTTTAAACAAATTCACCACTCAGGCGCAGAGTTAAATGGAAGTCAATTAATTTTAATAGTTCTAAAAAACCCAAACAATTTAATTTTATAAATTTAAAAATTCTTTTCTCTTTTAATTTTTTGTAAACAAAAACGTTTAAACATACATATGTACATATAAAATCTAAAAATTTTTATTTATTTGGAGTTTAGTAAAAAATGAAATATTAGTTAAAAAAAATAACTTTCTATTAAAGTAGTTTTATTTGTGGTTTGTTTTACTAAATAGATTTTCAAATAAAATTTAATTGAAATAAATGTGTGAACATTTATATTTGTTGTATGTTGATTCTTGCACTAGGACACACGTATAAACATGGGCTCTTACAACAACTTTAGCTACAAATTAAGTATATATTAAAATGTATTATGTGTTTAATAAATGTTCATTAGTGTTATTTTCTAAGAAGAATTAAAGTATACACTGAAAAAATTATTTTTCAAAAAATCAATGAATGAAATTCATTGACGAAGATTCATTAATATTTTTCTAAAAATACCTTGTTTCAATGTACCCACCCATACATTGTTGCAATGAAAATATTCATTGAAATTTCATATGAACCTAAATGTACATATGAAAGATACGTTGGAAGCATTTATTAAAGACAAATATCAAAAATTTTAATGAACCTGTTCCTGGACTCAACGTACCAGTACATTCATGATACATATACATGTACATTAGGGGTATAACCAATTTTTTGGCATAGTACTATGAGGTCAACCATGTCCTAGTAACCACGAAAATCATAATCTTTTGTAATGTAAAAAAAAGTTCTCGCACCAATAGGTTTTTCTAAATCAAAGAAAGACATTTTGGGGCACTTAAAGCTAATAAAAATATTATTTTACATAATCTTAAATTATTTCGAGGCCTTCTTAATGCAATATTGAATATTCATAATTTTATACGCTGTTTTTTATTTATTTTTTTAAATAAACATATTATTAATTTTTCTTAACCAAAAAGAAAATTAAAAATTTTCAAAATTTCATCGCGGCTGGTGTGTGAACTTCTTTGACCTTCCCTTATAGTTTTTTATGCTCTATCGGACTGTGCTATAACAATTTTCATATTTAAAAAAAATGTTAAAAAGTTATATCCCTAATGTACATATATATCAAATGCATTGGCTCTCTCTCTCTCATACTTGCAGTCTGAGTATATTTATCGTTTGTGTATATAAAATGGAATGGAAGGTGTGTATGTGTATGTGTGGCCGTTTGAAAATATGCCTTATGTGTGTATGTAAATAAAATAGCCCTGTATATACGCATGTATATCCGATTAAAAATCCGAGTATTTTAATACTAGTGGGTATGATTGTGTATATAAAATGGAATGGAAGGTGTGTATGTGTATGTGTGGCCATTTGAAAATATGCCTTATGTGTGTATGTAAATAAAATAGCCCTGTATATCCGCATGTATATCCGATTAAAAATCCGAGTATTTTAATACTAGTGGGTATGATTGCAGCTCATATAATCTATTAATTTTAGCTGCTGTCGTTTGTGCTGCGTAATCTAAAAAAATGTGTAAGAACATAGTTGTCAGCTGCTTATGGTTTTACGTATTCGGTTTAAAATTAATGCCAGTGCTGCCATTTTGCGTGTTTTCTTAGCTACACGAATTAATAGTTGTTTGAAGGCCAATATTCAAAGAATAATTAAAATTATACTTTTGTCATTCTTGGGTACATATGTGTTTTTCACAGCTTCTGAGGGGCTGCGTAGTACTTAACTGAAGTTAATTAAAATTCATCTTATAGGCAAAAATCTCTATATAATTATATAAAACTTAGAATTTTTTTATGCTTTAATATTCTAGTTTATTTATATAAATAAACGAAATAAACAATAAGAAATGTTAATTAATTATTAAAAATAATGAAAATCTAAATAAATCGATTATGAATGGCTGAGAGAGAATTTGGATCAAGGCTGGCCACTGAGAGAACACCAAGAGTAATGCAGTATGTGTATTAATTTTTATAAGAAGCCGATTGATGTTCCGCACTCTTGTGTCAGTTTGGACAGCCTTGATTTAGATAATAATGGATAGTTATACTCTGCCACAATGCAACTGTTATCTTTTTTTTAAATTAATTATAGCAGGTTTTACCATCAATATTGTCTACATTTTTCGATAATTTTCTTAAATATTGGGTAACAGCTGCAATTGTACGCTAACAAGTTGCTGAACTAAAATTATTTAACTGTTTTCAGTTGGTTAGTTTAACCAATTTCCAAAACTTTTTAAAATTACCTAGAGTGTTTTTTCCTATGTATAACTACTTAAATATAATTATAATGAAATTTGTTACACCGAAAGAATTTTGCTTCATAAGTCCAATGAAACAATTTCATTAAAATTTTTTCAAAAATCAAATGATAATTTCACAAATCCAATGAAAATTTCATGGTTTCGTAAGAATTTTCAGAAAGTTCCACTTAACCGTATATATTTTTTGATACCTTTCGATTAAATGTTTGAAAACTAAAAAGTTTTTGTTATTGTAGGGGGTCTACCTACAACCTACAGTCCGCTATATAAATTTAAAAAAAGTATAATTCTGTAGCACTGTGTTATTGTATGCAGGTCAATATTTGTGTAAAGAAAAAACTCACAGCAATGTAATATAAAAAAAACCTGAATCTGACAGTAATTTTTAAAATTAAAAAAAAAACAACATACCAACATATATATTTTTACCTTAATTGAGAAAGGTCCTAACGGTCATTTCTTTTTTGAAATCGTTTTTTTTTTTTGTATATTTCGATAGAAGAACAGCTAATGTATTGAAAATGGCAAAAATCTCGATTTCAAAAAATAATAAGTTAGGACCTTTCTAAATTAAGTTTGTAAATTATAACGATGAATAGTTAATTTCAGTAAAAGTAGAGTTTATGTTAAACAACACATTGATAAGCTTAAGAGAATGTGTGTTAAGGTTTTTACCGATATTTCAAAGGTGCCTTATCTAATAAAAGGATATACATAAAATTATCTTTACAAACAACTTTTTATGTAAACATTTTCTGCGAAGTGCTAGCTTTTGATTTCTTTTAACAAAAACCTGTGTATAAATTATAAAAAACCAATACTATTTCATTCAATTCAAACTTCTCTAATTTTTTTTTTGCTTATGTGTTTTATTCCACTAATCTGTATATGTAGATAATTTATACTTTTTGCTTATTTTAATATATAAATGTAAATTAAAACAAAGAGAATTAATACCTTTTTCAAACTGTCAAAACCATAACTGCTACAAAATTTGCTTCACTGGCAAAAAAAAATAATAAGGATGTTAAAATTAGACGTATAAAATAATTGAATTTGAAATAATGAAACTTCAGAACAAAGAGGATAATTTCCTAAAAGTAGCCATGAAACTTAAGTACGTGTCAGTTGTATTTTTAATATAAATATTATATAATAATATAAAAAATATAATTATAACTATTGATTAAGAAGTTTTGTTTGTATATTTATGATTTGATTAGGCTAAAGTTCATGTCACTTTGTAAGCCAAATTACATGTGATAATTATTAATGAACAAATAACACCAAAGTTAGATATTCTGACAAACGCTTAGTAGAACGGAACAACTAGCTGTTTCGCAGGCCACTGCACCTTTAGTATCAGCGTTCTTTGTGTTTGGTCCACTGTGTATTATCTAGATTCATCGTATTAAAATTTGCTGAAAGCTTTTTTTGTAATGAAAGCTCAATTTTACCACCTGTAAATTTACAACAGTCTTGCCATTGTCGTTTGACATTTACTAATTATGCTTATGTTAGTTAATTTGCTTATTATACCCTTTACCAACAAAAATGGTAAAAGGGTATATATAGGTTTGTCATTCCGTTTGTAATTTCTATAATATCAATAAGCGACCCATAAAATATATATATTCTGGATCCTTATGCATAGGGAAGACGAATAAGCGATGTCCGTCTGTCCGTTTGTCTGTACGTGAAATCGGTTTTCCGAAGCTCCCAGAAAAGCTAGAGACTTCGTTCTTGGACTGGTGTGTCAGAAATTTTCCAAAATAGATTGGTATTGAAATTCAGCAAAATCGAGCAGACGATTGCAGAGCTGGAAAACTTAAACTTTATTTTGCCATATAAAGTAACTAACGAAAACAATTTTTTTTTAATAAATAAACTTATTTTACACTTCAGTACGACTAAAATTGGTATTTTAAATTAAAAAAATATGAAAAAAATTAAAGAGACGTTTCCAGGGTTAGAAAAATTTAACTTTTTGTGTTATGTAAAATTAACTATGTCTAAAACTATATTAGTATTTTCTCGAGAACCGTAAAAGCTAAAGACCTGAAATTTGGACACAGTGTGTAGACCTTTGGCCGCTACAACAACAAATACATGAGAATTGGAAATTAAAGGGTGTTCCAAAACGAGCAACGAAAAATGTTAAAATCCCATGTAATATACATACAATTGTATGTATGTATATACACTTGAAATTTGTAAGTTTAGTGAATTTTTATATAGACTACAAAAATTAACACTAAAATTTCCAAAAATTTAAATTAAAGGGTGTTCCATCAGTTAATGCAATTTTGACTATGCAATTTTGACAACTTGCTGTATCTTGGAAACCGTAAGAGCGAAACTCTTGAAATTTTCAAAAACGGTAAAACTAAAAAAACAAAAAAATTATAAAATCGCCAAAACGAAAAAAATCGCCAAAAACAAAAAAAAATCGCCAAAACGAAAAAAAGCACCATATTAAAAAAAAATTCTAAAGCTAAAATAAATCGCATAAAACGGAAGAGTTGCTAAAATGAAAAAAAATCGCCAAAATGAAAGAAAATCGCTGAAATGAAAAAAATCGCCAAAATGAAAAAAAAAATCGCCAAAACGAAAAAAACCCAAAAAAACAGAAAAAAGTCGCCAAAATGAAAAAAAAACCCAAAACAGGAAAAAATCGCCAAGAACAAAAAAAAAAAATTGCCAAAACGAAAAAAAAATCGCCAAAATGAAAAAAATCGCCAAAACGAAAAAAAACCTAAAAAACAGACAAAAAACGCCAAAATGAAAAAAAAAAATCGCCAAAATGAAAAAAAAACAAAAAAAAAAAAAGAAAAAAATCGCCTAAATAAAAATAAAAACAAAAAAAATCACCAAAATGAAAGA
Organism: Tachina lurida; assembly: GCA_944452675.1. Taxonomy (NCBI): domain Eukaryota; kingdom Metazoa; phylum Arthropoda; class Insecta; order Diptera; family Tachinidae; genus Tachina; species Tachina lurida. Next base: position 193,332,368 of record OX101752.1, on the reverse strand, counting down.
AAATCGCCAAAATGAAAAAAATCGCCAAACGAAAAAAAAACCTAAAAACAGACAAAAATCACCAAAATGAAAGAAAATCGCCAAAATGAAAAAAATCGCCAAAACGAAAAAAACCCCAAAAAAATCGCCAAAATGAAAAAAAAACAAAAAAAAGAAAAACGATAAACCCAAAAACAAAAAAAAAAGCGCCAAAATGAAAAAAAAATCGTCAAAATGGGAAAAATCTCCAAAATGAAGAAAAACCCAAAAACAGAAAAATATCGCCAAAATGAAAAAAACCTCCAAAAACAGAAAAAATCGCCAAAACGAGAAAAAAGCGACAAAACTGAAAAAATCGTTTGAGCTGAAAAAAAACTTCAAAAAAGCAAAAAAGCCTACCTTTCGTGCGGGATTCAAAGTCGCACTACTGAATTTTTTAATATTAAAGGAATTAAATGAAACTAGGTTCTTTCTTATTTCGTTTTTGCTTCGTTCACTTAACATATTTTATGTATTTTTTAAAGAACTAGATTGGTATCAATAATCAGAAAAATCCAAAATTATGACTCCAGGGTTGGAAAACTCACACTTTTTGTGTTATGTAAAATTAAATAGGTCTAAAATTTTTTTTCTTTATAAATTGAATATATTTTATGCTTCTGAAAGAAAAGTTTGGCGTATGAAATTTGAAAAATGAAAATTATATCTCCAAAGATGGAAACTTTAAAAAAATTATAATTTTTTTTACAAAACAAATATGTATGTATGTATGTATCTGTATACTATATATATGCACGTACGTTGGTAAAGGGTATATAAGATTCGGCACAGCCGAATATAGCACTCTTACTTGTTATTGTTTGGTTTGTTGATTAAGCACCATCTATATGTATTTCATTCCTTTTAAAGGAACTCTTCAGTAGACTTCAACCCTCTCTGTTAAACCAATCTGTTAGTGCATTCTATTCTGTTCTCTTCACATGTGAAAAAGGTAGGTATATAAGAAATATGCATATACACAAACACATAAGCCAATGCAGATGCCAGACACAAACAATAACAAAGAAATTGTAAAGATTAAACAAGAAATTTCAATAATTTCTAATATTTTACTCACCTTAAATCTATTTACTTACATTTTAATGAAGAAAGCTTAAAATGCCTCTAAAAAGACTTGTAATTTATTCTTGCCTCCAAAAGTTTTTTACATTTTAATGTATACAACAATTAATCAACAGCAAAAGGTAATAAACTTTATATTAACGTCATTAAAAAAAGGCCACTTAAAAAAAAAAATAAACCTTTATATTATCTTGAAACATCATTTTAATTGTTATGGGAGAGATTAATTTCAAAAAAAGTTTTTTTTTCTTTAAAAAAGGGTACGAAAAACTTCTCGACAGTTAAAAAGAGAAGGGAAAAATAAATTTTCAACTAAACAAAGAAGAGTATCTGTAATCGCAATTTATTAATTAAAAAATTCTTCAACCTCAACAAGTGAAAATGTATTTACTAAGAAAACAAAGGAGATTAAATGAAGTCGAAAGGGATTATGCTTTTTTTTTCTCCTACAAAAACTTAAAGTACAAAGTATACTCGTAAGCCAAGTTTTAAATAAAGGCTAATGAAGGATAAATTTAAATACCATGCGAAAGCACAGTATCCCACAAAAATTATCAAAAAGAACATTTTGTAAAAGGCACTTTCTTACAAGATACGTTATCGAAAAAAGTACTATTTCCAAAACAGTACACTTTCTCAAAAAGTTTTTTTTTTCAAACAGGTACTTTAAAAGGTACTTTTTCATAGAATACTTTTTTCAAAAGGTAGTTTTTTCAAAAGTTACTTATTTCGAAAGGTAAATTTTCATTACATTACAGGTACTTTTTTCAAATGGTACTTTTTTCAAAAGATAATTTTGAGACATTTTTAGATTTAATTGAAATGTACTAAAAAATATTGCAGTCAATAAGAATTGAAATTATTGAACTTAAGCCCAATTAAGAAATTACTTTCTAATTAAAAAGATACTTTTTTTCAAAAGGTACTTTTTTTAAAAGATAGTTTTTTGAAAAGGTACATTTTTCAAATGCTTCTAGTTGAAAAAAGTACTTTTTTCAGATTGGTGAATTTTTTTCAAAAGGTACTTTACTTTTTCAAAATGTACTTCTTTCAAAAGGTACTTCTTTCAAAACGTACTTTTTCCATAATGTACTTCTTCAAAAGGTACTTCCTTCAAAAGGTAATTTTTCAAAAGGTGCGTTTTTCGAAATGTGCTTTTTTCAAAAGGAACTTCATCAAAATGTGATTTTTTCAAGAGGTGATTTCTCAAAAGGTACTTTTTTCAAAATGTAAGTAAGAAATATACCTTTTTCTTACGGTACCTTTTTCAAAAGGTACATTTTCTTTAAGAGACACTGTTCAAAAGTTGCTTCTTTCAAAAGATATTTTTGTAAAGGAATTTTTTATAAGGTACATATTTCAAAAGGTACTGCTAACAAAACATACTTTTTGAAAGGAAACTTTTTCAAAAAGTACTTTTTTTAATGTAATTTTTTAATAAGAGACCTAATTTTTAGTAAAATTTTTTCAAAAAATAGTTATTAAGAAATTTTCTATTTTAAAATACACTTTTTTTAAAAGGCATTTTTTTCAAAATGTACTTTTTTAAAACGTATTTTTTCAAAAGGTAATTTTTGAAAAGGTTCGTTTTTCAGAAGGTGCTTTTTTCAAAAGGTACTTTTTCAAGAGGCGATTTTTTCAAAAGGTACTTTTTTATAAAAGTATTTTTTCAAAAGGTCCTTTTGTCCAAAGGTACTCTTTTCAAAATGTATTTTTTTATAATGTTATTCTATCGAGTGGTAACATAACCAGTAAGAAATATACTTTTTTCTTGTGGTACATTTTTCAAAAGGTACTTTTTCTTAAAAGGTACTGTTTTTAAAACGTTTTTTTTTTCGAAAAATTCTTTTTTTAATATGTCCTTTTTTCAAAGGTAATTTGTTAAAAGGTAATTTTTTTAAAAGGTACTTTATTAAGAGGTACTTTTTATAAAAGGTACTTTTTTAATATATATATTTTTAAAAGTACTTTTTAAAATATATATTTTTAAAAGTACTTTTTAAAATATATATTTTTAAAAGTAATTTTTTAAAATATATATTTTTTTCAAAATTTACTTTTTTAAGATGGTACCTTTTAAAAGTATTTTTTAAGATCTTTTTGTTGTGTTTCTGTTGACGTATTTGAACTTGAACTGAGACTATTTCAGAATAGATAAAGAAAAAAGTTTGCAACGTTTGTTTATCGATTACTGTTAGGGGGAGTTTTATTAAACGTATGTTTTAAAAAGTACCTTTTGAAAATTTTCTTTTTAAAAGTTGCTTCTATAGAAAACAGGAACTGGCTTGTTAGTAAATTTTTTAGTACTTTTTACCCGAATGCGCGTGTGTCTATGTATATTCCTTTGCGGCACTATATAGACCGAACGCGTCGATCGATTTTGATCTTTCTTACATCAATCGATTTGCCTTAATCCTGGGAATGTCACTAAAGATATGACAGTAGTAGACTCAATATGGCGGCCAACAGAGGCCATTTTGTAAATACGAAAAAATAATATAAAAAATCGACCAACGATATCAAACTGGCTAGCATTAGGCAGGTATTTTAAAATAATCTTTGGGTTTCTTTTATGATTTTCCACTTCGAATGAACATCTAGGATATTTAACGGCTCAAAGTTGGCAGTAGTCGAAGGTTTTTTTATTATTTTAATTACTTCTTATTACCAATTTGAAATTGATTTGCTGGTGGTTCAGCAATGTCTATATGCATTTCATTGTTGCTGTAACAAATCGTCAGTAGACTTCAACCACACATTTTGAACAGTCACAAACCTCTTATCTTATGTACAGACTTTCAAAAACTATTTGAGAATTCACAAATAATAATATTTTTGAAAATCGCAAAAGAAAAATAAGCATAGTAGGCTTAGTAACTTATACAAAACCCAGCAAATAATTTATATTCGATATGAATCCATTCTATTTTTCTACACCTTTATACAATTAGAAATCCTTTGGATAACAATAAAAGTAATTATAAGGCAAAATGAAAAATAAAATCTAAATCTAACATTTAAGAAATTTATTATTCGACATATTGTCAAGTTCATCCCAATTTCAAATTGGGATGAACTTGACAATATGTCGAATAATAAATTTCTTAAACTTCTTATTACCGAATAATATTTAAAAAGGTAACTTTCGAAATGTTATTTTTTAAAAGGTACTTTTTATCTAGTATTTTTTAAGGGTTATACTTTTTTTCTTCAAAAAGTACTTTTCTAAAAAGTACTTTTCTAAAAAGTACTTTTCTTAGAGTTGTTTTCTTAAAAGCTTTTTTTTTTTGAATGGTAATGGGTGTTTTTTATTGAGGTATAGAACTTTAAGTTGGCATCACTTTTTTAACTGGCGGCCATTTTGTCAGCTGTCAAGTGATTAATATTTAGTTTGGTTTGCCATTTCATCATGAACAGGTTGACAAAAGAACAACGCTTGCAAATCGTGCAAATTTATTTCGAAAATAATGGTTCAGTTCGCGAAGTTTACCGCAAGCTCCGTCCATTTTATGGTCGACATAATCGTCCATCAGAGCAATTAATTCGGTTAACCATGGATCGTTTTCGCACTACGTTTACCCTATGTGATAATACGCATCCGCAGAGACGTCGAACAGTGCGCACCGAAGAAACAATTGCCGCTGTAGAGCAAAGTGTTGAAGAGGACCCGAATGAATCGATTCGCCACCGTGCACAGCAATTGGAGCTTTGTCCATCAACTTTATGGAAGATTTTGAATGTGGATGAGTTGTGGTTCCAACAAGACGGCGCTACATGCCACACAGCGCAAATCACAATCGATTTATTGAAGGAAACATTCGATGAGCGCATAATTTCGCGGAATGGACCTGTCAATTGGCCACCAAGATCGTGTGATTTGACACCATTGGATTATTTTCTTTGGGGATATGTGAAGTCGCTCGTCTACGCCAACAAACCAGAAACGTTAGGGGACTTGGAAGCCAACATTCGTGGCGTTATTGCCAACATACGGCCCCATATGCTCGAAAAAGTGGTTGAAAATTGGACCTGTAGAATTGGCTTTATTCGAGCCAGCCGCGGCGGCCACATGCCCGAAATCATATTTAAACATTAATGGCATAAAATTATCCTTCCAATAAAGCCAAATTGATGGACATTAAAAAGATTTTCTTGTGTTTTATTTCAATATTGAAGTTCTATACCTCTAAAAAAAACACCCTTTACTTTTGCACCTTACTTCAGTAAATCTTCCTGTCGAAAATGAAAATGTTGTTTTTTTGCTGAAGTTGCTTTTTAAATGTTTATTTCTTATTTCTCCCATTGTGTTGTTGCTAAAGTCTCAGCTGTTTGTTGCTTTTAATCCTGGTTTTTTAATATAATAAACTAATCTTGAAGCCCAAGTGTTCCTCAAACTTTCAATATTTTCTAAATTTTAAATATTCCTTTACTCTGTTTATCTTGTTAATTTTCTTCTGGTCGTTTTTTGTTTCCGGAAACTTTTTATAAATTGCGGTATTTTCACTCTTAATTAAAGCATATTACTGGAATAGAAAAACAATATGAAAGCAAAACGACAAATAAAACTGGAAAAAGTTTAAGAAAATGTAAAACATAATGAATTAAATGGAAATCTGCCTGCTTGCCTGCCTCTTTTGTGCAGACACAGACGTTTTGGTGCTTTTTATTAAATTGCTAAAGAATTGCTGGCTTTTCTGTGTATCCACACAGTACAAATGAAGAGCATGAAGTGAAATAAAATGCCATCAATCTTATTTTTCTAAATATACCAAGACAACAACTACCTTCAAAATATTTATTTTATTTTTGTTTTAGTTTGCTGATTTGCTTCTTGCGGCTGTGAGAAGTAAGAAAATAATGTTAGGAAGACAAAAAGAAAAACCACACTAACAAAATATAGAAAACCTGCTGCTCACGTCAATCTGACAGTCTGCACCTAAAAGCCACAAAGTGAAAATTTTCCATAACTTCATGTTCTAATAAATAAATAAGAGTATTACTTGGATGTTAAGAAAGCCAAAGTATGTACTTGAAATGAAATTACACTCAACAAATTGTGAAATGTTTGAATATTTTATTTTCTTTAAATAATATTTAATAGTCACTTTTACCGCAGAAATATTTGAAGCGCTGCTTTTGGGTTTTTTTTTTTGGTTTTATGATTTGTAATTTGATTTTAATTAAAGCAAAAGATGTGATTGTTATGCGATTTTACTCTTGCGCTAATTTGCTTTTTTTGGTTCAATTAAAATAGATGTGTATGTATGATATATTTGTAGAACATTCTATTTCAATGTTTCATAATGCTGTTGGCTGAAGTAGCTAGTGATTCGATTAAAAAGCAAGCGAAAGTTTTCGAGAGCCCGACTACGATCTCAGACTCAGTCATATTAACATTATAGATTTTTGTGACATTCACTTCACCGATATTTGTTGCAGTGAATTTTTGGCGTGATAGAATAATAAATCAAATGGCTATATAGCTCAAAGCGATGTGACTGCTTTACACTAGAGGAACTGCAGAGTATGCCAAAATATAGCTATGCTGTTTATTGCATGATACAGGAGTCTGGACGTGACTTTCGTTACAAAAATAATCCACACTATTACAGTTATAAATTTATTTTTGTTTTGAATTCTTTGTACTTAAATTGTTTAATTTTGTTTTGTTCCGTTCTTTGAAGTGAGTGAAACAAAAACAACACGAAAACAATGAGAACGATTGCTCAATTTATTTTTGTTTTGTTTTTGCATATGAGCACAAACCAGAGAACACAGCTGATCGCCGGCTAACGACAGCCACCGGCCACAAACAATACATATATTTAATCATATGACGTTAGAAAAGAAAATAATCTATCTATGTATACAAAACAGGATGTGTGTATATATGTATGTAACGTATGGACTCCAAAACGGCTGGGCCGATTTTTATGAAATTTTCAGTTAATCTTTAGAATATTCAGGCGGGTGACACTGTGAAGTCTGACTTTTGATTTTTGGTCTGCTGGCAGAGGGGCGTGACAAAATCTAGTTTTCATATTGCACCACGCCATATATACACGCAAAGAAAAAATATGGTTGAGATAACCATAATCAAACAGCAACATACTATGATTGAATTATATGGTTGCAGTCAAATCATATTATTGCCAATGAAAAAGCAAAGTTTAAATAATATTATTTTCTGAGTTAATAATAATATTATCTACAAAAGCAATTAACTTTGTCATACCTAATATTAATAATAATAATAAGACAACACTATTATTAGATGTGACTAAAACGTAATTGATACTTACCATACCATGTTCTAATATTATAATAATAATATTGTTAAATACGACCATAGTATTATTTTATGTAATAATAATATTTTCTTTTTTAATAATATATTTATTGGCAAGTCTTTTGTTTAACACAGCTGTGCGGTAAATCCGAAATAAAAATAAATTAATATTGTTGAAATAAAATGTATGTTTGTATGTATAGAAATGTATACTTACATATATGTATATACACGAAATACAAACACATCTGTATAAAGAGATATACATACATACATATATGCACATATTATTTTTATTTATCTACCCTTTTGTTTTAACTTTTTTTATTTATTTAAGTTAACTGACAGAAGATGTTTCTGAAAAAGATGTTTTTAAAACTTAACATAGTATGGTTTTGGATAACATTATATTGTTATTTACATCATATTATTTTTACACAATAATACAAATTATATTGTAGTCATAAATTTTTAACAATATTATATTGTTAAACTCTAACCATATCGCACTTTCTATGAATATAATAATATAATTATTAAATTCAAACATTACTCTGTTTATTGTAACGAAATTAGTGTTTAAAATAACAATAACTAGTTTTTAACGACCACACATTTGTTTCAGAGAACATAATATTGTTTTCTCAACCATTTTACAACCATATCTTTTCTTTGCGTGTATATATATTTATTTTTTTCTTGCGGGAAAGGGAGGGGTAGCGAAGCACACTGGGTTAAGCTAGTGGGAAATAGATGCACACGTTTTGAAATATTTGCAGAGAATTTGACTTCATAATATAAAATTTTTTTTATTGCATTTTTATTTCACACATGAAATTTATTTTATATAACGAAGCAGTACAGCTATAAGCGCATGTCCCACGGGTGTCATACATTCAGTTCCTGCAGTCAGCATAAATCAACTAAGCAAAGATCTAAAACGTAAATATCTATTTCAATTATTATAAGGAGGTTAAGGCTTATATGTTTGAATGATTAAAAAACGTTTTTCATGTTCATTTACTTCTCTTCCTCAAGATTTGATTTTGCATGCGAGTTATGAGGAAGTATATCCACACAGAAAAAAAAATAACAATGTTAAATCACCATGCAAAAACTTTGGTTTTAAATCATATTAAATTTACAAGAAATTATGGTGTCTATTCTGGAATACGCGCCGATTTGGTGATAGTTACTTGGAAAACAAAAACAAAACTGAGTAAATGTAAATTTTTTTCTTATTTATCATGCAAAATTCAGCGTTTACAAAAGAGAGATATATATAGAGCGAGAGAGAGAAATCCATTGAAATTCCCACGTGTAGTTCATTTTAGAAATATATGGTAAGCAAAAATAAATTTTGAAGCTTTGTTTTTGTTTTAATGGAAATTTTCACTACTTTGACGCTTTTTCCACAATAGCCACCATATAGTGTTTAAGTGTGTCGGTGTTTATTTGCTTTTTTCATAGTTGCACCACATTGTTTTGCTTAGTTTTGTGACTTGTTTTTCTGTTGTTGTAAATAGAAAAACTTAGCATTACCATTAAAAATTTCCTGCTTCTGGATGGCAGGAAATGTACTTGTCTTTCATGCGGAGGATCTCAGGTTCGAGTCCTGGAGGCAAGACAAAGTAACTTCGCAGCTTATACTTTTTTAACTATAATTTTTCAAATAAATTGTATGTTAAATAATCAAGTAAATAATGTTGAATTCAATTTTATTCATAGGTGTATGTATCTATTCAACGTGGTTCTTCGTGTTATTTCACTTTCGAATGTACGTTGTTTCAACTTAAAATAACTTTGATTCCAAATTAATTTAACAGTACGGAAATGTTCAATTAATATGAAATAAAGTTATTTCAAAAGCAAAAATTTTCTTAAGTCTTAAGTAGTAAAAATAAGCAAATTAACTAACATTTGCATAATTAGTAAAGAACAAACGACAATGGCTAGACCATTGTAAATTTACATATGGTAAAATTGAGCTTTCATTATAAAAAAAAAAGCTTTTAGCAAATTGTAATACGATGAATCAAAACAATTCAAATACTCCATTTGCACTCAAAAGCTGAGTAATAATAATTATCACATGTAATTTCTCTTACAGATCGATATGAATTCAATCCTAATCAAACCATAAATATAGAAACAAATGAAGTTCGAACAACAATAATAATAAAACTAACAAAAAAAAATTTTTTCGTCGTTTGCTACGCTTGTAGGCTAAAAGGTTGAATTGATATTAATGAAATGCAAAATATATAAAGCTGCATCTAAAAGTTAACATAGGTTTGCAATTTGGCACAAACTAATTCCGAGCCTGCAAAGTTGCAGGTGTGTAAATAATGTAAACGATTAAGCTTGTCTTCAAAGTATACAATTAAAATTTCTTTAAATTAAATAAATATATAATACTTATGCTGCTGTTTTATGACTTTCCAGAGCTTTGCACAAAAAGTTTATTATATCTGGTAAGAAGAGATGGTTTTTTGTCGAAGTTTTCCAATACGACACGACCAGAACACAAATACTAAGATTTTCAACACGTACGAAATACGCACGCAAAAAATTCTCTCAGCACGACACTGCACGAAATCAAATTGAATAGCAAATATATTCAAATAAATATATATTTTTGTTTATTTTAAAACTTTAAGCTTTAGAGACCCATACACCTCTCAACCAGTTTGGTAATGTTGCGTGTTTGACGATACAAGATATTAAACTTGCATAAATATTTTACACCCAAAATCATTTCACGACACGCGCTCATCTCTGCATCAGCTGATGTTACGGTTAGAAAGTGTCACATCTCATACTGTCTTTCTCCCACTGTGCTTGCAAATATTTCGATAGATGTCTATGCACATGACAAAACTGTTCTCACGTAAATATTTGAATTAATGCAATTTTGTGGAAATTCTTATTTAAAATTTCATTCTCTATGATACAATTTTCATTAGAAATATGTGTTATACGTGTGTTATTTTGCGGTTTGTTTGATATGCTTAAGTAAGTATACTGCTGAAAGATGTTACGAGAAATATGCATGCATATTTGCAACATACCACAAGATGTTGAAAATGGATTTTTTAGTAAAAAAAATAAATAAATAAATTAAAACAACAAGCATGAGTTGATTCAAACACAATCATGTTCGTTCAGATGTGCTTGTATATTTACACAAACATACATTATATATGTATTTGCATATACTTGCATATATATAAACATACTTGGAATATTTATGTAAAGATGTTTCAAATAAGTAGAAATTGATGGCGACAATTTGTGGCAGCTGATGTTACACCACGTTGGCTATTGACACGCTTGTGCAAAAAGTCTAAATAAAAAAAATCACTATTTTATATGGCTGAGCTTAAAACTGTGTGTCATGTGCACCAAAAAGTGTAACCACTAATTAATAATGAAAAACTGTTTGTCTCAAACACCTTTTTATTAAGTTAAACAGTTTCATACATAACTAATAGACATTTTTATAGCACCCAACATGATTGGAAACTGTTTAAATCAATAAGTATATGTCTGAATCAAACAGTTCTTCAGTAGTAATTAGTGGTTATGCTTTTTTGGCCGCATGGCACATAGATGTAAGCCCGGCCCTATAAACCAACTTGAACCCTTAGTTAGGTCTAATCTCTTTGCCATGTTGAATGACAATAGCGCCAGAGGCCATGGGTTGGAACCACCATCGCCAGCTTCAGATCCATCTTTTTGACCGCATAAGAAGATCTTTATTTAAACGAAAGGAAGTCAAAGTCTAGGCACTGGCCTCTTCAGAACAGTAGTTATTTTTGGTCTAATCGAAATGTTACATTCTTTCGGAAAGGGATAGTGATAAAGAAGACTTCATTCTATTACAACTCTGCTTTTTGCACGTTTTTTTAAACGCTGCCATGTTGCAGCGCCTCTGGTGTCAATGAGGCATATTAAATTTTTGCAGTTTTGTTTGATAACAATTTTATTAATTATTTTACTTTGGCGATGATTCTGCTACACAATACCGATATAAAGAGAGTACTCTAGTGTTACATTAAGATTATTATCTGCTCAAGTCAGTATAGTTTAGTGAGCACTAACTACGGTTTCATCACTTGCACTTTCCCACAATAACTGATACAAAGGGACACTAAAGTACATCAGAAAAATGCGTGGTGTTGTTATTTAATGACTATCGGAAACAGGGTTGGAACCCAGGACCTTCGGTTTTGTTGCGAAAGTGCTAACAAGTTCAGCCAACGCCACTAACTATAGACATTCGAAAATAGTAGATAAGCCAGTGATAAAGATTTGATGACTGAAGTTTAGATGTTTGAATCTTTGCAATGTGTTTTCACCAAAAAATTACCTTTTCTTAGTTGATTCTCTGAAGTGACAAGTCCCCATCTTCAAGGTCTAGATAATCCAAATTATTGGTCTAATTTGACTGGGTATATATAGCAGAGTCTTAAATATTACCTTGTACATTATCAATAATATAGCACATATTTTATTCCTTCAATACGTCCTCATCGAGAGAGCTTTTGAAAATAAAGCAATATATGTTAAAGTCTTGAATTGAAAAAGACGAAGAATGTGCATCTCTAAGAGCGTGAGCTATTTTTAAAACAAGGCATTAGAGTATTCCGATTGAATCTTATTATGTAAGATGTCAAACAAATTTGGTTACACTTATAGATAACCAGGATATGACACACTTACATACATATTTATTCCTGTATAGATATATACATAGTTATGTATATATAGCAGTAGTTGTGCATATGCTTGGGTATGTGAGTTCAGGGTTTTGGGTGTTTAAATGAGAAATGTTGCTTTCATAGTTAAAGCACTTAACTAACTCACTTTCCACTCGTCCATTACACACACAGCAAAAAAGTATTTGTAAATACAATTAAAAATTTTTGATATCAATGAAATAATTAATTGATTTTAAACCTGCAAGGATTAATTACGAAATTGTACTCAATTATACTCGTATATATCAAAAATAGTTTGTTTGACAATTATGTTTTTTGCAATTCTTTTTTAAATTTTATTTATTGTTGTTTGAACTTCATTTGTTTCTATACTTATATTTTGATTAGGCTAAGGTTCGTATCGCTTTGTAAGCCAAATTACATGTAATAATTATTAACGAAGAAATAACACCAAAGCTAATTGAGAATATTCTGACAAAAACTAGCAGAACGGAACAACTAGCTGTTTTCGAAGGCCACTACACCTTTACTATCAACTTGTTTGGTTCACTGTGTGTGGTGTCAGTTGATGTAGATTTCTGTTTTATATACTCAGCCATTATTGCAAATGGAATATGTGAATTGTTTTTATTCAACATATTAGAATTTGCTAAAAGCTTTTTTTTCGTAATAAAAACTCAATTTTACAATATGTAAATTTACAAGGGGGTTATTATGTTATCCGAATCGAACGGAAATGTGTTCGAATTCCAATGTTAATAACATACAAATTCGAACAGTTTTCGTTTCGAATCGAATTACATAATAACCCCCCAACAGTCTTGCCATTGTCATTTTTTTTTGTTAGTTTTCAAAAATATTTTTTAATCAAATTTGTTGTTGTTTTAACAATGTGAATTGTTGAGTTTCCGGAAAATTTTTGATTTTCATGATTGTTATATAATTATATATATACATAAACTTGAATTTATTTATACAAGTAAAAAGACAATTACCCCCTGTTTCTCTAAATGCGAACGATAGATTCGATCGAATATTAATATTAGAAACAAAAACAAAAAACTGAATCTATCGTTCGCATTTAGAGAAACATGCCCTTAATATTAAAAAAAACCCAAATAGAAAGGTAGTTTTAGTTTATGATCTATTTTGAAATCCTTATGATCTTAATCATAATGTCATTTGGGAATCCCTGCAATGTAAGGTGTTCATTAAAAGCATATATGTTAGTGCAAGTTGTCGTATTCACCACGAAGGCAAACCGAGCAGAAAAATTAATGTTGGCACAGGAGTTCGGCAAGGTTGCGTGATGTCACCATTTTTATTTAACATTACATTGGATATTGTCATGAGCCATGCTATGGGAGGTAGTAGAGGTATTGGTTGGTGACCGATGAAATTTTTAAAAAAGTGGCACCAAGTAGGGAATTTATAAAAAAAGGGGCAAAATTAAAAAAAAAACGAGAAAACTACACTAAAATTCTAATTTTTAATGTATTTTTATGTAACTCACCCTAAAAAAGGGATACAAAAAGTGGCCAGGCAGTCAAAAAGGTGGAAAGGCCGAAAAAGTGGCAATTTGCCACTTAGGCGGTCAAACGGTCACGCTGTTGGGGACTTCTTGATTGGTTAAATGATCTTGAATATGCGGTTGACATTTGTTTTCCCTCTCACCGATACTCCGATATGAATATGCGATTGCCTTGTCCTAAGGAGCTGGCTAAGAACGCTGGTTTTAAGATTAATATTGGCAAAACTAAAGTGATGCGAATAAACACGGAAAACTGAAACAACTTTGTAATTGATAATGTGCCTCGAGATGAGGTTAATTCGTTTTATTACCTCAGAGCTGTCATCACAACATCAGGGTGTTTGTATGCAGATATTGCCAATCGAATAAAGAAGGCGACTCAAGCCTATGGCCAACTTAATAAGATATGGAACTCCTCAACTCTCTCTCTCTCTCTCTCTCTCTTTCTCCATATTAAGCTAAATGTTTTCAATTCAATGTCCGATCTACATTATTATACGGATGCGAAACATGAAATGTGACCCCTCGTGATATGCCGACACTGCAAATGTATGCATACATACATATCAAACGACAGACTATGGCATGAAAAGAACCAGTTCCCTATAACTACTCAAATACAAAGGCGAAAATTGAACTGGATTGGTCACAACATATGAAAGTCGATCACAGATATTGCTAGAATAGCAATTGAGTGGAATCCTCAAGGTACCCGTAGAAGAGGTCGACCATATCATACATGGCGAAAACAAATTGAAACCGAAGCGCCAAAAATGTAAAGTATCTGGAATGAAGTTAAAAACATCGCTATGTACAGATCCAGATGGAAAGAGTTTGTTGAGGCCCTATGCTCCTTATAGGAATTGACGGGAATATATATATATATATATATATATATATATATATATATATATATATATATATATATATATATATATATATATATATATATCTGATAAAGAGATGCCCAAATGGATTTATATGATCGCTTAACCTTTCTAGGTCTTAAATGTTATACTTATTTATTTCGTCTTTAACATAGAGAATATCAAGGTCTAGGTGTAGTGCTTTATTTGCTATGTGCCACTGTGCACTAACTATTGTTCGCCTAGTTTTTGACTAAAATCTTTGGAGAATTTGAATCGTGTGATCCAGCCCTTAGTTCACACTTAGCGCCAACTAACCAATAATTTTTTTTTAACTTTAAACTCATTGCCTGTCAAACTAGTTTTTTAAGTTAAGATGCTCTTAAAGTAAATGAGCGTAATGTAGTTTTTAAAATCCTTTTTATTTTTCCACTAAATGTTATCACAAACATGTAAAGTGAAATTTTGCTAAGAAGTCTTATTTTAAGAAGAGGCAAATAAATTATTTAACGAAGTACTAATACTGCACTTAAAACTGATGTTTACTTCAATGTTTTGCTCCTTGTAACTGTTGAGAACCGTGTTTAAATTATTTTTACCGCATCTTTGAAGTTTTTCTACACACAATCTTGTGTTTGCATATTTTAAATAAGTAGGATTATTTTTTTTTAAATCAAAAAATATGTGAAGCCTTAAAAGCAAAAAAGAGAAAAATAAAATCAAATGCAAAGAGGAAATGTAGGGAAGCATAAAAGGATAAAAACAGAGAAAATAAATGTACGAGTAGTAAGTCAGTTCGACATCAACCATGAAACATCCTTAATATAGGCAATACATTTTTTAACATCAAAAACTAAAAGAACTTCATGCAAGTATCGAAAAGCAGGTGAGTGTGCAGGTGAGTGTACAGATGACACAAGTCGTGAGTGAGTGGGTGGTTGCGAATGCTAATTGTATGCACAAGTGTTTAAACATATTAAAATCTCAAGAGGATGCTGTTTTAACAACTCTGATGCAGCCAGCATCACACTAAAGTGTTGACAAGTGCATACACCTGCATGCCTTCGATTCAAGCAAATATTTGCTTTTGTTATTTTTATATAATTCTCACACGTGGTGGCTGCAGTCTTTACACGTATGTCTTTCGTGTCCTTTGTCATTTTTTTTTGTACTTACTGGCTTTGAAATAAGGCGGATAATCGTGTATATGTAGGGTACGTTATTTTAAAACTATAAGTTGGCAATATTGCTGCAAATGTGCGAAATTTTGCTAGCTGTTATTTATTTTATATTTAACTTGGGTTTTTTGGGCAAAAACTTAAAACAGTTTAAAATACTGATAAGGAAACTCATCACTTCCATTTTACAGTGGACATAATTATCTATTAAAGCAATAAACATCCGAAGAGGAATGCGTATAAAAGCATATTTCTGCAATAATTAAATGTGAATAGAAAAAAAAATCAATTGATTCAATTAAACTTTTATAATTTTCCTGGAAGTTTGAACGGTTTGCTACCTATGGACCTGGACAGGCGAAAAAAGAAGATGAAGTTCACACAAAAAAGTAATATTAATGATTTTGTAATATTAATTAAAATATTTGTAATATCAATTAAAAAATTAATTAAATTTTCACCTATAAACAATTTGATAATATTAATTAAGTTTTTCCACTCAAATTAATAAATACAATTAAAAATTTAATTGATTCAATTAAATTCTTAATTGAAAATATTAATTGGTGAATACTTTTTTCTGTGTTTGCTTGTTTTATATGTTCACAATTTTTGTTCTTTATGACAAGAGCTACAACTTTTCGTCAGAGAGTAAATCAAAATTCCAAATGGTTTTCAATATATGAGCCTGAGAAAATGCGAAAATGACACCGAAGCCCCAAAACCATAAAAAAAAGAGCCTCACTTGGGGCGAAACTGGGAGACACAGGTATTTTGGTCTTTTATCACGTAGTGGTGTCCGTATATGGTTCTATGCATTAAAAAAATTACATACCGTGTAATAATATTAAATTTTTTTAATTTTGAAATTTTAAAATTGTTTATCTTAAATTACGACCTTTTTTATCTGTTCAGTTTAACTATTTTTTTCCAGCTTAAGGTCCGTTTATATTTTTATTTTTTTGTTCGACATTTCATTAACGTTCACTTAACTACTTTAGAATATTTCTTTTTTTTATAAAAATTATAAACATACCTAAAGCTTGAAAAAGTTGTTTAATTTAAAAGAAAAACGCTATGATATTTTCCTGTGGTAAGCTTGATAAACAATAAGAAGTATTGCTATAAAAATACTTAAATCGGTATCAGTGATCGGCAATGAGTCTTTTTTTTCGCTATTCATACTGACTCATGAAATTTTAAATATAAGTGAGTAGAAATCATTTCAACTCAACTTCTCTGATTTACGCATATTCCCGATGACATTGGTTTACAAGTATAGGTTGAAATAAATATGAATGCAACGTCGACATCATAGGCATACTACACTCCCATTCATAAATCAGCTCAGTTTGATTTCTAATTTCAGGCAAGTACTTATACTACTCACATTGATTCAGCTCACTCAACTCATGCATGTACTCGTATGTTTATTTAAAAGTTTAGTCATTAAAGAGTATACAATAGTAGTAAGTAGTGTTGTTTTTAAATTCCTGCAAAAACATAAAATCAACAGAGAAACACATAAACTCATAATGAGAAGTTTAATGTTCGTATGCCAAGTTCGCATTGTGAATCATACTTATTTTGCATCGTGCATAGACATTGAGTTAAGGAGAGTCGAAATCAACAACAAAGTCACATATGTTGCTAAGTATGAGTTCGAAGCGCACTTCAAACTTTCGAGTGAATATGATTCATAGACAATAATGCATTAAGCATGAGTACGCATAAGTACAAGAAATTATAACTTTCCTCACTTTTTCACTACTCATTGCAGTTCTCTGATATGTAAACAAAAAGATCTCTGATTAAAAACCATCTAAGCTAACTCAGTAGAGAACCTGTTTTCAGATCAGAAACTTCACTTAGCCTCACAAAATATAGTTCAGCGATGTTAAATCTTGGAGGCCAATATACAGCTCCATTACGGAAAATAAAATGTTGCAAAATGGTTCTTCTTACAAATCAGTTGCATTATACGCTGTTCGTCAGGTTAAGTAGTCGGCCTGTATTAAGGACATTCATTAACTCAATAAAAAAAAAACTAAAAATCATTTAAAAATTTTATTGAGTTAATTATACTTTTAATTGAATAAAATTTGTAAAAATTTGTAAAAATTTAATTCAATTAATTATGGAGCCCATAAGCAAAGTGCATTACTTGGGGCAAAGCTGGGAGACGCGGGTCTTGCTTTTTTGGTCATTTATCACGTAGTGGTGTCCGCATATGGTTATATTTTTTTGTGTTGCACTGTTTTATCAATAAAAATATTATGAAAAAAAACTAAATACTAATTTTTTCTAAAAAGGACATAATGCCTCACGAATGATATTTATTGCATGTAACCCATTTTTCATTGAAGCAATTTATGAATATTAAAATCCTTTTTAATATGAGATGTATGCTCTGTCACATTGTTGATGGATTATTTTCTGGGATCAGTGCGTTAAATATTCTGGCTAAATATTGTCTTTTATACAAATTGTTCTGGAGCCAGTTGTTATAAAGCTGTTAATGCTGGATTATAGATGCATAAGTCCCTAATTAAAATCCTACCAAGAACTTAAAGTTTTAACGAACAACAACGCATGTAAAAAGTATTACTATATGGCAGAAAAACTTTCCGAAGCATTGAAAAAAAAAAAACTAAAAGAGGCGTATAAATTTATTTTAGGCCATTATCTTAACTTTTATCAAAATACCAAATGCGAAAACAAATAAAATCTTTTTGGCATAATGATGTTGAGAGTTGTTTGTAGTGCGTTGTTATAAAATAAAAACGTTGGCAAATTAAGCTTGAAGAACTCTTAACTACACGAAACTTAAGGCAAAGACTGAAGATGGATTAATTTCTATTTGGACACTTGGAAATTCTTAAGTCAATATAAAAGTTTGGAGCTGAGGCCAGTGCTAATCAAAACCGATGAGCATTTGAAGGTACCAAAATAACTTTTGTGTGGGCAAGTAAATAAATATTTAGGATAAATACAAGGTAAACACGAATTCTTTCCTTATCTAGCAAAAAAAAAAAAAAAAAAAGGAAAAGAGTAGAAGAATGTGTGTAAAATTTTTATCATCTATTTGATTTTCATTACAAATTCTGTGTGCTGCTGCCAGAGCAACAACAGAATTTAAGGTAAAAAGTTGTTTTATTACAGAAATTTTTTTTTGGAGAGTTTTGCTCACGTTGTTGTTAATCAACAAATGAAGAAAACTTGAAACAGTTTACTCATTACAGAAACCATATAAATTAAAAAAAAAATTTCTTTTTATTAGCAAGTACAGAAGCTGCTCTAAAATACAACAGCTGTTGCAGTTTGTAGGAAAATAAAATTAAATAAAAGTTGTGGAAATCTTACAATTTCTCTTCATTAATTGCAATTAATTTTTCTTTGTTAGACGTGTTACTGCACATGCAAGAAAACCCTAAAGTGTTTAAGTTAAGACACAATACAACCGACTGGCGAATCATTTAGTTTGCAGAATGATTTTCAAAATGTCATAAAAGTATTTAAGTATTCAGTAGATCCATTAAAAAAAATGAGTAAACCTTTATCGAATTTATGTTTATTATATATTTAAGTATATAATTTAGAGTCTATGTAAGCACTCCAGTGGGCTGCACTCATTTAATCGAGCAGAACACTTTCTTTTGACGGGCCAGCAGGTGGACTGCTTGAAGACTGCCATTTCTTCACACATCGCTCATTTACTCAAAGAACGTCAGAACTCAATAAAACAAGTTTTCCAGAAAACGCTTTTGAAGTTTTCAATTAACACAGAAAATTTATTTATTCCGCTTTCAATAGTTGAGTGTACAAGATAGTTGTATGAAATTTTTACATAATATGAACATTAATGCTGCATCATTAAGTGAGCGACATGTTTTCTTCAAAAAGCAGACATTAACACTTACATTAAAAACAATAACTATCGGAAATTTGGCTAACTTTAAACTAACTTTAAGCTAACTTTTTCTCAACTAGTACTGACTGACACTTGGATTACTTTGCAATGTGACTATTTTAACATTGCGATGTCCTGGGCGGTAGTCAATTGTCTCACTATGCACTACTTTCCGCTAACTTAAAGTTGACTTTTTTTAAATCACTTGGTAGTCAGTAAATTAAAAAAATTTTTCTGGGTAACAACACGCTGTGTACTCAATGCGCTACCACTCGGCTAAGCTGCCATCTAAAATAATAACAGCAAAATGTTAATTTAAAACTCAAATGAGTTTTAAAGTAGCTGAGAATAAATTTGTTGGCTCTCATCAAATTCGATTACGTACTCAACTTAAGAATTAATTTAGGGTTTATTCTGGATGACTTTGCAGCTAGCTTTTAGTCAGTCTAAGAAAAGTTAACTATAAGTTAACTATTTTTGTAGTCAAGTACACATTCTCCGACAGGGAAGTTAACTATACAATTGTTGATTGTTTCAAATGTAAGTGTGCAACAAGTCGAACGTTGTCGACATCGTGTAACAGCCCTGCAGAAAATTTGGTGACAATTGATCCAAATGTACGCGTCCTATAACTGGAGATAATGTGGGTGTTATCAAAAGTACGTAGTAGTGTATGGTGAAAAAAGTCATATCCTTTAAATGGTGGCATATTGACCATTTTCGTGGTGTATCGTCTTGATCTTGAGCCAATTTAATTCGGACTCGGTCTAGTATTGTAGTAAACTGCACTGAACATGTTCGATGTGGTCGAACACAGGACCTATCAAATAGTGTAAATATAATGTTAATTGCTCCCTTCAATGTGACTCTGGGATAAGTCCTGTAACTATACTTAAATATTAACCTAAGCTTAACTGGTATTTATACTTTTAAAAGATGAGTGGCCCTGTGGTCGAGTGAGTAGTGTGCCAGCCTGTCATGCACGAGGTTGTCGGTTCGAATCTCAAAAAATTTTCAGATTAAAATAAAATTAAAAAAAATGTCATTGCATTTGTAACAATAAAAAAATATATAAGCGTTAATTGTTACAGTTAAATGTCGAAATTTTATTTATAAATAATTTATATTATTATACATCGAATAGGTCCGTATGGGATAGTTCAGTGACAAGTCACAAGGTGCATACAAAGTATCAATTAACCCCATCCTAGGCCATCCCCATGTAAAAGTGACTGGTCCGCTTCATAGGAAGTGTTAGAACTCGGACTGGTCCCTATCACTTGGGGACCAGTCACGTGACTAGTCTTGTGTCAGTTCCATTTCCTGCAGGGAGGATCTAAGAATGTGTGTGATTTTATTGTTCGCAATTGCGGTATGGCGTGCGTTTGACTGCAGCAATTGTTTATTTTAGAAATGTCCAACCTATTCCTAGTGTTTGATTTTTATGTCAAATGTGTTATTATAATAAAAACTTTAGGATTACCACGAACAGACTGATTAATAAATTTCCTTTTTTTTATCATTCTTGATCATTTTGCTCTCCTCGATTTTGGTATTGCCAATATTTTGCTGGTCTCTTCAAACTGTTTGAATCACGTTTGAAAGAAAAGTATGCTTAACGACTCATTTGAGTCATGAAAACACCTTTAAAATGCAAAAAGTTAATAAAGCTTTTCCAAGTAACTTTTTATCTATTTTGTTTTATATTAAAGCGCATTTTCTTTTTAACCGACTTTTTTATATGTTCACCGATTTCTCCTCCATTTTGTAAAACGATTTTTAAAATTCTTTTTTTGTATGAAATGGTATAATACTCTACAGGTGATCCCCTTCTCATCAATATGTGATAGGAGCAGGGGAATGTGTACCTCCCATACTAAATTAATTATTAATTACGGCATATATGTAATACTATATCATTGAAAGGCTTTAAATTCGTGAAGGGCTTCCTCCTATACAAGGAAATCACTAATTATTGCATATTAATAACAATATCGAGCCTTATTTTCGATTTTATGGTAAGCGACAAAAATTAAATTTTCCAGGTGAAGGTTTTTTTTCAATATTCAAAAATTTTTTTGTACGTCGCTTACGATAAAATTTTACAGGCCGTATCTTAAAAGTTATCAAAAATTTTGGCATTATGATAATTCTAAGCTATGGGTAGACCCATACAATTTTAATTTCAATAAAAAAGTACATTTTCGATTTCATTTCGCTCACGATAAAATCGAAAAAAAGGGCTCGATATACGTGTCTACAAAATGGGTGTGAATTGCATTATAGTTACTACCAGAAATCCGGCAGAAAGGTGGTTGTGTAAGAGGAGGGGAAGTCTCCCCATACAAACTAATTATTAATAACCGTTTATGTCGAATACAATATGTGACCTTCTCCGAGAAGAGGGACCTAGTGTGTCAAAAAACGTGTTTGGACTTAAGAGTGGGTTCTGTTACCTAAAAGGGTGTAGAATAAAATGAAATGATAAAAATTTATTTACCCCATAAAAACGTATAAAACAAACTTGGAAAAACCGATAAAAATGAGAAAACATTAAAATTTAATTTTTTCTTTGATTTTTTGGTTTTTAATTTTTTTTTCGTCAGTCTTCGAATTTTTTGGAGTTTGGACTTTGTTTTGGGTGTTTCGTGATCTGGTACTTCGATTTTTTTCCAATTGACAATTTCAATATTTTCTTTTTTCAAAATCTTGGTTATAATCTACATTTGAGCGACTATACTCTAGTTTCATTAATACGAAACAGCGATCGGGACTAGGAGGAAGTGTAATGATATCGATTCGTTTAAGCCAGAATCCACTCGCCAGGCTAAATAATGCATCATTGCAGTATTGAAGTATTAGCACCGACACTTTCAGATAACGTCATATCGATCTCATCATTACCATAAACCGAGTCGAGTCTTTTCAGATCATCAACAAAACTGTCAGAGATATCCATTTCTATAAAAATTATTTCAAATTAACATCAAAATTAAAAAACAACCAAAATTGCGAAACAACTTTTGAGAAATTGGTAACACTCGTTATACAGTTGGCACAAGACTGTAGCGTCACTTTATTCTTTTTCTTTCTTATAGTTATTTTTAAAATTTTAACAGAGCAGCAACAATAGCAAGGGTATTGTCACACTAAAAGTGAAAAAAATACGTCACCAAAGTCGGTACCCAATCATAACTAACCATACCAAATCGCATCTCCCAACTGAAGGTGTGTTCAAAGTGATTATGCGTTATGAAACTTTAAATGCGTTTTTCTCAAAACTTAATTTATTTTGCACACACTAGGTCCCTTTTCTCGGAGAAGGTCACATATTAGTGAGAGTCTTCAAACTTGGTCAGAATTCCTTTATAATCAATGTACGTAATCCAGCAGACAAGTGGTACTGTAGCAGCGGGGGATGAATACCTCCAACAGAAAGTAGTTACTAATTGTCGCATATCTAGTATGTTTTATCAATGATAGTGTTCCAACTTATTCTAAATTTCTTTATAGTCAATGCACATAATCTAGTAGAAAGTTATAGCTGTAGGAGCAGGGGAAGGGATGTCTACCACTAAAAGTTATCACTAATTACACTGTGCAACAATGAAAAATACGCACGGTCCTGGCAGTATACTTAGGTTTGATAGTACTACCAAAGGGTAGTAAAACCCTATACCCAGTTTGGCAATTTTGGTGACCAATTTTTTTTACGGGCCTCCAAAGACTTCGAAAATCAGTGCAGCCTCAAAAAATGGTATCATCAGTTTTTGGCCAAGAGCTAATTCCGACTTAGTGACAGCGGTTAGCTATATTGATATGTTCACAAAAGATGTTCAACTTTACCGTAGGTACAACTTTGCTAAAATTTTTGGAGTCCCTTTAAGTTATTCTGAAAAAAAATTAAAAAAATTTTGTTTCTTCATTTTTGCTCATAAAAAGTGCACGAAGAAATAATTTTTTTGGCATAAAATATGAGCAAGATTTGCTCGGTAGACTCTTAGCTACATTATTGCCATATATAGCTAAGCACTACCACTAAGTCTGAATTAGGTGTTGGCCAAAAACTGATGTCACTTGTTTTTGAGGGTGCACTAATTTTCAAAATCTTTGGAGGCCCATAACAAAAAAAAAAATTTCACCAAAATACCCAAACTGGGTATAAGGTTTTACTACCCTTTAGTAGTGCTATCGAACCTATACTGTCAGGACCGTGTGTTTTTCCAAAAGTCTCAATTTGTTGCATAGTGTTATAGCATATTTGGGATACTATATCAGTGAGAGTCTTCAAACTTGGTGATAATTTTTTTTTATTGTCAAAGTAATTGTTTATTATGAGGATTGCGTTGGCTGAAGTAGTTAGCACGCTGACTACAAAATCCTGTAGCCTGGGTTCGAGCCCGGTCTCCGACAGTCATTAAAAATAACAACACCACGCATTTGTTCTGATGTGCATTAGTGTCCTTTGTATCGGTTGTTGTGGGAAAAGTTCTAGTGATGCAGGCATAAGGCAGACACTGGTCACTAAAAACTATACCGACTTCATCAGATAATAATTCTAGTGTACATCAGAGCGCCCTCCTTCGTTGTGTAGCAGAATAATTGCCGAAGTAAAATAATCAATAAAATGGCTACTAAACACAACTTCAAAATTTAATACGCCTTATTTGACAATTTCTGGGATTAGTTAACAACGTTCTTGGCAGCGACTGCAAATTGTTAAGTAGTTAACGCATATAATACTTTTGATATTTTAAACTTTTTAGTGCATAAAGTCGGTTTAATTTTTTTTGAGTTTTTTTTCTAAATGACTTAACTCTCTTTAACGAATGTTTTGTGCAGCTCTTTACTTTATAGAAGGAATTTAACAGCACAATGGCTCGTATATAATATCGTTAGAATTTGATATCATTTGTCTGAGACCACACTTTGGCTTTATAAAATAGTTTTTTTTTTAATATATTTCTATCATTCTTAGGCCGTGCAGCAAAGAATGTTGAGGTAGTGCAGCAAAAATTCGGCTTAGTTGAATTTTGCACTCTATTAAGAGGTTTAAATAGCAATTGAAGCCTGCTACATTCAGAAATAACTTCAGTAAGCAATTTCATGTTGTTTTATTTTATTTTTTCTTTACCATCCCAGATATGAAAAATGTAAAACTCCTTTAAGAATATTTATTGAAATTTAAAAAAAAAAATAAAAACAGAAACCTTCGAAAATGAAACATCATTAAGTAACATCGCACACCACTTTTACTTTATTCTTATTTTTATTTTAACTCATAATAAATTAATTTTTTTTATTGTTCCCATCTAGCAACCTTAAGAAATTAAGCACAAACATTGAATAGAATGCAATGGTATACACCTCTCTACCCATTTACGGTTCCAAATTTCTTTTCGATTAAAACTTTTTGTTTGCTTGTTTTCTGTGGGATGGTGTTGGTATGCTTTTGTGCGGTTTTAACAAACTTGTATTTAAGTTACACACACACGCACATACACACATACACAAACTCACATTCATACAGAGCAAAAATAAAAGAAACTTGAAATTACAAGCAGAGTTTTGTGTGAAAAAAAGACCCTAAAACACATCTTTAGCTTTTCAATCGTTTTCCATTCAACTCATTTTGAATTGTGGTGAATTTTAAGTTTGCCAAGTACTTTTCAGTACACTCCTTTACTTCGTTTTTTTTTTTGTTGCTCTCTACCAGGATTCCATTATATTAATTGCTGGCTTAATGACAAACGCAGAGGAAGCCCAATAAAGGGAGGTGCATATGATGGCCTCTCCCACCGCACAACTTTATTTTTTCAGTTTCTCTAAGCAGTGTATCTGACAGTTGTTGGTTTTTATGTGAGTTTGTTGTGAAAAGAAAAAGAAAAAAAACGCTAAAGAATAATGAAAGAAAATATGGAGTATAAAAAATAAAATTCAAACATAAAAGTTTATGAAATGAAAAAGATTTAAGTCAGCAACTATTTATGGTTATCAATCCCGTGTAATAAAGTGGAAAATTTTAAAATGTTATTTAATTTTATAATAGTAAATTGCAAAACCATATGGGTTTGAATAAATCTTCATTATTCATTTACAGTGAAGTGCGGTAATGACGAACAATTATTATAAATTATAACTTATAACTTCTAATGAATTAAGGTGTATAATTGATAAGTTCTGCCTTGCCAAGAGTTTCGCATTTAGTTGTTTATTTAAAACAAATTACACAAAATTTATTTGCAAAAATATGGCGTTAGAAATTTTAAAAAGGCGTAACTGGGATATGATATGCCTTTAATGTTATAAATGGGAGATGCTTTTTGGTCCATTCTAGCAGCAAAAAGGATTCCAATAAAATACTAACTCTAATCCGAGAACTCTACAATGATTCTCCTTGCCGCATTCGGTTCAACAATATGAAAAGCCTTCCAATTACATTTACCATTCTATCGCCAACACTTTTCTTGCTGTGGATACTGTAATGGAACAGATTAATGCTGGGACACCGAATGGCATACAATGCAATCTGAACGATATTGCTTATGCTGATGATCTCTGCTTGATATCTCACCGCTTCATAGACATAGAGAAAAATCTACGTAAACTCTCTATGAATGCGCATAAAGTTGGGCTCAAGATTAATATACGGAAAAATAAATTGATGCATATTAAGACAAACTCAACCACCGTGCCCATACTTAATGACATCAGAATCGAAGAAGTGGAAAATTTCAGTTATCTGGCCAGTATAATCACAAAGAATGCTGGTACCGATGATGACTTCAAATCCCGTATAAAAAAAGCAAGGTGTGCTTTTCAGTCGCTGCACAAAAAATGGAGATGTAATAACATCAGCAGAGATACCAAACTCCGAATATTCGACTGCAGCGACAAATCATTCTCACTGTATGGCTCAACAACTTGGGACTTGAAACAGGTAAACATAAATAAAATTCAAACGCAGAATCCTTTGCATATATTGGCCAAATACTATCACAAACACTGATCTGTTAAACCTCTCGAGCAACATCAAAGTAGAGTATGAGATCAAAAAGCGTAAGTGGACATGAATTGGTCATAAAGCTGCGCTACAGTGGAATCCCCAAGAACAGAGAAAATCAGGTAGACCTAGAAGTGCTTGGATAAGGTTGGTTAAAAGAGAATGTGCAGAAGTTAATAAATCATGTAGCGTAAGGACCCTTGCCAATGATAGGATAGGATGGAGAGAATTTGTAATCACCAAACTGAACTTTTATTTAATGTAATGGGTGTTTTTTATTGAGGTATAGAACTTTAAGTTGGCATCACTTTTTTAACTGGCGGCCATTTTGTCAGCTGTCAAGTGATTAATATTTAGTTTGGTTTGCCATTTCATCATAAACAGGTTGACAAAAGAACAACGCTTGCAAATCGTGCAAATTTATTTCGAAAATAATGGTTCAGTTCGCGAAGTTTACCGCAAGCTCCGTCCATTTTATGGTCGACATAATCGTCCATCAGAGCAATTCATTCGGTTAACATGGATCGTTTTCGCACTACGTTTACTCTATGTGATAATACGCATCCGCAGAGACGTCGAACAGTGCGCACCGAAGAAACAATTGCCGCTGTAGAGCAAAGTGTTGAAGAGGACCCGAATGAATCGATTCGCCACCGTGCACAGCAATTGGAGCTTTGTCCATCAACTTTATGGAAGATTTTGAAGATTTTGAATGTGGATGAGTTGTGGTTCCAACAAGACGGCGCTACATGCCACACAGCGCACGTCACAATCGATTTATTGAAGGAAACATTCGATGAGCGCATAATTTCGCGGAATGGACCTGTCAATTGGCCACCAAGATCGTGTGATTTGACACCATTGGATTATTTTCTTTGGGGATATGTGAAGTCGCTCGTCTACGCCAACAAACCAGAAACGTTAGGGGACTTGGAAGCCAACATTCGTGGCGTTATTGCCAACATACGACCCCATATGCTCGAAAAAGTGGTTGAAAATTGGACCTGTAGAATTGGCTTTATTCGAGCCAGCCGCGGCGGCCACATGCCCGAAATCATATTTAAACATTAATGGCATAAAATTATCCTTCCAATAAAGCCAAATTGATGGACATTAAAACGATTTTCTTGTGTTTTATTTCAATTCGAAGTTCTATACCTCTAAAAAAAATACCCTGTATAATCATGGCAAATGTACACATCTACATACATATATTAAATAAATAAAGGACATATATTAATAATATGTTCGTAAAATTTTTTTCTGGCTGACTACAAAAGACCTCTGGTCTAACATTCAAAGTAGCAGCCTGTTGAAGCAACTCAGTGCGGAAAAGACACAAAAGTTTCGCGGGCTAAATTATAAAACGGAAGCCTTAATGCAATCAGGAAATCATTACAAGGACACAAGAGGTGGTTTTTTTACACAAAGCTGCTTTAGGAATAAACTTACATTGAACAAAACATCGGAAACTAAAAAAGAGTCTGCTCTATGTCTGAAGTATGTTTATTTGAAATATATTTATTTATTCATATATTTATGGATTTTTTTTTGCTTAAGCAATATCTATAAGCATTTCGTTTCCGCTCATGGAATTCGTCAGAGATTTTGAAATTAGTGAGAATTACAACATACAAACATAATAAATTTAAAGGCCTCAAACAAAAATCTTTACAGCACAAGCATCTTTATTCGATTTTGCATCTATTTAGTGTACCTGCAGCTTTTCAAATGCCGCATTGGTCAACATTGAAAGAGTTAAAAAGCAAGAAGAAAATAAAATTTTTATTTTTATAGTTATACAAAAATTCCATATAAAATTAAGACTTTTCTTTCAAATAAATGTACAGGGTGGCCCAGAAAGATCGAAGTGGTATGAATTCCTTATAACTTTTTATTTAAGACATATTTTTTTAATTTTTTGTTTTTTAAATACAGTAAATTTATAGGGAATATTTTTTGATTAGTTATTAGTTATTATTACCCACAAGTGGTGGTCATTTTCTGCTTCGCACATATGTGCTTTTTCCAACACATTTTCCATGACCTTTCGCAAAACTTCCGGTGTTATGTTGTTAATTTCATCTCGAATATTGGTTTTTAATTCCTCAATAGTTCTAGGCTTATTAACATAAACTTTCCCTTTTAAATAACCCCAAAGGAAACAGTCTGGAGCGGTTAAATCCGGGGAATGCGGAGGCCAATTAAAATTACTTCTACGCGAAATTATTCCTTTACCAAAGATGTCGCGTAAAAGAGCCATTGTGGCCCTTGCAGTGTGCGCTGTGGCTCCATCCTGTTGGAACCATATTTGCGGATGGTTTTCCACGGCTGGCCTTACAAAATTTTCCAACATGGCCCGATATCGATCACCATTGATGGAAATGGCGACACCTCGTTCATTTTCAAAAAAATATGGACAAATGATCCTTTCTGAAGAAACACCGCACCAAACAGTACACTTAACTAGATGTAATAGTCGTTAATGAAGTACTCTCGGGTTTTCCGTAGCCCATATCCTACAGTTTTGCTTGTTAACGAACCCATTTAATTGGAAATGGGCTTCGTCACTCATAACTAAGTTATGAATAAAATTAGGATTCTCTTGTGCTTTTTGCTGGAAATAAATTGCATAGTCAAGTCGTTGCTGGTAATCTGTCGGTTTCAATTCTTGGACAAGTTGTGTCGAACGTCTCCTGGTTGATGTTTCTGCATCCTCCCGAATACTCTCCTGTACCACTTGAATATTGTCAAACGTGTGGACAGTTCGTAGTCTGGCGGAACCAGGAAGGTTCCTTACTGCTCCTTGTTGTCGAAAATTTGCAACCAGACGGTTTATTGTTGACTGAGAGGGTGCAAACCGCACATTAAATTGACGACGGTATGCACGCTGAGTCAACACAATAGACCGTTGATTTCAAGAGTAAATTTCAACGATTTGGGCACGTTGTTCAGTTGTGTATTGCTCAATTATAAATTGTCCAAGTCTTCTTTACAAAATAATAAAAAAGTTATAAGGAATTCACACCACTTCGGTCTTTCTGAGCCACCCTGTACTTCAGTATTTTTTCAGCAAATAATAACTCCTTCGGCTTATATTAAATAAAATTTCCTTGTCGTTTAGAGTTCGTTATAGCCATACTCTACTGCATTTAATTTTATATGCTTCACTCATTCAAGCAATTAAAATATAAACGTCTAATTAACACTAAAACAGCAGTACCCACTACTCAGGGAGTTAAAATTTATTGAATGCTTTTCTGCTTTATTTGTGTAATTAATATTATTAGTCTTTTGCATTTATTAATAGGATAGATTTGTGTGTGTCTGCATATTTTAAGAATTCAATATTTGCAGTATTTTAATAAATTAATTATGCCGATAATTATATTAGAATTTAAGTTTTATTTGCATAACAAATAGAGCACAGTTAAAATAGAGAACATGAAGTTAATCATAGACAGAAATATGTTATAGTGTAGAATCTCAAATTAATGTTATTTCAATCCAATCAATGAGACCATTGCCAAGGGTACATCGATAGTTGAACATACATACTTAGGAAAAGTGATATAACTTCGTGTCAAACTAAATATAAAAATTAAAAAACGGAAAAAGAAAATGAAAAGTTATACTTAAACATAAAAAAATACAATAATTGTGTATACAATCAAATCATTTCTCATATTGTATTTCATTAAAAATGAATGCTCAATAGCTGATGTTAACAACCGGTATTTGCCGGCAGATATGTATGTGTGCTGATGGAGCTAAATTCTAGTTAAATTTTTCTTAACTAGAACGAAAGTTAGTAGATTAACATGCCTGTGCATGATTAGTAAAAAGCTAACAATATCACGGCGAGACTGACGTATGTATGTATGTATGTAAATTAGTAATGTTAAAATTTGAGCTTTCATTACATAAAAAGCATTCATCAAATTGGAGTACAATGAAGCAGAACAATTCACATAATTAATTAACTTTGAGCTTTCATTACATAAAAAGCTTTAAGCAAATTAGAGTACGATGAATGGAAACAATTCACATATTCCATTTGCATTAAAAAATATGTGTATTAAGCTGAAGCATAAGTTTACACAAGAACGCTGGCGATGGAGGTATGGCGACCTACGAGAACGGCATATTGTTCCGTTCTGCTGCTGTTTGTCATAACAATTTACAATTGCCTTAAGTACAATTTGTGGCCTAAAAATTTTCACATGTAGTGTGATTTACGATACGAACTTTAGCATAATCGAATCATAAAAAAATTTAATTTTATAGAAATTAGTGTATTTTCTTAATTAGAGACTTAAGAACAGGAAAATATGTGAAAAAACTTTGACTAAAATTTCAATGTAATATTATAATTTAAGCTTAATTAGTTTTCCGAAACCTCGCCGTTTTTGCTGCAATTAACTGGATAGATTATTTACAGCAGCTATGTCTAAACAGACATACTCTTACATTTGCATTTGAGGCAAGGAGCTTTGAAAGCTCTTACAATTTGTTCTTTTTTCCTTGTAAAGTAAGCAGCAAGTATTTTTTTTCGCAAATATCTGATTGGCTTTTGTCAGTGTGAAAGTAGAAAGCTCTTTTGTAAAAGCTCGCAAATTGTGTATATTGTGTCATTAAAGCAGCTAAATCGAAACACACATACTCTGACATTTGCATTGGGTGTAAACAGCTTTGAAAGCTCTTAAATTTGTTCTTGCTGCTTTCAGCACTGCCAGAATGGTGATTTTATCATAATTTTGGTGATTTTTTAAACCATATATGATTTAATTTCCAGGCAAGTGATGATTTTCATCCAAAAAGTTTTTGGTAGCGCTGGTTCCCAGCAAAAAAATAATCGAGATTAAGAAGCAATTGCTTATTAATAAAAGTCTCTATTGCTTTTTTTGTTTTTGTAGTGTATTTTAATATAACACAAAAATAAGCGCTTCGGAAGCGCGGAACAACACACAGTGCATACCCTCTGACTTACGAGGATGCAATAACATAAGCGCATGACGAAATTTAACACAAACACTACGATGCCAGTCGGCTTCAAACTTCTCAAAGTTTTTTTTATAGATCATCCGCTCTCGCTTACCTGTATACAAACTTGTATGCGAATGAAATTTTTGCTTCGAGTTTTGATTTTTTATTTTTTAATTGAATTGTGTACAAAAATAAATATGTGCTTTAGTAGTTCAGTGGGTAGTGTTCTAGCCTAATATACGGAAATCTTGGGATCGACTACGCATAAGGACATGCTTCCAGGTAGTCGAATATTTTTGCTGAATTCAGGTCACTCCGGCAGGCATGAAAGAATCACATGTTAGATCGACGTGGCAGAGCTTCTACGCGAGGAATCCCATATAAAAATCATGCAAAATTTCATGCATCGGGTAAGCGCTTGCCTGCCAAAGGAGTACCATTTTTTGCTGGGTTGCTCTGCAAAGTAAGAGCAAGCATTGCAATTGCCGAGATCTGATTAGATGTTGTGCTCTCTTGTGGTCTCGTCGGTGTGGAAGCACAAAAGCTCTTTTGGAAAAGTTTAAACATTGTTTATATGGCTTGGACGTAGCTCCTTTAAAGCAATTGTATCCTTGTGGAATTATTTATGCAGGTAAATCAATAGACCGGAGAGCAACTCAGTCGAAGTTAATCTTCCACTGATATAAACTTTTAAGACTCCGATTCATGATTTTTTGTTTGTTTCAAATGTCTTAAGAGCCTTGTTATTGAAGAAGAAAAAATTGTTGTACAGGGTTATTTAATGGAAGGTGTAGTAAAGAAGAATTAAATATAAGAAAAAAAAACATACATACAAATATATGTATTTAATGTCACTAAAAATAGCAAGAATGACATTTCGTTCTGCAGTAGTTTATGCATAAATACTGTCGCTGTTATCCCTAATGCACATTTTTTAAATTAGTGAATACCAATACTAGCCCCAAGAAGTCATAATCAAACTTATCTTCTATTTTTTATAACTATAAGTCCTCGTCCATACAGTGAAAAATTTGCTGCGAAACATTTTTGATTTCCCTTTTGAAACTGCATTCGTGTCCTCACTGTGAAGTTTTTTTTTGGAGCTTAATACATTTTCTCATATATTCCTCATGAGAATGAGACGAGAATGACGTACTCAACAACAACTTCATGTACATGAAACAAAGTTCCTTTTCCATTCCTCTTTCTCCGTTCATCGCCAAACTCAAAAGTCTTGCAGCAAATGTTTCACTGTATGGCCAAGGGCTAAGCCTTACTGGTGTGTCTATAAAAGTAAAAGTGTTTCAGACGTTTGCTTAAAATTTCATGTGTAAAACAATCTCCTGTAAAATTTAAAAATGCTATTGAAGTCGCCAGTTAGTTAAAACAGCGACGATATGTGCCCATTCTGATGTAATTTTATACACGATACTGATTACCATTTTTTGTATAAAACAATATTGATTCAAAACTAAACATTTCTTTTTCTACATTGAAATTAATAATTGGGCTCACTCATCAGACAAATTCTCCATTGTCTACTTTCTTCAGGAAAACTTTTCGATTGTCTTTCTGTTTAGAAAAATTCCAACGTGTCTTACAGTAAGAAATAACGAGTCTTCAACTAACTGTGCAAACTTATAAAAAGTTACAAACCACTTAGAAAAGTTTAATATTCTTATATAAATTACAAATCAATTTAATTAGTTTATGTTCATTATATAACATAAAATGTAATTGCTTGGCATTATCCTCTGCCTTACAAAAAAATATATGACCCACTTTATTTTCAATAAAAATTCATACAAAACAAACACATAAAATATTCCTTTCAACTTGCATACATAAATACTCATATAATGTGTATAAATGTGTGGCAAATTCAATAACAAACTTATGCTCTTTCTGTGTCTCTTTACAAGTATGAATTAATTAGACCGAAAAGAGAACTATGATATTAAAACTTTTGTCTGTTGGGCTGTTTAACTATTTAACATTTGACTTAACTCTATCAGCACATGTATTCATGTCACCAGTACAGTGACACGTAACGCTTAATAACAAAAAGGAAAAGGAAAGAAAGAAAAACTTTTCGACGAGATAAAATCACAACTTCATATTAAAAACTTCTAGGCAAACAAAGAAAAAGGGACACATACTCATTAATGTACTCGTAGCAGCAGCAGCAGCAGCAGCAGGAATAATGACAACACAGCAGAAATAAAAAAATAAATAAATAAAAAATTAACAATAAAACACAAACATTTGTTGTTAGTTCACAACTTTATTTAATTTTAGAGACACACGCACACACACGTAGACTCACATACTCTCACACACACTCACACTACTGCAAATAGATAGATAGAAAGCTGTGTAAAGAAAGTAAAAAGAGAAAAATTTGTGTCACTCACATTAATACAAAAGTGCCGTAATTATTGCCACACAGTCAAACAAGTTCTTTTCAAGTTGTTTAAGGCCTACAACTTGAGTATGTGTATGTGACAACATTGACGCAACAGTGTTGCCATTTTTTTTTAAATTTTTATTTCCATGTAATCGGATTTTTAGACGTAGAAATTATATTTTTTATAGTTTTTTTTTTGGAACGTAAATTCCTTATGGCGCGCCGTTCACATCAATGCTTTGAATAACAAAAATCAATGCTTAAAGGGGTAAACAATTCTGTTGTTGAAAATTAAAAAATACTTCCCGAGAATACTGGCTACAAATAGTCCTAACAACTACATAAGAGTAGCATAAAGGTGCTGCCATTATGCTATGTAGTTGTTATTTTCAGTGCTGCCGTAATTTCCAGGGAAGTGCCGGGGAAATCCTGGGATTTTGAAGCTTTAAGCCTAGTTTTTGGCAGAAACTCCTGTATGGCTTGTGTCTTTGCTAAAAGGTGCGTAACTCGCATAGGTTCGTGGAAGTGATATTTGTATGTTATAAATGCTAGAGTAAATTTATTGTTTGTTTGTTGCGCTTTAACGGCTAAACCACGAAACAGATTTTTATAAAACTGAGATCTTAGATAGATCTAAGACCAAAAGAAGACAGAGGCTATAAATTTTTTTTTTCAAAAATAGGACCACGAGATGATGTAAGGAGAAATTTCTTCTTCCTTGAAACTCTCTATCCGATTTTTATGAAATTCAAAACTTAGACAAATCTGAGCTGGGAGGATACAAACGCTATATATTTGATAAAAAATAAGCCCACTTAGGGGTAATAGGCAATTTCTTAGGTAAGTAAAATATAAGAAACTACACTCAGGGAAAAGCTGCAACTTAAAAATATGAATGCGTCACATTAATTCAATGATGTTCAATATAATAGAAAATGTATAGTGAGATACTTAAAAATAAATAAAATTAATAAATTAATACGGAAAATTATATTTTTTGATATTGAAATTAGAAATTTCAACATGACTAGACTTTCGTTAATGTTTTTTTTATTTATTCAATATGGTTGTTATAGAATTTAAGCTGTTTTTTCCCTGGGTGTACGTCTCTACCCTTGACAAAATACCATGTTGTGAGTAGGGAAAAGATTTTCGTGTAAATACATGTTTTTTGTCGTTGGTCGTAGATCAACGCAAATAAAATATCTTTGCCATTAAAAAAATTTGCGACAAAACGGCATCAATTTGTTAGTGCTTATATTTGCATATTTTATTATAAATACATATTTTTGCATATTTCATTATAAATGTATGTATATTTTTAATAGATTTTTTTTTAGTTTTTTCATGCTATAAATAAAATTTTGGGTTTTATTTTATTAGTTGCAAAGTATTTAAAAGCTGCAGTTTTTACTTTACAACGAGAAAAATTTACGATCGCATTTTTTGTGATATTATTCGATATTCAAAAGCACCATAGCGACTCCTTAAACTCATTTGAAAAATTCAGTACAGTGGCTTAAGTCAAGAATATCAATACCATTGAAAAACAAAAAACAGAAGCATGGGATAAAAGCCCTTTTAAACCCAAAAATGCTTGTGTAATTTTTTTTCAGCACTCTTTACTAGTGCCGCATTAATTTCATATGGATATAAAGTGCTTTTGTAGGCTTCTGTGCATGTTGCAGCCTTCAATGAAAAATATTCAGTGATACTAATAAAATAATAATAAAATTAAAGAATTTATAAAGCCAAAAAACCTTAGCACTAAATTGATATTTGAGCTTTCTTGTTCACACTATAGCCCAATTAGAGGCTCTTGTTACTTTAACAGCAAAAGTTGAATTCATTGAAGAATCGTAGAAAAAATCTGAAAATAAATTAGAAACATGGACTA
This sequence comes from Tachina lurida, assembly GCA_944452675.1. Lineage (NCBI taxonomy): Eukaryota > Metazoa > Arthropoda > Insecta > Diptera > Tachinidae > Tachina > Tachina lurida. Next base: position 193,296,476 of record OX101752.1, on the reverse strand, counting down.
AAAAAATATGAAACAAATTGCATCAATAGTTTATAGTTTTAACAATTAAAATTTATCAACTGAATATTCCACTAACGAAATAGCAGCAGAAGTTACGTAACTTACTCACCAAGTACTGAACCAGCAAACTTCTACCTGATAGACAAGCACTCTAACCAATATGCTAACAAGCAGCCTGAACAACCATTGAAATTATTGTGCAAACATTTTTATACAAAAATGAAAAAGATCAAGAAAAAAATTGTCTCTATGTCTATTAATAGTATGTAATATCAAGACACGTCATAAAATCATAAAAAAATCAATAAGATGCTTTACACATAATCATATAGAAACCTACTAAAATCAAGAAGAAAAGCTCATTGAAAAAATCAATAAGATAGCCTAATAAAATCAAGAAGAAAACCTTTTTAAAAAAAATTAATAAGGCAACCTAATAAAATCAATAAGAGATCCTTATAGTTTACAATTTATAAGAGAATCTAAACAAGAATCAAGAAGTTTTTCTCTATGGATTGTGTTTTTGATGCAAAAAAAATAACGGAAATTGAGTAAAAAAAGTTGTGAATAATAAGATTTCTTTTTGATTTTATGTGGTTTTCTTCTTGATAAAATTAATAAGATTTACCACATAAAAACAATAAGGAATCTCTATGAAAAAATCTTCGCTTCTTTCTGCTGGGATAACCCTTAGCCTAAAAACGTTTCATAGAGAAAATCTTCTTGATTCTATGAGGCAGTTTTTTTATCTGTGGAATATATAAGAAAAATGTATACATTACATGGCACATTGGAAATAAGATTTAGATGGCGAAAAATAAAAGTAAAAGTTTTGACCAAAACATAAGCTTGTAAATATGCTTACATAGAAATAAAAAAATTTTATAATGTATCAAAATATGCCCTAAAAGTGTAAATTATGCTCTAAGAATTAGAAATATGCTAAAAATATGCTTGTAAGACTGATATATGCAAAAACATGCTTTAAAGGGTAAAATATGCAAAAATATGCACTAAAAAAACAGAAACGGATAAATATCGTGTTCCCGCATTAATACCTAACACAAGAAAAAACATGCAATTGCATATTTTTGGTTTCCCTGCTTATTATAATAGAAACATGCTTAAAAAAACAAGTAAAGATCCTAATACATTAAATTCTCAATATCAAATAAATGTATACATTCCGATTTTTTTATAAAAACGAATATGTTTAAGTAGTATTATAATAATATTTTTGAATTATTATTAAATTCAAAAGGATACGTTTCAGCTTTTGTCATATTCGCTATTACACGATTTTAACGGTCTGTTGTACGTTTATTATTTTTTATATTTGCTTTTTATTTAAATGTTGAAAAAATGAGGAGTTATAATTTTTCTTAAGTTTATATAATTTAGGAGGCGGAAGTAATACATGTTGTTTATTAATTTTCCTGGTGGCAACACTAGTTGAATATATATGCACACATGCGTCTGTATGCGTGTGTGTGTGTATGTTTGTTCAACATAAAAAGTTTTATTTGTTTGATATTGTCAAAGCGAAATGTAGGCACAACTTCTATTAATTTATTTATTTATTAAACATTAAAACTCATACTCATACAAAAATAGAATGAAATAACAAATTATTACGATAAAACATTCAGACACAAGCACCACAGAAACTTTTAATCGTACCGCAGGGTGATATAAAAAAAATTGTGTAAAAAAGAATTGCGGCTAAAAATAAATTTTGTGCTTAATTTCAGGTCTGTGGCAAAGTTATCTCTTGAACTGGGCGGTCGGTGCTGTTTATCCTTCTGTAGCGCTTGTTTGTTCTTTTGATATTTAAATCTAACAATAATTCACCCTAAATATAACCACGCATGTATAAAAAATTGGGTTAAAAACTTTTTAGCAAATTCAAATGGAGAATTTTATAAAAACAAATTTAAACTTTTTGATTGTGTTTTGTCATTTATTTCTTTAGAACTACACCATTATTCATTGACTTTGAGAAGATTCTAAATGAAGGTTGAGAGTTTCAATTTAAAACTAAATTGAGAAATTTTCAAATGAATACGAAATTAATTCACAATATGAATTAATGCTTAATATAACATTTACATTAACTCAAAATCTAGTACTAACGAGATTTTGAGCTAAGTCTAGCTGATTTTTACTACATTTTTCATACAAAATTAAATCTAATTTGGGAGTAGGTTTGTACAAAATCTAAACAAAATCTAATATTTTTATATAATTTTTACTACCATGTACAACATATTTATATAAAAGATGATTGCATTAGCTACGCTCTGCTTGAAAAGGTGTATGGATTAGCTACACTGCAGTGGTTTGGTTGTAGTTTTGGAAATTCACCAGTTAATGGGTTTTGTGTTGGATAAAAAGGTATTGATAAATGTCAAAAAACTTGGTGTAAACGATATAGATTTTCATAAAGATTTAAATTAAAATCTGCTAGATTTTAGGCAGGTGTAAATGTCCGATAATAAAATTTTTATCCGTTGATCCTGGAAACTTTGCTTCCAGGTTTTACAAGACCAAAATTTTTTTTTAATCACTCTCGCTCTCTCTTTCTTTCTCTCTTTTCCATATATATGTATATACAAGAAAATTTATTTTTGATATACATAAGTTCCTATTCAAAAACAAGCAAACAATTAATAATTCTACTATTAAGGCTGCTTTTCATGTAACAAATCGCAAAAATTATAGACATAAATCATGGCTGTTAAAACAACAAAAGTTTTGTCCTTCTTTTCCATTTTTTTTTTTTTTGTTGAAACTTTTAGCTCGTTTCTTTTGTCAATAAATAACAAACAAAAAGGACAAATGTAAAACATGTGCAAAGTTGTTTAGCCATAATAATAGAATTAATCCTGCTACTGGCATTGTTTGTTTAGAATGTGGGATATAATATTAAATATTGACATTTTTATGACTTGAAAAAATGAGTTTCATTTTTTTATGGTAAATAACGACAACATTGTCAATAACATAAACTTATTTTTGTAAAAAACACACAAAAAATATTAAGTGGATATAAATTGTATATCATACGAAATATGTTGCTGTCTTTGTTATAATATTTGGCGGATGAGAAAATAACCTGCGATAATACACGATTTTTACGATTGATGTTGTGTTATTTATGACCTCAAGTTGTCTCAATAAAAATTTAAATTATGTATGGTGTAGACATACATATGTATGTATACATTTTATTACTCTCTTTTTTTATAATTTTAATGCTGTTTAGAATGCATAACACTGAAATATTTGCTGTCGGGTTGATTGTCAAGAATCGGTTCAGACTTCCATTTTTATAGCACATAATTGAATTTGGGCGAATACAGAAGAAAGTTGTTTATTGGTTTTTGTAGCAATAATTGAAATGAATGTATGTCTTAGAGATATAATACGAGTATACATATCGTTACCTTACTCATTATTTTTTTAAAACCGAGATTTTTGCATTTTTCGATACATTATATGCTCTTCTAGCGAAATATACAAAAATCCCGATTTAAAAAAAATAGTGGTATAGGTATATTTTTAATCCTTTGAACTACAAAAATAAAGGGCCGTAAAAGATTTAAATAAATCGCTGAAGATAACTGAAAAAAATCTCAAATCAATGACTGAATGACTGTATGAAGATACTTTGATATTTTTTGTTGTTGTTGTTGTTGTTGTTGTTTAAGGATAATGACAAATAATACTGTATTGAAAAATAAAAAATTTTTTTAAACACATTCTAAAAAGTTGACTTTTAGTACAGCTAGTAGCTCTAATAATTCAATTACAACCTCAAAATTAAAAAATAGTGATCAATAGTGATCTGATTAATTATCTAACTAACAGGGAAACCGCAAATATGCATATGCAATTCCATGTTTTTTCTTGTGTGCCGTATTAATGAGGGATTAAGGTATTTATCTGTTTCAGACTTTTTTTTTATGAATTTTTGGCATCGATTTGTTAGTGCATATTTTTGCATATTTTACCCGTTAAAGCATGTTTTTGCATATATAAGTCTTACATGCATATTTTTGGCATATTTTCTAATTTTCGGAGCATAATTTACGCTTTTAGGACATAGTTTAATACTTTGCAGATGTTTTTTTATATTAATATGCTTACAAGCTTATGTGTTGGTCAACATTTTTATTTTTATTTTTCGCCATATAAACATCATTTCCAATATTCCATGTAATGTATACATTTTTCTTACTACGTACGTTAGTTTCTTAAAAATTCTGTTTTGCTATTTGTGATGGACTCTGCCCTGGGTCGACATTGAAGGATCATTGTCAATGTATAAAAGTTTATTTAGATGTGACAGACAATATTTTGTTGTTTATTGCAGTTGTCAATTGCAAAGTTTTAATTCTGATATCGTGATTTCTTTTACAAGAGTATTAAAAAAAAGATGAATTATTTGTTTGAGTCAAAATTTGTAATTCAAATTTGTTTCAACTGGCACTTGAAACCCAGAACATTTTTCAATACGGCAGCTACTATTTGTTCATTTCTTATTGTTTCTCTTTGTTTTTGGTTTATTTTATGTTATGTGCAAATTTTGTTGTATTTTTGAATTAAAAATATATTTTCATTTACCAATAAAACAATTTATTTTATTTTTAACAGCAAATTTTCATTACGCATAAAACACTATTTATAAATCATATTTTTGGTTTCCGTGCCTATTAACAATTCAAGTTAAGAATATTAGCGTTTGGCATGCAGCAAAATAAATAAATATACATCACACAAAAAAATTTTTTGTCTTAAAAAACTATACTGTTCAAATCCTGAATACAGAAATAAAGTTCGAACAATTATAATTAAAATTAACTTAAGTTAATAATCATGGGCCAGTGACAAAAATTAATAAAATATACTTAATAGTGACAAATTAAAAAAGTTTGTCTTAAGTAGAACAAAAAATAAACAAATTAACTAACATGTGCATAATTAGTAAAGAACAAACGACAATGGCAATACTGTTGTAAATTTAGGGATGGTAAAATTGAGCTTTCATTACAAAAAAGCTTTCAGCAAATTGAAATACGATGAATCAAAATAATTCACATATTCCATTTGCAATAAAAGTTGCGTATATAGAGCAGAAATCTCCATCAACTGACACCACACACAGTATACCAAACACAAAAAAACCGCTGATGTTGAAAGTTTAGTGGCCTTCGAAAACAGCTAGTTGTTCCGTTCAGCTATGTCTTAGTCAGAATATTTACAACTAACTTTGGTGTTTTTTGTTCATTAATAATTATCGCATGTAATTTTACTTATAAAGCAATACGAACTTTAGCCTGTTCAAATCATAAATATAAATTTTTTTTTTGTCTAAAGCAGCTACGTCCAACCCATATGCACAATGTGCAAACTTTTACAAAAGAGCTTTTGTGATTTCACACCGAAATGTGATATCCTATATAACTGAATATCTTATATGATGTAGAAATTTTTTTTAAATTTAAGTACACGGAAAATTTTTTTCGTTTTTGGGACTTTTTTTCGTTTTCTGGCTTTTTGTAGTTTTCTTATTAGGTTTTGGCGATTTTTTCAATTTGGGGGTTCATTCATTTTGGCGATTTTTTGATTTTGGCGATTTTTTATTTTGGATTTTTTTTTGCTTCACCGTTTTTTCGGTTTTTGGCAATTTTTTCGTTTCTGACAATACTTTAAATTAGCAGTTTTTAGTTTTAGCGTTTTTGAAAATTTCAAGAGTTTACCTCTTACGGTTTCCAAGATACAGCAAGTTGTCAAAATTACATTAACTGATAGAACACCCTTTAAATTTTGACTGTAATATATTTATTATTGCAGAAGATAAGGTTTTACATATTCTGTTAACATTTCAGGTCTGTAGCTCTTAGGTTGCTCGAGAAAGCAGCCTGTGATGGGTGATTGAGACAGACAGACAGACAGAGAGACACACTGTCAGACATAGGAGCGAAAACAACAGGGTTCCTTTTCAAATTTGCTGTAGAGAACCCTTGCATATTGTTGACGAAGTAAATTAACTAATAAAATAGCTTGAAGTAATACGCCTAGTTAACACCAGAGGCGCTGCAGCGATGCTATGAAAATTAATAAAACGCACAATGGAAGAGTTGTTAAAATAATAAAAAAAACCATGGATTGAGGATAGTTAAAATTTTCTATTGATATCGAATGCTGTAATTTACTACAGGCGTTGCAATTAAGGTAATTGCAACGCATCGGATATAAAACTTTGTTTAATACGTACGATATGATATGATAACACAATAATTAATTTAATCTAATTTATAAATATTTGTTGCTTGCTTTAATGCTTTGCTTAACTTTCTTACAGATTGTTTGACAACATATCATCTTATCACCATTGGCAGCATCACCTTTACTCGCCATTATCAACACTAGAACGCAAATAAATATAAGAAAAATACATAAAACGAAACTATCTTAAGCTACAAATCAAAAACTCTTAGAACTTGTTGCAGTAAACAAAATCTCCAACTGACTCAAAGTTTGCAAGAAAGAAGGAGTAACAACATTTTTTAATTTGAATTTGAAAGTATAAATGACGTATATTCATGGTATTGTATTGTTTATCAAAATTATTACAAATAACAAAAGAGTAAAGGGCAATAGCGAAACAACAAAAGGAAAATTTGCTGTTGAAATAGAAATATTAAAAACAGCCAAAAAATCATTTAAAAATGGAAACTTGGCAAACTTGCTCAAATGCGAATACAAACAAATTCAAATTGATGTCAGAACAAAATCAATATCCACAACAGCGAATATTATTAAAAGAATATCATATACAACATCACCACCACCATCAACACTATCATCAACATCATCAGCATCAGCAGCATCATCAGCATCAGCAGCATCATCCCTATCCCCAGCAGCTACAGCACCATCACCATTATCATCATCAAAGCCATTCACCACAACAGAAACAGGTGCAACACGAAAAGCAACGTCCAGAGTATTTACAAAATCAAAGTTGTATAACAAGCGCAAATCAAAACTGCTTAACCGCCTGCAGGCACTATTGGAAAAAAGAAGAAATTCAGCTACAAACCAAATCAATATCAACGCAAAACCTAAGACAAGCAACAACATGCCAATGTACAGCACAAGAACAAGCAACCTCAGCGTCAAAATCATCACCAGCTCAGCAACTGCCCCATTATCAGTATCTGCAAACACATCCACAGCAACAGCAACAGCAACAGCAAAATCAAACTCAACCATACAGAAAATATGCAAAAGCAACAGCAACAATAACATCAAGCATAGCAGCAGCAGTCAAAACAACATTAACACTAAGAGTGGATGGCTTAAGCAATTGGTTACCTCGTCCTCGAAGCATCTCATCAATTGTGGAACATTTGGTTGTGATTGGCTCTTTATTGATCGCATTAAGTGGCCTGGTTGTTTGCGACGAATCCCAGGATTTTCAAAAGAACAGTAAGTACAAATATGATTGCTTTAAGTAAAAAATAAATACAAAATACATACATACACGCACACACGCACACAAACACTTACACAGGCAGATTTAATGCCTTTCCACGTGAAGCACAGTGGCGCTAAAGAGATTTTAGTTCGATAATAACATAATTTATTAAGAATTAAAGAAAAAGGCAAAACTCAATTCAATACAATTTTTAACAGATCAGTGGTTATGTCAATGCCATTTACAAACATTCTTATGTTGAAAACAAGAATGCCACACATACATTTACACAAAAAAAAGTAATATGAAAAACATGAAATACCGAAGTACATATATTTATTTGGCATTAAGTCTTTATTTATTTAATTTGAAAATGTTGCTTGTTCGTTCCCGCTTTTGGAACTTATTAGTAGACTTCAACACAAACAATTTTTGAATTTAGCTAAAAACCTTCGTATGTTTATAGTAATATCAATTAAAATTTTGCAATATCAATTAAAATATTAATTAAATTTTCACGTGTAAACAATTTGATAATATCAATTAAGTTTTTCCAGCAATTAAAAATCTAACTGAATCAATTAAACTTTTAATTGAAAATAAAAATTTTTTAACAATATTTTCTGTTTATTAATAATTTTTTAAATTTAAACTACTCTGGTGTGAATGGGAAAAAATTAACTTGAATCAAATTACGTACGTATGATATCGAGCGAAATTTCGAAATAATTCAGTAGAGTTTAAATCGAATGCCATAATTTTCCTACTGGCATGAAAAAATGTACTGTCACATCGCGTACATTGTTTCGAATTTTTCAAATACATTTAATTTAACTTAAACTTGGAAAGTGTCTTACAAAAAGTGGTCATCAACGGCAATGGTGACAATAATGTCCTCAGGGGAATGGCATAACCACTTTCTAAGTAAAGCCTAACAATATAAAGAAATTTAATAACAATGTTACAAAGACTTCATGCATTTCAAAAAGGAGTTTTAGAGCGCCTAAAATATTACATCAAATACTCAAAATATGCACTTAAGACACTAAAATATGCACATATTTTAAAAAATTTTTATTGAAAAGAAAAGTTTTCAATTTACACTTAACTAAATAAAGATATGAAAATATTTTCTTTTCTCAAGAGATGCGTGAACAAGGCTTTTGCATTAAACTTTTACGCTAGATTAAATATGATATAACGATTGTTTCCCTACATTCGGCCTTAATAGCAGACAATTTTCTCTGGAAATCATCAAAATTACAATTTGTATTAAGTTTGGTGGCGTGAGCTTGTACAGTCGTTCTACAATTCTACAACAATTCAAGCGAAGAAATTGTCCAAAAAACAGTTTAGCATTAATAATTTGTTAACAATATTTTTTGAAATTTGAACTTTTGAAAAAATATGACACAAAACCATGCGTTTGTACAAAAATATGGAACAAAAATATGCATTTATGATTAAATAATGCAAAAATATGCATTTTCAGCAAAATATGCAAAAATATGCACAAACAAATCGATGCCATTTTTAAGCAAATTCATTGTTTCGTAAAGATATTTCATTCTTGCTATTATCAGGGTTAAGTGAAAAAACATGGATTTGCATGAAACCCATGTCCCTGGTTATTACCAATTTAAGCAATCTACTTGAAATATGTCGCCAATATAATAACAATTTGATATCAAATTGATGAGCAATATGCATACAATTTTAAAAATTCCATTAATAAATACCTTTCATCTTTTTTTAATAACAACAAACAAATATTTTTATTAATAATGATGGTATGCATTGTGATAATCGCAGTCTATATGATTACATTTTATTTGTGTTGTATAATTAAAAAACTTAATACTTAAAAACTTTTAAAAACCTTGTTTACTTAAACAAATCTCTTCAAAAAATAAACGAGAAATATTATTTTTGAAAAAACATAAAATTTAAAACTTTTATTAAATAAACAGCCTTCAAAAGCTTAAATTTTTAACTTTTCATTTCAGTCCAAATGTTTCTTAAGATGTGTCAAATTTTTTTTAAATATGCCCACTGTACTCACTCACTTACCAATATTTATTTAATTTTACTTATTTACAACCAAATTGAAAGGTTTTGAGCACATATGTTTACATTTATATGTATGTGTGTTTGTGTGTGTGTGTGTGTGTGTGTGTCAATAATATCTATAAAGTGTGTATTTTATTTCTTGCTGAAGCTGACAACTTAAACTTAATTCTTATGCAAATATAATTTAAATTGTATTTGGGTTAATAAGGTGACATCAAGTGATTTTCAACGTATTGTATTATTTTTATTTAAATCGCCTTAAGCTAAAATTGAAATGAAGCTAAATGTAAAGAAAACAACAAGTGTTCGTTATAATGGCAATAATTTAATTTTTAATCAAGCTACAGTTCGTATCTTGAGGAAGTCGCATCACGTGCGATAATTTTTAAGGAACAAATTACAACAAAGTCAATTTAAGTTATTCTGACTAATACTAGCATAATGTAACAATATGGTGTTCTCGAAGGACGCTACATCTTTATCATTGAACCATTCACGTGTTTGGTAGGAGGTAATGCAAACTACATCCTTGTTAAAAATAATTTTCAGTGCAAATGGAATATGTGATTTATTTTTATTTATCGTATCACAATTTGTGGAAAATTTGTTTGTAGTGGAAACCCAAATTTACAATCTTTACTTTTCTTTATCAACTCAAGAAGCAATGTTGGATAACGATCTGAAATGAAAAAAAAATTAACGATAACTTAGGAAAAAATTAATAAATTTTTTTCGGTGGTGCTTTTTAATAGAGTTTAGGTTTTTTTTTCATAGACAAGTTTGTGTTTTAAAATTTTCAGCAACTTTTGTTCTCAAATCTGTAACAACACGTTATCAGATCAACAATAAATGAAGATCAAAATGTTTTCGATTCGAGAAAAAATTTTGTCAAATTAAGAAACAAATCTTCTTAAAACAAAAGAGAGTTCTTGTCCAATAAGCAAAGAAAAGACAAAATTAAGAACGATTATTGTTAAAATAAAAGCGATGCTTTTTAACAACTAAAACAATTGTTAAATTCAGAAGCTCTCATTAACTTCTAATCATTGGTTGGTGGGTTGGTTTACGTGGCTGCCTACTACACGCATACGATTCTACTTGAATGCTTCCTATTTGAAAGGACTACTACACTCATCGATGTCAACCTATGTAGAACCGTATCTAAGTATTCTGATACGGTGATCGTTACTGATCCAACCCGTCATGTGGAGATATCTGATAAGGTAACTCAATCTAATCTCAGATACATCTGCAAGATCGTGAAGTACATGACTGCCTAAAAATTTGTATCTCGAGAGATTCAAAGCTGCACATTCGCAAAGAAAGTGGAAGATTGTCTCTTCCTTGCTTTCTTCTCGGCAGAACTCATTATAGGACAGATCTATTCTACTAGCATATCTGCCGACCGTTGAATGCCTCATCAGGACTGCAACGAGCCTCGAGATATCTTTATGGATCCTATTTGTTAATTGTATTGAGTGCCTATCATTTTCTTAGCAACCTTGCACGTGATTATATTGCGCCATCTGCGTTCAGTCTTATAGAGATAGTGCTTGAATACCCCGCTTCTAATAGTAACAAATAGCTGGCTGCCGATTCGGCTTTGGAGGTATTCATAGCATAGCCAGCTATAGCCATCTCATCCGGTCGTTCGTTACCTGAAAAATTGCTATGTGCTGGAACCCAGATGAGGGTGAGATCAGCCTAGATAGCAAACTCTTACACTGGCCGATTATAATAGATGAAGTGATATATGATCTTATATTGATATTAAGGTACCACTACTCTGCTCTGCAAAAAACACCCATGGTCTATGGCGGGAATCGAACCCACCCACGACCTCTAGACTGAGAGGCTAGCATCGCTACCACTCATCCACATCGGCACCCTACCATCAATCTGCACTCCAGCCGCTGCCCTTACAGCTAAAATTTTAGCCTGAAGTACTGTGGCCTCGTTAGGGAGAAGAAAGGAGCATTCTATACCAAGATGATATGAAAAGACCCCAGAGCTGACACCTCAGGCCATTCTTGATCCATCAGTGTACGTTCTGACGTTGTATTCTGTTACTATTGTGCCCCACTTCCACTCCCACCTGTATGCAATTAGAACTTTAAGTACTTTATCAAAGCAAACTCTTAAAATTTTCAAAAAAAGCTAAAACACAAAAAAAAATCCCAAATTAAAAAAATTACAAAAACGAAAAAATCGGCAAAACCGAAAAAAAGCGCTAAAATGAAAAAAAGCCGAAACTAAAAAAAAATCGCTAAAACTAAAATAAATCGCCAAAAACTTAAAAAAAATCACCAAAAGTAAAAAAACCTGCCAAAGTTAAACAAAACGGCAAAAATTTTAAAAATTGTAAAACCGAAAATATGCAGCAAAACTGAAAAAGCGCCAAAACTAAAAGAATCGCCAAAAACTCAAAAATACTCGTAGTTTACTGGGTACTAAATTTTTTTTTTAAATGTCTTCATCAAGTAATATATGTAGTGTCCGTACGGAACCATTGGTTTGCGAGTCCAATTCGCGCTTTACTGAATTTATTACCTTTTCTTACATTTGCATCATGCTTGAATAAAAAATTCACTTAAAAATATTTTTACGATAACTTATTTTACTACAGCTTCCAGAAAAATTTTATCAAAATTTTTTATTTATGTTTTTCCGGAATTAAGCCTGATAATTAAGACTTTTTTTATATCTAAGAAAATATCTTTAAGTAACATAAAATTAAGCTTAAATCATGATATTGTGAGAACTAATTTAAATGTGTATGCAAAACTTTTTGTAATTGTTGTTTGCTTTATTTGCCCTAATTATACAGTTGAGGAATAATTTACTACAAAACTTGTAATTAACAAACTTTTTTTGTTGTTTTTGCTTGTTAATAAAATACATCTACACATGTATGCTTTAAGCACATAAAAGCTTAGAAGTATAAATGTAAATATTCATATACACAAGTTAGTTGGTATTAGTACACTTAAGAGAGTGATTATGGTTATATTCTTTTCCTGAAGTGTATGCTTCTGTGTGTGTGTGTGTGTGTGTGTAAGCATGTAAATAACTAAAAGTATGCACGAGTATTTGGCCCTATAAAATACGTATAGTTTTTGTGTATTTTAGTGAGTCCTTAGAGAAAAGTTATACAAAATATTGCAATTTAATGCACAAATGACAATTAAAAATGCCATAAATAAATACACTGGCAAAACCTTTGTTAATGGGCAGCATCATATGGACAATTACAATTACGGTAATTAATGTCAAGATAAAAAAACAAACGTTTGCTAAAAGATGCCTAATACGAATAAAGCAGCGTTTAAATCCTTGCTTCCGCAGTAGTTATTAATTTATGCGAAACATTAAACAGATGTTTGATGAAGCTGCAAATAAGGCAAATGGTGTCTGATAGAACTTTAGATTATAAAAATACTCATTACACAAAAAACATTGTTTGAAAGATCAGCACCTGGCATTAACATCTAAAAATTGTTTGGGGCAAATGGTCACTGCGGCTATTCTTGACAATGAGTATTCTGGACGTCCATACTTCTGGTTCCATGGGTGCCACTTGAGCGACAGCCGAGCTGCTCCAGGAGCTCGTGTGTGTGTGGCGGTTGTCAGGATCCTTTGCTAAAAGGTCGAGTTCATCCTACCCCACGGGGTGAAGGGGATGATTTTGAGCTGTGTGGAGTAGGTACTGGATTGTTGGCGACACAGGCATGTGTCCATCTCTGATGACTGGTTGAGCTGTGATTACAATGGTGCGAAATTCTCTTAGAGACCTCGCTGTGGGTTTAAGCAATTACACCTGTGGCGTGAGAACTTCGAACTTGTGTTTGCTACCAAACACGCTGGGAGAATAGTCTTTGCTTCCCAGTGTTAAATCAATGCTAGTGATTGACGTGACGAGGTCAGCTTTAAGTACCTCAGAAAGGTACTTGAACATAGTACAGGGATACCTATATTCAAAGATTGCAACCTATGTGCCTCGTGAAGTTGGCATATAGTTCATTCTAAAGGGTGCATGGGGGCGATGGTTTGGCGTTTTAGATCACCCGTGAGATTAGGCCGTAATGGCAGGTACTCAAGATAATCTGAAACACATCTGTCTTATCACTATAAAGCAGTGACTTCACGTAGCACTACAGGAACAAATTACAGGAATAAATCAACTTGTCATCTTATTTTGGTTTCAATAAATCAATGATGGTAGTATTGTTGAAAATACATTTCGGCTGGATTAATTTCGTCCATATAAAAAAATCTTTCATAATAGTTCTAAATGACTAGGTAAAGAAGAGGAGAAGTCAATAAATTACCTCTTATGCATCTGAACAGATGTCCCGCACCTGAAACCAATGCCTTTGCGCTCTAAGAAAGAGAGTCTTCAGTTGCCTGCTGGAAGTATCAGTGGTTGACCTTAAAAATCTGCCTTCCTTTATTAGCAGCAGTTGTTGGTTCAACCTTTAACTCCAGCAGCTAGAATTTTAACCCATAAGCGGACCTTCCACACCTTACTCTCATTCATATCTTCTACAGTGCGTCCCCTCCTCACTCTCCCTGTCTTTCTATCTTCCTCATTCTAGTGGTCACTCCATCACAGATAACAAACGGGACCCAATTGAATGGATCAAAGTGAGCCAAACACTTTTCGTTTCCTTGGCATCCAGCTAACCTAACCTAACATATTTTTGTCCAATTTTTCTACCTTATCTTATATGGAATTCATAAACAAACTCAAACTGCATAAAATATTAAATTAAATAATAAAGAATTAGCGCTCATGTTTTTTATAAATACTACAAACTATTTCTTGCTATTTCAATAATATTAAAAATTTATATATTTTTTCTGCTTCAAATATAATCAGCTGGTAAGCCCATATAAAAGAAGAAAAAAATATAAAACAAGTTATTCAACATCATTTAGTTTTATTAACAAATATTGAATTGGCTATTTCTGTTGGCCTAAATGATTTAAGCCTCAAAGCACTTTTATGCACAAACATGCATGTGTTTATTTTTTAAGGCTTACACAACTTTTATTATATTTTATTCTTTTAAATATAATGTTCTATTAAAAATGGAATATGTATGTACAAAAAAAAAATAACCACAGTTTTTAACTTAAAAAAAAAATGTTTAATATTAAACACATGTGAATTTTTACTGCTGGTATCAGTCATTTTAGCAAATGCCGAAAAAATTGCTATTTAACATATTTATAAAAACTTAGTTTTAAATCGACCAAAATAACCAGCCAACTAACCATTAAAACCAACAGGACAACAACAGGATCACAAAATATTAAAAACATTTATAAGCGCCACTATCAAACGGATTATAATAATACACATATGAAATTGAGAGGCGAGCGCTTAGTACGCTGAAAAAAAGACAAATAATTGAAAGCACTATGGGTCATTATTTACATAAACATGTATATGTTTGATTATTCGATATCGCATGACGTCAGTAAGATGACTGTGGGTTGGTAGTTAACTTTATGACATGCTATAAGCTATAAATATGTGTATCTCATTTTGATTACAAAAATAAATATTAAAGTTTTTAATTAACCTTCGTTTAATGTAAATTTTTAATGAGCTGGTTTTTTAATTAAATTGTTTTAATTAATTTTTTTTTTTCATATTTTTGGCATGCCAAAACTATAAAGTATATGTGTATGTTATAGGCGGAATAGAATACAAGGTAAAAATTTCAGCCAGCGAGGTTTATGTACATTACGATGCGCTAGAGAAATAGTACCGGGTTATCAATTAAGTGGTTTAAAAGCAGCTAATCTGGCAAGGATGTCAAGTGTTAAGTAACTATCATTTTAACTTTCTTACATAAGATGATGGTTTGAGAACTTTCGGATTTGATTTAAAAACAAACCACATACAATCTATTAAAATGTATAAAATCTTTATTTGAGTCGGTAGAACGATCTAGATAATTCAATGTTTAAAGATGCTGTCATGTAAATATTGACCACGGATATGGCTAAAATGGTTCATACACTGGCTCCAATTTTGAAACAATTTGTCCATCATATCGACGGTATTTCATTGAATATTGAATAAATAATTCAATATTGTCTTCCAGTGCATTAACTGCTGTAGTCTTGTCCCTATAAACATTAGCTTCAATATAGCTTCACAAAAAATAGTCTAAAGGCGTTAAATCGCACGATCTAGGTGGCCAATTCACCGGTTCGAAACGTGTAATAAACTGTTTACCGAACTCTCCTCCCAATTAGGCCATTGTGTCGTATGTTGTGTGGCATGTGGCACCATCTTACTGTAGCTACATGTCAGTCAAGTCCAGCTCTTCTATTTTGGGTTAAAAAAAGTAACTTATACCAGCCATACACTACACAAGTTCGCTGCACAAGTGTGGCACTGTACAGTGCGTTTGTGCAGCGTATGGGGATGGTTGTGCTATTTACGCAGTGAACTGAGTACATATCAAAATGATTTTAATATTTGCTCAAGTTTGAAAACTGTACAATGAGCTTGTGCAGTGTATGTTGCAAACGCTCAGTTGTCTCGTGATTTTTTAAGAGTTCAAAACAAAAAATGAGCGCAGAGAAAATATTCTGGACAGAGTTCCTGCATTATGGCGCATTAAAACAAAAACTGCTTGGTTTACTTGTATAGTGGGCGTCACAAGCTTAGTTTACGCAGTGCCAGACTTGAGCACTGAACTTATATAGTGTAAGGCCGGCATTATGCGCAATTGCTGCGAATGGTGCCGAATCGATAAGTCACTGTCATCAGCAACACTGGCTGATACAGCTGCGATATTTTCTTTTGTCCGTACTCTACGGATGTGTGTTGCTGGTTTAATGTTCAATAATGTAATTTTGGTGTAAAATTTAGTCACAAATAGTCCGAATAGCCGCCTCAGAAGGTCACCCAAACTGACCATTAAAATGGAAGAAGTGTACGGATGAACTTTCTTAACCGAGTATGTATTTTGATCATAAAATTTAATAATCTGCAAGCGTTCTTCATTTGTAAGTCGATTCATAATTAAATTATAGACCAAACTGAATAAGTTTAACAGTAACTTTTTACACGAAAACAGCTGAGTTGCCAAGCACAGTGTTGTCAAAAAGAAAGTTGCTCAAAAAAAAACCCTTTATTTAGTGGTAGGATTGTTTTTTAGGAATATGGATTGTTTGATAACCGAAGAGCGTGAAAAAAATAGTTAAAACTTTTTTTTTATGAATTGAACAGGCTAATGTTCGTAACGCTTTTTAATCCAAATTACATGTGATAATTATTAATGAACAAATAACATCAAAGTTAGTTGTAAATATTCTGACAACAACACATAGTTGAACGGAACAGCCAGCCATTTTCGAAGGCCACTAAACCTTCCTCATCAGCGTTCTTCTGTATTTTGGTCAACTGTGTGTGGTGTCAGTTGATGTATAGTTAAAACTTATTAAAAAAAATTGGTGGTTCAAAAGGGGTTTCCACTTTATGTGCATTACGACATTATTATTATCGCCATAATCGACCCACTGTGCAGGGAATTAGTAAGATTATAAAGAAATTTTAAATAACAGTAAAAGTTACAAATGTGGTTGGTCCTGTGCATCATTGCAATGTGCACACTGCAGGAAATATCGCTTCTGCTAGCTTAAGTGTTGAATAACCATTGCCGCCAATTCAGAGTGCTGTGACTGTGTGACAACCGACTTTTTTTGACCTGCAATTATGAACTGCACGATATGTAGTTTCAACAAGACGTTGCATCGAGCTACACAGCACTACCGATTTTGGCTTTAATGCCTGAGAGGTTTTCAGAACGCGTAAAGTTCACGTTATTTGACTTGCAATTAGACTTTTTGTAGAGCTGCTTGTTGGAGCTTGTTGGAGCTTGTTGTAGCATTTGCAAACCAACATTCGTCAAGTTATTGGCAATTTAAGGCTATTGTTATTATATTTGCAATTGTTGTAGAAATTTTTACCTTAATTATTATATCATAAATTTATATATTTAGTATTAATTAGTATTAAAAAGGAAACACACTTTTTCATGGCTAATTTCTGATATCTTTATTAATAAATTATATAACGTGCTTTAAATAAACTATCTGACCTTGAACACTTTCAGTGCCACAGTGCACAGATCGGTATTTGGTTATTGCTTGTATTTAGGTTTTATATTGCATGTATTATTATCTGTGTATATACGTTTTTATATAATAACCAATACCGCAGAGCTGCTAAATACACACAGCCATTAACACACATAGACACAAATCACACATTTTTATAAACTTTAAATTTCAGCACATCCATAGATATTTTCATTTTAAATTTTAAAATGGTGTTTTTTTTTGTTTGTTTGTTAATTTTATGTGCATATACATACGTAATAAACACATTTAGTTTTAGATTAAACCTTGTTATTAACCACTAAACAACATGTGCCATTTGCAGCGCATTGTGTGGTTATAATAATGATATACATATAGATATACATGCATGTGTATATGGGTTTGTGTGTGTAAAATTTTTGTCTCAAACTTAATTACCTTTGAGCATAGAGCAAATAAAACAGCAAAGCACAATGTCAGCCTAAATATATACAACATTCATTAACAGAAAGTTAGCGCCAACACATATGCAAGCTAATTATAAACCCCCAAACGATACTCTTGTTTATTTATTTCTCCCCTCTCACTCACTGTCTTTCTCTCGCAAACACAAGAGCAAGGATTTATTTTAATTGCTAAACGGAAGTTTGTTGTAAAGCAAATATCTCAAATCCTTGGATATATTTCTATTGCCACATAAAAGAAAGTGATTCGCATAAATCACATTAAATCAAGTGAAATTTTCAGAGATTTTTTCCCTTTCAATTAATAAGTAACGGAAGTAAATCATTGAATTTTATTGATTGATGTTTTCCTTTTCAATTTTAATAATTAACGGAAGCAGTAAAATAAAATTCTTGAGTTCAAAATTTTGCCAGAATAAAAAAAATACTTTAAGTTTTTTAAAGTTCTTGCGAGGTTTTCTAACAAAATTTAGAAGATTTTAAGCAGATTTCCCATACAAAACAAAATCTAGTTCATCACTAGATTTTGTCGAAAGTGCTGAAACTATGGTTTGGTTGTAGTTTAGTGGGATACTGGACAGACTGATGCCTACTTAAGCTGGAAAATGAAGCTTCTCAAGTTTCCTCAAACCCCAAAAATTACTGGTGCACAGAGAGTTTAGTCCTTAACTGAACATACATATGTAAATCTGAAAGCCCTAAAAATTCTAGGCGTGGCTAAACTTCTTGTGCATAATAGAACAATTTATATGAAAGTTCTTTAAATATTATTATTACTAGCACTCGCTATCTTTTATCTTTATTTAAGAATTTTTTTTTTTGCAAATAATATTTTTAATGTGCCAGTAATTTATGTTCATTGACACAGTAAACCCCTTTTTATCTATACAAAACAATTCGTGACATCGAATGAAAAATAACAATTATGTGTGTAAAATAATTCCTTTTATTGCTCTTGTATTCACTACAAACAATTTATATGAATTATAGCGAGTAGTTAGGATGTAATTTATGAAGTTAAATAAACTCTAGGATATGTAATAAATGTTTTGTAATGAAAAAAAAATCATGCTGAAATAAACATACGCAACACAATGACATTTTGTTAAGGGTTATAAATAAGGAAATACGGAACACTGGGGTACATTTATTGTATTTAAATTGTAAATTGCTTGTATTTAAATTTTAAATAAAAAAAAAAAGAAATATATTTATATTAAATGATACTATTAGTGAACGTTTTCATATGTACTCGTACATATGTCAATAGATTTACACACACCTGTACAAAATTTTTATTTTAAATGAAAAATTTTAAATTTTAAATAAAATAATTACAGCCTTATTTACATTAATTATTAAGGCTTAATAAGAAAAATTTTGTATGTAAATATGTTTTAAAAACTCTTTAAAAAAATTTTATAATTTGTAGGTATTAATTAGGTTGTTAATTTTTTTTTTGTATTTTTAAAGATATTGACGTAGAATGAATAAGGAAAAAAAAATCTTGGCACATTTGTATTTTTCGTGGTATATCTCTCTTTAAAGCGCCATCTATAGTTCAATAATTAAATTCAAGCAAAACCAACCTTCAAAAAGACGGTCTTAAGGAACGAAAACTTTTCTTTGATGCATGCATTTTAAAAAATAATATATGAAAAAGATAAAAACTAAAACTCATTTTTATATTTATGATTTGAACAGACGAAAGTTCGTATCGCTTTGTAAGCCAAATTACATGTGATAATTATTAATGAACAAATGACATCAAAGTTAGTTGTAAATATTCTGACTAAGACATAGTTGAACGGAACAACGAGCTGTTTTCGAAGTTCACTAAATCTTCATCATCAGCATTGTGTTTGGTCTATTGTGTTTTGTGTCACTTGATGTAGACTTCTGTTTTATATACTCATCCATTATTGCAAATGGAATATGTGAATTGTTTTGATTCATCGTGTTACAATTTACTGAAAGCTTTTTTTTTGTAATGAAAGCTCAATTCTACCATCTCTAAATTTATAACAGTCTTGCCATTTGCGTTTGTTCTTTACTAATTATGCTCATGTTAGTTAATTTGCTTATTTTTGCTCTACTTAAGACAAACTTTTTTTGTTTGTTATTATTGAGTATATTTTTATTTAATTTCTTGCATTTTTCTGCCATACTCTCTCGTAGCTGGTTTTTGCTAGGAAAGTAAATGAACCGACCTATTATAACCATGTTTTTAAAACATAAAACTAAATTAAAGTATTATAGGATATTTTGCAAAATATATGAAAAAAAATTGTTTAGATATCAAGCCATAAGCACCAAAAAAGCTTAAGCGATACATTTTTTGGACCTCGATTTTTTTATATTGGGACCACCTAAATGGTTGAAGATAGATGATAAATATGTTTAGAGAAAATCTTTGTAGTGAAAAAATATTGCAGGTTAGTCACACATTTGACTTTGATAGGAACATCCTACACGCAAAGAAAAGATATGGTTGTAAAATGGTTGAGAAAACAATATTATGTTCTCTGAAACAAACGTGTGGTCGCTGAAATCTACTTATTGTTATTTTAAACATTAATTTCGTTACTGTAAAGAGAGTAATGTTTGAATTTAATAATTATATTATTATATTCGTAGAAAGTGCGATATGGTTAGAGTGTAACAATATAGTTTTGTTAAAACTTTGTGACTACAATATAATTTGTATTATTGCGTAAAAATAATATGATGTAAATAACAATATAATGTTATCCGAAACCATACTATGTTAAGTTTTAAAAAAAAATCTTTTTAAGAAACACCTTCTGTCAGTTCAGTGTTTCGTTTGTAAGCTATCGGTAGTGCACGCGTGGTGTTAAATAAATAAAAAAAGTATAAACAAAAGGGTAGATAAATAAAAATAATATGTACATACATACATATGTATGTATGTATATCTCTTTATACAGATGTGTTTATATTTCATGTATATACATATATGTATGTAAGTATACATTTATAAACATACATACATTTTATTTCAACAATATTAATTTATTTTTATTTTGGATTTACCGCACAGCTGTTTTAAACAAAATATTTGCCAATAAATATATGATTAAAAAACAAAATATTATTTTTACATAAAATAATACTATGGTCGTATTTAACAATAGTATAATAATATTAGAACATGGTATGGTAAGTCTCAATTATATTTTAGTCACATCTAACAATAGTGTTGTCTTACTTACAATAATAAGATTAGGTATAACAAAGTTAATTGTTTTTGTAGATAAAATAATTATTAACTCAGAAAATAATATTATTTAAGCTTTGCTTTTCCATTAACAATAATATGGTATGGTATGGTTACCTCAATCATATTTTTTCTTTGCGTGTAGGGGCAGTTACAGCCCTGCGAGCAAATTTTATAAAAAAATTTCGCCTTTGTATGGGAGCCCCCTTAAGTAGTCGAGATAGGGCATAGGTATGTTCGGAATAAATGTTGAGGATAGAAAATTATTATGTACCGGTGTTACAATTTACCCGCCCGTGAGACACCAGAAAAGCGGTAAAAGCGGATTTCTTAAAAAAATTATTCCAAAAATTTACTTTTTGTATGGGGACTACCTTAATGGTTGAAGATAGACAATAAGTATGTTTAAAGAAAATCTTTGTATTAAAAAAATATTGGAGGTGTGTCATACATAACCTGACCAGACATCCCGCTTTTCCGAGGTTGATCCCGCCTTGAATTTTTATCCCGCTTTATCCCGCTTTTTAGAGTTTTGAAATTTCTTATCTCTTAATCTATTTTTATTAATATGTAACTGATAAAAATTTATTCCAAATATTTTTTAGTGTAGTTATTGTTTATTTTTTTTTGGATCTGGCAGCTCCTCAAATGAAAAAAAAAATAAAAATACAAACGTACACACTCAAAGATCCTTTTGTTACAGTGCTTTATATATGCAGACATTCTGCTGCTTTAGGAATTTATTACCAAGAGGGCTTATTATTTATTTATTGTAGTTTAGTCAATGGACAAATAATCCTTACAGACTAAGATAACATTCAAAGATAAGGAACTAATACTAAGGTTGTTTATTAAATTTGTATTAAAAAAGAAAAAAGAAATCTATCACGGATAAACATATATATACATATATACAATATTACTTTGAAAAGTTTACAATTAAATTAAACAATTAAATAGTTTTGAGATCACAGTTATTTCAATAAACTAAAAAGAAGCAATTTAAACTCTGATTTTTCAGTGCTAAATTCGATAAAAGATTTTGAATCTTTTTGAATATTATAATTTATTTCGTTCAAGAAAGAGAATGTACGTGATAAGGTACCATTACATCGAAAAGTTTAGCGAACCTCATATTCCTGGGAGGTATGTAAAACCGTATGGCATAAAGCAAATCAGGGCAATCAATAGAACCATTGATAATATCATATAACAGCAAGGCAGATTGAACTTTTCTACGAGACGCCAAAGTACGTAGACCAATAAACAAGCATTTAGATTCATATGGAACGGATGATAAATAAAGTAACGAGCGCGTAGCATATTTGACGAAAATGCGTTGAACTCTCTCTATACGAGCAATACGATTAGAGACATGGGGATTCCAAATAACAGCAGCATATTCTAGTTTAGACCTAACAAAAGACGTATAGATATATTTCAGAGTGTATGGATCAGCAAACTCAGAACAAGTTCTCTTCAGAAAACCCAGTATTTTATATGCTTTAGGAAGTAAATACTCAACATGAGCATCAAACGACAAGGAGTTATCAAATATAACGCCTAAGTCAAGCTTAAGATTAGAGGTATTCAACACTACACCATCAATATAAAAGGCTACAACACTGGGGGCAACAGACCTATAGAAGGAAACATGCACACATTTATTAATGTTCAGACTTAAACTATTTAGGCGACACCACTCACTAAGATTATAGAGCTCAGTTTGTATAATTTGGGCATCATGAATCGAATTTAATTTTAAGAAAAATTTTAAATCATCAGCATATAATAAATAATTTGATTTCAAGAAACAACTACCGATATCGTTAATAAAGAGGTTGAACAATAAAGGACTGAGTATACTACCCTGAGGTACACCCGACATTTGCAGATAAGGCACAGAACTATAACCTTCAATATTATTAGGAGAATAACAACTGACATTCACCAAACTGTCAATAATAAAATAAAAAGTTCTTGCTTATTTTTTTATAAAGAGTTTGACACATTGGTGTAGTCAGTTGATAATAATATGGACTAACAAGGCCACTTGCTATCATTCGCCTTAAGTTTTTGTACATTGTTTTGTATAAAAATCGTATTTTGTTTTGTAAATGAAGTCAAAAATCTTTAATTTTATTTATTTTACGTTACTAAATAAAAATTTTTGTTAATAAAAACTTTTGTTTATTTAAAATTTATTCTTTTGAGTTAAAAACTGTGTTTCCTAAGTACATACGAAACTTTTTATGTGCGTATTACACATCCCGCTTTCAAATAGTTGTTTATTTAAAAATCCCGCTTTTTGGCCGTATTTTCGTCAAAATCCCGCTTTTTGAACGATCGTGTCCCGCTTTTTGTAAAAAGCTTCTGGTCACGTTAGTCATACATTTGACTTTGATAGGAACGTCCTAGGGGCAGTTAGAGCCGTGCAAGCAAATTTTATAAAAATTTCCCCTTTGTATGGTAGCCCCCTTAAGTAGTCGAGATAGGGCATCGGTATGTTCGAAGGATAGATATATTGAGGATAGAAAATTATTATGTGCTGCTGTTACAATTTACCATAAAAGCGGAAAAAATGGATTTATTAAAAAAATTATTCAAAAAATTCTTTTTTTGTATGGGGGCCACCTTAATGGTTGAAAATAGACGATAGGTATATTTAAAGAAAATATTTGTATTGAAAAAATAATGCCAGTTTGTCATACATTTGACTTCCATAGCTACGCCCCAGGAGAAGTTAGAGCCCTGCAAGTAAATTTTATTATTTTAAGGAGAGGAGTTAGGCAGTCGCTGTGTTTAAGAAAGATGTTGGGCGGAGAAAATTAATGGGTGCTAATCATACATACATTTGACCCTTGTAGCGGTGACCTCGGGAAAGTTATATGATTTTTAGTAATTTTTTTTCCTTTTACCCTCAACTTTGGGCACGAAGAGGGACCTTTTCTCCCATCTGACCGTTACCAATTTTTGGTCCAAATATTTTTTTTCCGAACCTCACAAAATGAAGAGTTCTTGCAAGTCGAAATCTCGTTACTAAGAATTCTCATATAACACTATGCTATAGCTAATGTACATGTGAATGTACTTACATATATATGTTTGTATATGTTGGTTACATACTTCGGTGAAGAGTATATAAATTGGTAATTTAAGACTCTTCACTTGCTTAAAAAGCATTTAATAAAAGAAGTTTAGCAAAAAAAAAAAAATTAATAATAATGACAAAGGCCGTTGTTGCTAAAAAAATCATATGAGATTATGGTCCCCTCAAGGCAACAACACACGAATATATGTTATATTAAATTATTATAAGTGCTTTTATCATTTGTCTTCAGACATCACAGCAGGCAACAGAAGATCCTTTGTGCATTAAAGCAGACAGTTAATAGACAGCCATTCAGCAACTTTAACACTTTTGCGAAAAAGGCAATTGTGTGTGTGTGTGTGTGTGTGTGTATGTGTGTGTTAATCATCCAACTAGACAATAAGTTTATTGGTTAACACCCACTTTTGCCTGTAAACGACTGTAACCAGCAGACATTTATGACAGCATAAAATTAATTTTCTCAAATAATAAATAAGAAAACTATATAATGTTTAATATAAGAAAATTTAATCAATTTTATATTAAATCAGCACGCACATTTGTCATTAACATGAACAGCAACAACCTGCAAATGATTTTCAGCATTATGCTCAAGTTCTTGATTATTTTGATATGTATTTTTATTTATTTTTTTTTTGGTTCGACACATACACGTGTAAGTAGTGTTGCTGCAGCCAGTGATAAAGAGTGTTGATGAAACGTGTGAAGCATGTGTCATGTTTAACCAACCTACTTGCCACAAGTACAAGTAAACATTACATACATATATAATTGATTGATAGCAAAAAAAAAAAATAACAAGCCAGTTTATATAAATTTTGTTGCTGTTGCAGGGCAAATATTGTAAAATGTTGAAGGCGTGCCATTGAAAAGCAAACATCAGCAAAATGTGAAAGGATGGTGAGCACGAAGGCTCTCTAAAATCAACGAACATACGTTTAAATTAAATGAACAATTGAACTTTCATAAGGGTTAAACGTTAGTTTTTTTTTTCTTCTTTGCATTCAGGACAAACAAAAACAAATTGCAACAAAAATACAATCAAATAAAATTTGTTCAGATTCAAAATCAAATACACTTGGGGCTAGTTTCTTACTAATTAGTTAAACTTAGTTTAAAGCACGTTTGAGCTCAATCAAGAATCAAATTTAAACGGGGTTTAAGCCACCCATGGAGTCATGAATTAACATTTAACAATTTAGCTAGAAATGCCAGACTTTGATTACAATCTAGATGTGGTATTCTTGAAAATATTTTATGTAAATAGGCCAACAGTAAAAAGTGATGTGACAATTCTTTAAATTTAAACAGATCATCAAATCCAACGAAACAGACTTTCTTTCCAATCAATTCTAAAGTCATATCAATCATATACAGACCTCTTTGTTAAACAAAATCTTTGCAAGAATTAAAATTTATTATACACATAAAAATGATTTGGACGTGTTTTTATGTCTCTTATTTTTCTAACAATTCTGCTATCC
The DNA here is from genome assembly GCA_944452675.1 of Tachina lurida. NCBI lineage: Eukaryota > Metazoa > Arthropoda > Insecta > Diptera > Tachinidae > Tachina > Tachina lurida. The sequence goes on along the minus strand of OX101752.1, from coordinate 193,270,498 downwards.
ATTAACGTCATAAAAAACATACGTTTTATTTATCATTAAACTTTTTAGTAAAATTGTTTTTTTTCAATTAAATAATAATTATTTTTTTTATTTTTGATTTGACAGTTCTAACTTGAGTTTAACTGAGCAATGTTGCTCTTTATTTGAAAACAACATTTTAAGTTTAAACTACAGTTAACTTGCAAGTAGAGTTTATCGTTATGTTAAAAACTAGACCTTACCTAAAAAAAAGTTAATATTTCACTTAAACGAAACTAAAGTGTTTGGTTACAAGCACACAATTAATGACAAACCATTTGTCCTTATTTAATAAGAACAAATAAAAAATACATAAAAATGAAATTTAATCCTGCAAGAAAGTTGGGAGTTCTTAATGCCATCTAACATGCAATGGAAATCAATGATTCATATAATTATTTTGTTTAAAATTAATTTCGTGCTTCATTTGTACAAAGAAAAGTGCATTAATTTTTAATACTTTTTTAATTGCATTAGACAGGGGGTTGGTTCTGCAGGAAGTTGTAAAACTAAGTAACGTCGGACATGCAAACCCACTTAATGATTCATTTAATACATTAAAGAAAGCAAGAAAGCAAAAGTCTTAAAAAAATATGCTTATTGATATTAATTTTTATGGCAAGTAATTTGAGAATATAAAGTGTTAGTTTCATTTATGAAGTGAAAAATGTAAGCAATTAAAATTGTTTGATAACAATTCTCAATATGTTTAAAAAATAACTAAAAGGAAAGTTTTATTTTTTATTTATGGCAAAGAAAACTAATGTGGTGGGTGGGTCGCACAATGGGATGGACTTATAAATTTTTGCGCAAGATCTATAAGAAGTGGCACCAAAGTAAATTATAAATTTGGGTGCCCCTGTGGCTGAGTGGTAGCGATGCTAGCCTCTCAGTCCCTAGGTCGTGGGCTCGATTCCCACCATAGACCCTGGGTGTACTCTGCAGACAAGCTAACACCTTCACAGGTTGTGTTTGTTTCTACAGCTTTTTTCAGTCAATGTTGTCAATCAAATTGTTCATCCATTCTAGCATCTTATTAATTAGAACGAAATACATACAGTCTTTTATAAATTTGATCATAGGTCCTTGGCCATTTGAGTTTAGTTAATTGATTTTTAATATGGGTGAACCCTTAATATCCTGATATCTTAATTTTTGTTGAAAAAAAAATATATGTTACAAAGTTTTCGATTCTGAACAAAGTTTGTTCTAATGTTTTATTGAGATGTTTTTCGTAACTAACTGAGATATAAAAAATTTGTTTGGTCCTTGCAGTAATCACCAGGCTCTATAGGATTAAGTAAAGTCTATATAACTGATATTATTTTTATTAGAAAAAAAAAATACAAAAGATTAATTTTGCTGAAATTCTGTGAAAAATAGTTTGTCACTAGAAAAACAGAAATTAACTGCGCCGTTAAATCGCACTTGAAGCGGAGAATCAAGACAAAAGCTAGATAAAATAATTTCATATGTCAAGTCAGAATAGGGTGAATTTTTGTGCAAAATTCTTTCTTATAGTTTGTTTTGCATTTCTTACCAAGAACATTTTCAAGCAAAGTGTATCCTTGCACCAAGGCAATATATCCTTGCCAAAGGCAATATATCCTTGCAATATATTCATTGTCAGGCCAAGGAATACAGAATAGAATGAATTTGTGCGCAAAATTTTTTCTTATAGTTTGTTTTGTATTTACTAGTAAGTACATTTTCGTGCAAAGTCTATCCTTGCACCAAGCCAATATATCCTTGCAAAAAGGCAATATATCCTTGCAATATATTTATTGTTAGGCCAACGAATATATTGCAAGAAAATTTTCGAATTTAGAGTTCTTATTTTGCTTCCTTTTCCTATTCTTTCCCTTTTCCTTGCATCGATATTAACCATAATTTTAATTTATATAATGTTTGAATATTCTCACAAAGCTACTTCTATTTTTAGCACCTCGTTATATCAAAATGGTACACTGTGCGGCGTCATCGTACCATATATCATAGAAATTTGGAAATTTTGGTTGCATGCCACCCAGGCGTACCACACAGAGAAAAAACTGCCTGATAGAATCAATAAGATTTTTTCTATGAACCGTTTTTAGGCTAAGGGGTATCTCAGCAAAAAGAAGAAGATTTTTTCATAGAGATTCCTTATTGTTTTTATGTGGTAAATCTTATTAATTCTATCGAGAAAAAAACCACATCAAATCAAGAAGAAATCTTATTATTCACAACTTTTTTACTCAATTTCCGTTATTTTTGGCACCAAAAAACTATCCATAGAGAAAAACTTCTTGATTCTATTAGGTTTTCTTATAAATTGTAAACTATAGGGATTTCTTATTGATTTTATTAGGTTGCCTTATTAATTTTTTTAAAAAGGTTTTCTTCTTGATTTTATTAGGCTATCTTATTGATTTTTTCAATAAGGTTTTCTTCTTGATTTTAGTAGGTTCCTATATGATTATTTGTAAAGCATCTTATTGATTTTTTTAATAAGGAAATCTTCTTGATTTAATGAGGTGTCTTGTTATTACGTTTCTATAAATAGACATACAGACAATTTTTTTATGATATTTTTCATTTTTCTGTAAGAATGTTTGCACAATAATTTCAATGGTTATTCAGGCTGATTGTTAGCATATTGGTTAGAGTGCTTGTCTATCAGGTAGAAGTTTGCTGGTTCAGTACTTGGTGAGTAAGTTAGTTAAGAAATAACATAATGTGTATGTATGTATAAATAAATGAATAACATCTCCCTGCAGGAGATCGAACTAGTGTCTAACTGGTATTTTACTAGTACAGAAACCACCACCACTAGTTCCCAACTGTAAACTTTCCTATAAAATGTTAATGCTCAAATTAGCATTTAGTTTGTTTAGAAAATTACTATTGCCATTGGTACTAGTTTAGGACTAGTTAATTACCAGTTCTTTTGCAAAGAAAAATTCTGTAAAATTGGTGGTTTTATTCCTTTGTTACCCAGTGACAACTGCTAGTTAAAATTCGCAATTATTTATCAAAATTCAAAAATACAAAAGGTAAGTTGTAACTATTTGATTATAATTATTTATAGGTGAACCTTAAACTTTAGTAATTGTATAATACCAATTTTCGTACATTGCAAGTGCTGTGTTAGACAGTCAAAATTTATTTTGCAATGTGGTGCCTTGGAACTACTTCATATACTAGTACTCATCAGAACTAGTAATTTTATACAACAACTTTAACCCTTTTCGCACTAGTTCTTGCTGTTCTAGTAATTATACTGGTAGCTTTTAGACAATTGACACCTATTCTCCTGCAGGGCTACAACATACTACATACATATGTATATGGTATAGAATTTAAATAAAAATACATAAGTACAGAGAATAAAGACGCAATTTTTTTTATTGAAAAAAATCAATAAGATAACCTCATAGAAACTACAATATTTCTTCTTGATTTTTTCAAAAAGGTTTTCTCTATGAAATTAATAAGATTTCCTTATTGAAATAAAAAGCATAGAGATTTCTTATTAATTTTGTTATATTTTATGAGGTATTTAGTAGGCACTGTTTTCTCTGTGCAGGTCATTTACATGTAGCATCGATATTCCTTTCAAACTAGTAAACAAAATTCGATAATATTCTTATGAATTGAATTAGGCTACTGTTCGTAACGCTTTTTAAGCCAAATTACATGTGATAATTATTAATGAACAAATAACATCAAGTTAGTTGTAAATATTGTTGAGCCTTCATTACCAAACATATATATGAGCAAATTGAAAAATGCAATGAATCAAACCAATTCACATATTCCATTTGCAATAAAGTTTCGTATATAGGGCAGACATCTACATCAACTGACACCACACACGGTGGACCAAAACACAGAAGAACGCTGATGAGGAAGGTTTAGTGGCCTTCGAAAACGGCTGGCTGTTCCGTTCAACTATGTGTTGTTGTCAGATATTTACAACTAACTTGATGTTATTTGTTCATTAATAATTATCACATGTAATTTGGCTTAAAAAGCGTTACGAACAGTAGCCTAATTCAATTCATAAGAATTTAAGAAACAAATACAGTTCGATAATATGTTACACGTTTTTTACTTTAAATTTAAATAAAGTAACCGCTTAATGAAAGGCACTATAATAATGTTGATGTTGATTTATTGAAAGCTTGGAAACTTAGCAAACATAATTATTTGTGTGGCAGGAAAAGGAAAAAGTGCTTAAGTCGAGATAAGTTGATTTTGAGTTCAATGTACCTACGTAATTTGCATATTTGAAAGTACCCTTGGTCAAAATCTCAATTAATTTGTGTGATTTTTCAGGAAGTTATAGAACTATGACTGGCGAATTAGACTTCTAATTTTATTTTGTATAATATTTTAATTTAGGTTTTACTTTGCTATATTTCAATTTAAACGCATTACTTATAGTACACAGAACGATTTTTGCTTAAAAAAGTAAAAGTTAACAGAGAATTTTCCAATTTTAAAGAAAAAGAAATATATTTCTGAAAATCGACTTGAACGCTTAAAAGTGCTTTCCTGCAAACCAAGAAAATATGACTTAAGCACTTTTTCGTTATTGCCACAGATTTAAATATATTTTTTCTCACATCTGGCATTTCTTGTTTTGTAGTTTTCTGGTGCCATTTTCAAAATGTGTGCAACAATGCCACACACAGAAAAATATCGGAAATGAATGACAAACGTTGCCACTAGTAGACACTATTGCGATGTCACAAAATGCCATAGTACGTACTCGCTATAAGCTAAAGGATAAACTGGATTTATTTATGTCTTTGCAAGACTATAAACAAACTTATTAAAATAAATTTTAAATACAACACGACCACAAACGCTAAAATCTGTAAAAGTAAAGAAAGAAAGATTTAAAAAATAATTTTTTCACAAATTGCATTGCATGTATGTATGTATAAATGTGCGAGACAAATGTCAAAACTTCATTACAAAACCATCAAAATATGTTTGCTGCATTTGTTCTCCTACTGACACACAACTACATACTTCATTCCTCGTAACAAAGTGTGGCATAAACATACTCGTACATATAAAAAAAATTACCATGGAGATTTCATACAATTCATTCATTTACATACATACATACATATATTTAGTATTGATGTGATGCTGTTTAACACATGTTGTTGGTAAACCATTTGAGAGATGAGATAAAAATAAACTTTGGGGAAGAAATCACACGAAAATAAAACAAACAGCTGTGGAAATAGTAACAGCGCCACAACACACACATGTACGCACACACATTAACACACTCACGCACATGCATTAAAACACCCTCTAGTCAGCCTATAACCATATGTCTCTATGTCAACACTCTTTTCTCGAGCGACAAGTGCACTAGTTGAAATGTCGACAAATTTCCTTTTATGCGCGAGTAGAGATACGTTAGAGACTATAGTTCTAGTGTATTTCTGGTGACGTTGTCAATGAACACGTCAATAGTTTGTTTTTCGTTTTATTATTTTATGCTATAATGTTAAAAACTTACGTACATATGTATATGTATGTATGTATTTAAGTTTGCTGCCCCAACCCTTATAAAATTGTAGACGAGGGTCACTAAACTGTGAATCTTTAGTTCAACTGTCTCCATATGGTCGCAAAAGGATAGTGCTAAAGTCTACTGGTAGATTTTCAATGACAGCCCTACGTGAGAATCAATAGGCGATTACATTGGCTGGGGTACACCTAGTAGGTAGTACTATTGACAACGTCACTAGTAAATCACTACAAGTTTACTATTTACATCGAGCGAAGAAATATCGATATTGTAGACTACAGCCCCTAAAATTTATTAAGAAATCTTTGGTGCCAATGTCTCTACGTGGTCCCAAAAGAACTACTTAGTCAGTAGTGCTACAGTGTAGTGGTGCATTTTCAATGACAAGCTAATGTTAAATGCGCCAATAGATGATTACATATTGGCTGGGGTGGTACACCTGGTCAGCAATGTCACTAGTAAATCACTACAATTTCAATATCCGCATTTCCTGCAGGGACACACTTACCCACCCACATATATGCATGTATATACATCTTCGTTGCAACAAATTTTCCATTTAGTTGCTTGTTTTCGACATTTTGTTTCATTCATGTTTTATTTATTTTATTTAACAGAATGCAAAAATTTCATTTTAACAAGGCAAAAGCAATGGAATGAAAGGAAGCACATGTCAAAATATATTTTAACAGCATCACTGACAATGAGTGATAAATACAGAGCGCTCGCTCTTAAACACAATATTATACTTACAAACAAACCTACAAACAGCAAGCATGCAACAAATTTTTAAATAAATGGAAAAAAGGGGGGATATAACACAAGCAAACACGGAATACACAGACTAAATACAACACACATACATACATACATACATACTCGTATCCCCACACATGACACAAAAATGCACGCAGTAAATACTCAATGATACATGACACAAATGACAGAAATGAAAATTGCTGCTTCAACATGAAATGACTGTTGTTATGGGCAAAAAGAAGAAGACAAACTCCCACTCCAAAAGGGAGTAGGTTAGATCGATTTTATCATACATTTTTTAACATTGCAGTACGAAATAGTGTGACACATATCACGTATTAGTTATTAAAAGGCAAAAACAAAATATGCAAATGCAATTTTCTTGATTGTTTAAAATTTTCGGGGCAGCAGTTAAGAAGTTTTAGATAGTTCGCAACTCTTCGGGAATTTCGGCATCTGCTTTGTTGCATATGTACCCCCATATAACGTTCTATGTTTTAATTTTAGGATCATACAAGTATATTCCGCAAAAGTAGATGCATATTTTGACTCCTTATCACCATATACATACATATCGCACACTAAATCATAAAGAGCCACAACTCAAAATATTTCAGATGCTGAGTAGTTGCAAACATCTGTTGATACTGTACAAATGGTGCAAGTATGTAACATAAAAACAAGTATAACGGTATTTTATATCCCAGCAAAAAATTGTCATGTTTTTTGAAGCAATAAGGCAATAAAGCGCATCATAATTTGTTTTAAAATATGAGCTCGTTAAGAAGCAGTGAACGTATCTGAAGCAAACCACAGGAAAAAGTGATTTAATAGCGACACAACAATGCAGGTTTTAAGGCTAGAAAGTTATCTAATGTACACACATCCAATAATTATATACTCATATTATCTCATGTTAATATGGATATGCACTAGAAGATTTTTCTCATCTAGGTTGTCAAACGCACACGTGCATACATGCAAAACACAACTGAGGAAAATTTGAGTCTGTAAACGAACAAAACAAATTACTCAGAACAAAAATTAAAATTTTCCAAAGAAAAATTAATAAAAATTGACATTTCACTGCTTTTTTTGCATATTTTATTAGATTAAAAAAAGCGCTGTTGTGAACAAAAATGTAGTACTCCAAAACGGAAACTCACCATACAAAAATCAGCAGTGATATCAGCAGGTTTGTCAGCGCTACATTTATTCTCTAATAGTAGAAACCTGCTTTAGTTGAAGCAAAATTTTTACTGGGATTCTTCAAGAAAACTTTATTGCAAAATAATTTGTTGCAGTTGTTGCAGATAACTGATTTATAGAAAAAGCAAAACCACTTTGATCATTTTGAGTTGTGACTCTTTATGATTTAGTGTTCGATATGTTTAATTTTAATTCAAAGCATAAGTTCTTGTAGGCAGTTTTCTTAGTTCAGTAGGGATAATAATTTGTTAATTATAGACATAACCCTTTTTTTTTAATACTACCAGCACTCAGGGGATAACTCCTACTCATGCAATGCATTGTGCTAGAACTAGGAAAATAGCTTATTGGGAAGGAGGATAGAGGGAGTAGTGTCTGTGGATATTCGAATTAAACTTTCTCACGCTGGTAGTGACAGGAAAGACTTTCGCGGGTAGTTGGTTCCACATACGAACAGTGTGGCTAAAAAAGGAATTCACTCTGTAGTGCGTAGTGCGATTTGTTGTTCAATCGACCACAAAGGGATCTGCTCTGAATGAGGCACTTGTTGTGCATATAAATATGCACCCAGTGCACAAAACATAAGAATGCTGATGCTATATGTGTGGCGTTGAGAGATGTGCACAATTCAATATTGATAGGGGCTACCGAGGAAATCAAACAGCCATTTGCTCGGCTAGTCAGGCTGCCATCAAAGCGCTCAGCTCATATAAGTTTACCTTAATGAGTTTAAGTTTAATGGGAATGCCGCATTAAGCTAAATCAGCTAAGCAGCATGAATAAGGTCACACTCTGCTGGGTTCCTGGACACGGCGGGGTAGTAGGAAATGAAAATGCAGACAAAATGACGACAAAGGGTGCTAGTACACCCATGGTCGGATCAGAACAGTTTTGCGGACACGAGTTGGACAAAATCAAGAAGATATATCGACGGAGATCAAGAGTAATAGGGAACACCTCTGGCTCAATCTCCCTGGATTGAGGCATGCAAAGCTAATGATTGGAACGTAAAACCAAAATCGTTTCATAGCTCTCATTTTGCTGAGTAAAAACAATCTAAGAATGCTTATAGGCATCCTCACAGGCCATTGTAGACTGAGAAAACACCTCAACAGACTTGGCATTGTGATTACGAAGCTGAAACTCCAGAGCATCTGCTGAAGGACTGTGAAGCGTTTTGCCTGTGTTTCTCGTTTGACTTAATTCATTGATAGGTGTGGTGGCCTTCGAAAACAGCATGTTGTTCCGTTCCGCTTGTGTTTGTCAAAATATTTAGATTAATTTTTGTGTTATTTATTTGTTAAAAACGATCACGTATGTATATGTAAGAGATATGCAAACTTTAGCCTAATCAAATTAAAGACATATAATGCGTTACTCTAAATAACATCACCCCGGCATTTTATTCCCTATTCATTGTTTCACCACTTTAAAAAAATTATTTGTAAGCTTTCATTTAAAATAAAACAACTGGACATAAGATAGTTGACTTCGAAACTTCGAAGTTCTTCCTCAAATTTAAATATTTATTCATGTGCTTAGGGTGAGTGGATTTTATTTTTAGAAAAAAAAAATTAATTTCGTGGGAATTATTTTCCGGGGAATATATAGAATTGGGCTGTTAATCAAATAAAGTTTTTTCTTTAATATTTATTCTGTATTGCAAACCAAAATTTTAACATTTCTAAAATAGAAATTGTTAACTTAGTGCAATAAAAATAAAATATAAACACCCTTCGAATTAAAATTCATTTAGTATAAGAAAAAGGGAAAAATTTATGAGTTTTAAGAAATAGTAATGAAAGAAAAAAATTACTTTATCATCAAATATAAAAATTGTTGTATAAAATATTTGTAAAAAATTATGCCCACATAATGGAAAATGCCAACTGGAATATTAAGAATGTATGAAGCTAAAATTAATACATACATATGTACATACATAATATACAAATTTTATGAATATATGGCAGTGATCGGCAATGAATCGTTTTTTTGCTATTCATACTGACTCATGAAATTTTAAATATACATAAGTGAGTAGACATTATTTTAACTCAACTACTCTGATTTACACATACTCACGATGAAATTTATTTACAAGTATAGGTTGAAATAAATATGAATGCGACGTCGACGTCATAGTCATACCACACTCACCTTCATAAATCACCTCAGTTTGATTTCTGATTTCAGGATAATAATAATACTACTCACATTGATTCAACTTACTCACTTAAAGTTTAGCCATTAAACAGTTTGCAAGTAGTAAACAATAGTAGTAAATAGGGTTGTTTTTAAATCCCTGAAAAAACAAAAAAAAAAAACAACATAGAAACACAACCTCATAATGAGAACTTTAATGTTCGTATGCGAAGTTGCCGTTGTGAATCATACTTATTGTGCATCGTCAACAACGTCATAAATGTTGCTAAGTGTGAGCTCGATGCGCACTTTGAACTTTCGAGTGAATATGATTCATAGACAACATTGCAATAAGTATGAGTGCGCATAAGTACAAGAAAATATAAGTCATGATTCAACTCTACTCATTTTTTTACTACTCATTGCTGTTCTCTGAGTGAGCATAAGTACAAGAAAAAATAGTCATGATTCAACTCTACTCATTTTGTACTACTCATTGCTGTTCTCTGATATGTATATGGACAGATGAACAGAAAGACATGATAATATGTATGCATGTGTGTGTAAGAAAGTTTCTAAACCAAAATATTAAAATTTTAATGAAAACCTGCAAGTAAACTTCAGCCCTATCGTATTATTTCAAAGTACTCTTACATACATTTAATATATTTTTATTAATGCTCTTTGTAAAAGTATTTTTTGTATTTCATGTATTCAAATATATGTATCGTATACAAACATGTTTCTTCATATCAAATTTTTATGTAATACACATACCTACGAGTACATAGGTAGATCCTTAACTACGGACGATGCGAGCTTTTTGCTTGAAATCCAAAATATAAATGAATATTTGTGTTGGAAAAACTTAAAACTACAATTTTGTTTACTCTTTTGCATTGAATATAGGATTATTTTGCACTTTTAATTATTTTATTTTTCTGAGATCTATGGAATACAGGTCAAGCATTTAAACTCTATTAAAGATCCAAGTGTACTTGTTATCCTAGCTTTGAGTTGAACATTGCAAATGATTCCTAACTATACTTGTTATCCTTAAAATTTTAAAGGCAAAATAAAAGCATTAAGATTGCAGCTTCAAATTGACTGATTTCTATGATTATGTCTTACGAGGAACATTTCAATACCAAAATGTTATTCATCTAATTAGAATTAACCATGTTTTAGGTTTTTCTTGCTTGCTCATTTTTCATTTCATGTGTCGTCTTAGAGGGAACTTGAATTTAGCATAAATAGATTTTTGGAAGGACTTGCATTACATCCACGTTGAAGGTGGATGCCTTGGAATATCTCAAACATATTTTTAAACTATTATTTTTTTAAAGTGCAAAAACAGAGAATATGAATGAATGGAAAAACAAATAATAACATGAAGCAACATTCTGTTGTGCTATAATACTCGTACAAGAAACTAACCAAGGCTATTCTAAGCTTGCAAAGGGTGTTTTTTTTTAGAGTGACACAAGCTTAAATCATAATAAAACAAGGAAATATATTTTTAATATAAAAGAAATGGGCTTTATTGGAAAGAAACTTTTATGAAATTAATGTTTAAATATGATTCCTGCCATATGGCTGGCGCGTAGAAGACGCAATCTGGAGCACCAATTTTCAACAACTTCTCGCAGCATTTGCGGCCGTATTTCTCCAATAAATCTTTGAATCTTAATTTCCAGGTGTTTAATTGTTTGTAGTAGCCATTACGTGAAATTATTTTTTCATTAAAAGTTTCTTTGAGTAAATCAATTGTATCACCCACAGTGTGGCATGTGGCTCCTCCGATCTCTTGAAACCACATATCAGCAAGATTAATTGATGAGGTATGAAACAATTTCGAATCATGTTCCTATACCGTTCACAATTGACAGTAACATTCTGACCATCATCGTTTTTGAAGACATGGGCCAATGAGTCCGCAAGCCCATAAAGCGCACCAAACAGTAACTTTCTGTGGATGTAATGTTGTTTCGACAAAAGGTTGTGGATTCTCCTCACTCCAAGTGTGACAATTCTGCCATTCTACACAAAATGGGCTTCATTGAAGTTTGACGAATAGCACAATTATTTTGATTAAAAATTTCAACAATTTGCACGCGTTGCTCTGCTGTAAGTCGATGCATAATGACATTTCAAAGCAAACTGAACAAAAAGCAACTATCAGCTGTTAAATTGGTGTTCAAATAAAGCAGTGATGCCAACTCAAAGTTATGACACTCTGGGCTGGGCGATGATGACTATAGGTAGAGAGCTGAAATTTGGTGTGGCGTGTGTTCCCCTTCTGATGTTTACATCCATTAAGAAGGAATTTTCAGAAATTTGGACACAAATGGTGTAAAAAGGTGAAAAAAGTATGTCTCGAAAACTACCATAGACAGACTTTAATTTCTAAAAGTATGTGAATGCTGCTAAAACAAATATACTGGCACGTTTTTCATAGTGTTTAAAAGGAGCAAGAACTGAAATTTTGTCCCTTTTTTTCCACTCGGACCGATGTGTTCTTCCCTTCTGGATAGAATCTTAACTAAGTTTTGGCACTTTTTGAAAATTCACTCTTATAAGTGGTAAAATAGAACTTTCCGCAGTAGTTTTTGTTAATAATAAGTTACATATCGTTATCTTCATATAGAAAGGCTGTAAATCTTTATATTTTTTTAATCGAAAATTTTGCATTTTGCGGTACATTCGATGTTCTTGTATCAAAAGCACAAAAAACTTGATTTAAAAAAATAACGCCATTGGGCCTTCCTATATTAAGGTACTGAAATGTATCTTTGTATATTAGACCAGCCAAAAATGTATGAGATGCCTATGATATATATTTTATTCGTTCTACCGGCAGTGTGATGCTTTGATCCTTATATTATTAAAGGAAACATATTTGGACCAAATGTAATGGGTCTATATAATCTACAGATTTTAGCTTATAAAATAATGAAAACGGATTATAATTATCGCTATCCGATTTTTAGAGATAGCCATTGAAAAAAACTTAGTTTCATCTCATTAAAGGATCTATATAGGCCACTGCCTCATAGAATCAATAAGATTTTCTCTATGAAACGGTTTTAGGCTAAGGGCTATCCCAGCAGAAAGAAGCGAAGATTTTTTCATAGAGATTCCTTATTGTTTTTATGTGGTAAATGTTATTAAGTTTATCAAGAAGAAAACCACACAAAATCAAGAAGAAATCTTATAATTCACAACTTTTTTTTACTCAATTTCCGTTATTTTTGGCACCAAAAAAAAAAACAATCCATAGAGAAAAACTTCTTGATTCTATTAAGTTTTCTTTTAAATTGTAAACTATAGGGATTTCTTATTGATTTGATTAGGTTGCCTTATTAATTTTTTTAAAAGGGGTTTCTTCTTAATTTTATTAGGCTTATTGATTTTTTCAAAAAGGTTTTCTTTTTGATTTTAGTAGGTTCCAATATGATTATGTGTAAAGCATCTTATTGATTTTTTTTTTAATAAGGAAATCTTCTTGATTTTATGAGATGTCTTGTTATTTCGTTTCTATAAATAGACACAGACACAATTTGTTGCATGATCTTTTCGATTTTTGTATAAGAATGTTTGCAAAATAATTTCAATGGTTATTCAGGCTGCTTGTTAGCATATTGGGTAGAGTACTTGTCTATCAGGTAAAATTTTGCTAGTTCAATACTTGGTGAGTAGGTTTGTTAAGAAAATAACATAAGGTGTATGTATGTATGTATAAATAAATAACATCTACAATATACTTCATACATATGTATATGGTATAGAATTTAAATGAATACATATGTACAGAGAATAAAGACGCCATTTTTTTCTATTTTTTATTGAAAAAATCAATAAGATAACCTCATAAAAACTACACGATTTCTTCTAGATTTTTTCAAAAATATTTTCTCTATGAAATTAATAAGATATCCTTATTGAAAAAAAAAACCATAGAGATTTCTTATTAATTTTGTTCTATTTTATGAGGTATTTAGTAGGCACACTGTTTTCTCTGTGTAGGGCAAAATAATGTACAAAAGAAATTGTTGTGCTACTTATTTTGCACAAAAATGGTTATATAAAATTTTTTCGAAGAACGCCACATTTGCAAGTTATGGAGCTAAAAGTGTTTATAGTTTTTTTTTTTGGTAAAAAATGCAATGCGCGTGGCCGGTTTTGCACGCTATCAGTGCAAGTTTTACACACATGTAATTTTTTATGGCTAGTCTACCCAAAATTGCCGGTGGAGCGTATAAAATGAACATTTTCGGGTGTTCTAATGTACATATAAGTAAAAATAATTTAGTATAATAAAATGCATGTTTTTCGAGGGGCCAAAAAGGTACCAAAAAGGTAAAATACGGGAGGGAAATAGTGCTAAACATTTTAAGAGGTACTTTGAATATAAGTAAAAAGTACTTTTTAAAAAAATTACTTTTTTAATATTCTTTTTAGAAACAGAACTTTTTTGAAAGGGTGCTTTTGAATATCGGTGGCTTAATATAAAAAGGGCATATCTCAATTTTTTTTTCGAAAACGCTTTTTTAACGTTTTCTGGGAGACAACGTATAATTGCATCTTCCTTGAAGCTCTTAGTACGTTAAAGTTAAAAATCAAGGACTTATGGCCACTTAAAAATTATTTCTGCATGCTTTATTTTTCTTCAGTTTTATAATTCTCTTAAAAAATATCCAAAATTCGAGTTCTGCCTTTCTTATATTAAGCCATCGATATGTAATTTAAACTAAAATTTTTTGAAAATGTACTTTTTGAGAAATATACTTTTTGAGAATGGTGTTTGAATAAAAAAATACTATTATAAAAAAGTACTTATAAGAAAAGGTATTTGCTTAAATATGTTTATTTAGAGAAAGGCACTTTTCTCAAAAGTACTTTGTGCAAAAAAAAATTTTCGAAATAATGTAGTTTTTGAAAAAGTACTTTTCTAAAGAGGTATTTTCTTGAAAAAGTACTCGTACGTTTGAGAAAAAGTATTTAATTAAGCTATTACTGATAAATCTGATAAAAATTTTCCACAGTAAGAAGCTAATTGGTAGCTCTGTTAACCATTACAAAACTTTATGTATATTTTATAAAATAAAAGTATTTCTTAGCTGCTTGGAAGCAAAATAATCGTAGTAGTAATTAATAAGGTTATTAAAAAATTAAAGCACTTATAGCATAACATTGCAACTATATTAAAGCTGTATTAAAAAAAAACAGGTAATTACGCTCTTGATAAACCAATTCTAGGAAATCCTTTTACTTAACATTTTCTCTGTTTTGTACATTTCTTAAATCATATCCTTGCCAGTTAGCTTTGAAAGAAATAAAATTCGAAATAACTACAGTCTTATAAAGAAACATTGTCAATGACAACCTCTACAATCTGCAGTTTATGCAGCAGCAATAAAGAATAGCTTAGTATTATATCGAGGAATTTGTTAAAGTAAAAAACTGGGAAAAACTGTAAAGCAGGAGCTATAAAAGAAAAAAAAAAGTAACAAAATTCGAATGAACTTAACAAAACAAACAATTTCTATGTAAAAGTAAAGAAAGCAATGTACGTAACTTTGAAATGTTTTTTTTTTTGATTCTTGAAACGGAAATCGCCTTAGATCCCTTTTTATTTCTTGTTTATTTTTTCTTATTTTCTGCTGTTGAGTACTCAATACACATCCTTAATGCGTTGATATGTTGTGTTTCGCTGAGCTGCGTTGAAAAGCAAACGAAAGCATGAACATTTCACAATAAATTTATAATTTAACTGCACATAAAAAAAGGCTACAGTTGTGTTTTTATATACAAACTACTGGGTGTATTGCTAAATATACTACTTAGTATATAAAATAGTAAGTCTGCTGGTAGTTGACAGAGATTTTGTTTATCTTCCTTCCCTAAATGTTACCAGAAAGAAATATTTAAATGTTTAGTTTATGATTTTTAGGAAATATTTATGCAGGGTGGCTAAAAAGACGTTTGTATAGTCTTTAATTTCAGCATTTCTAAACTAGTTTGATTTTTTGTTAAACTTTATTACTAAATAGAAAACTAAGTGGATTTGTATGAATTATTAAATCAGTTTTTACTCATAGATTGTATTGTGTTTCCCTATAGTATTCTAATAGCGGTGGGATCTGTCAATTGCCATCATATATGTAACCGACCTCGATGAGATTTTTAAATTGTATTAACTATAGGGGAAAAAAATCTAATTTTCAGTTACTAAATTCATTGAACTAGTAAATATTTTGTATGAAGGCTGACCTACCAATAATTTTATAAATTAAGACAACAATTTTGTAAGAATTAAAATTTAATAGAGTTGAGGTGAGGGTATTTGTTATTTAAGTGTGTTGGTGTTTATTTTGATTATTGATGGGTACAACATTCGATTGTGTTCTTGTTGTTGTTTATTTTGGTTGATCCTGTTGTATATGCATATGGGCATTTCCACAGGAATGTCAACTTTATGTAGCGTGCGACACCAAGCAAATATGTTTCATTTTTTAAAGAAATTTTTTTTTACTCCTTTATATATTTGTGTAGGCCGTTAGCAGCTCTACGTTAGCTAAAATTTTAAGAAATATCGAGTCACGTTGTTCAGAAATACAAGGTTAGTTAATTGCTTGCTGTCGCACGTGACAAAAAAGTGGAACTTCTCGGAGAAATGCCCATATGTAAATGCCGAAAAACGTTGTGTACTGTTTCTGTTTTATACAGTTTTTTTTGTACAAACAGTTTACTGGAGGTGTGAAAAATATTTGTTGAAACTAATGGACAATAAAATATG
Source organism: Tachina lurida (assembly GCA_944452675.1). NCBI lineage: Eukaryota > Metazoa > Arthropoda > Insecta > Diptera > Tachinidae > Tachina > Tachina lurida. The sequence goes on along the minus strand of OX101752.1, from coordinate 193,254,029 downwards.
AAAATTAGTTTTTGTTTTCAATATAAATTTTCAGTCGATAATTTCGTTTCGTTATTGTGAAACAGTCCATAAATTTTATTTCAAACAAAACTTTGTTTAAACATTTTTTTGGCATAATTTTTTCTGTGGAGGTCACGGTAGTACCACAGTAGCAACAAGATCGAATATGTGCCAAAAAAGTACACTTATACCATGATTTCTATCCGTGGCTTAAAGTATCCTTGTTCATATTTGCTGGATATCCTGCACACTCTTTTCCAATTCTTCGGACATATTATTGTCCACTGACATTCATCTGTGGTCTTCCAGTTCCAAAATGCTCTCAGACAGCACCTTGTTGTTGTTGAAAACACACAATCAGACAATTTGTCGTTGCCTCTGAGGATCCAGTTTTTACATGCAAAAGCCTACGTTTTCAAAATAAAAACATAATAGCTTTTCAGCTTGACTTTTCCAATTCTTATTTACATCAACCTAGGTTAGGTTAGGTTAGGTTAGAAATGGTAGTACTAAAATACACCTGCAATTGGATACTTTGGATCCAGAGTGAACTCCTTCTGTTAATACACCCAGGGAAAAACAGCTTCAAATCTATAAAAACCATATTGAATTAATAAAAAACATTAACGAAAGTCTAGTCATGTTGAAATTTCTTATTTCAATATCGAAAAATATTAATTTACAGTACTAATTTTTTAATTTTATTTATTTTTAAGTATCTCACCATACATTTATGTGACGCGTTCGTATTTTTAAGTTGCAGCTTTTCCCTGAGTGTAGATATCCGTTAAATTAATTATATATAAATCTAACCCCAAATTGTAACCAGAAGAACCCAAATTATCTGTTCTTAAACCACTGAATTCCCTGATATCCCCCAGTTTACAATTTGCGATAAAAATAATTCTCTCATGCAAACGACTGCTCTGCCACCTAAGCTTATATCATTGTAGCTTTGGGCAATGTGAGTTATATGTACATTGATTTCTGCTTCTTCTTCATCCTTGCATATCCTATAGAAATCTGAAGTTCTAGTTTCCCATATAATTGTCCTTGCACTGACCAGTCAAATCAGCTATCAAGACTCGCATCGCCTTTCTATTCATATCCAGCAGCCGTTTCGATCTTTTTGAGCCAAGTTTTGGCCACATAGCCCTGGAGACTCCACAATTATTACTACTTCCCCAAAAACGGTTGGTTTTGTTCGCCACCCAATCAATGAGTTCCCTGTAGTAAAGACCTTTCGGTTACTTCACAGACCCTATTCTTGCCAACTCATTGGTAATATTATTTCCCTCAATACTGCTGTGACCCAGAACCTAACATATTCTGACACTATATTTGTCCACTAATAACTTTTGATTTGACATTGTGACCCTTCAAACCTTTTGGTGCTGCCTGACTGTCTACGTAGAAGACGACTTCCTTGCCTTCAGTTGCATGGCCCTGAGTATCGCAAAGATCTCAGCTTGGAAAATGCTGCATTCATTCGGCAGCCTAAAATAACCATATATGCTCGGTCCCAAGATAGAGACACCAACCCCTGTGACCTATCCTATCCAGAATTACCAGCAAGGGTCTTTTTCCTTAATAAATTTCCGAAACTTATATTCGCTGTTCTCACCACAAAGTCCTCTATAGGATAGGTTAGGTTAGGGAAGGGTGGCAGGCTGCTGGTAAAGAAGGGTGAAATTTAGAGTCCAGCTCGCTTGGGTCCAATATAATGATCTCCCTTTGAGTTGAAGAGAAGATAGTGAGAGAGTTTTTATTAGTTCATGTTTCTTTTTTGAATTTCCGAAAGAGTTTTTTGTCTTTTGTTTAATAGAATTTACGTTATTCCCATTTCTTTGAGTTTGTTTTCGTTTTGTACAATTTTATTGCAAAATTTTATTGCACATGTATGGCGTTAAGGCTGCCAGTATTGTAAATATTTACTTTAAAATTAAATTCACTGAAATTTTTTATAAAATATTCAATAACTTATATGTATTATCTAAAATTTTTTATTTATTTTTCTCATTTCAGGTAAGTTTTTGATGCCTAACAATAACAACTTTATGTAGCCTTATATACAGTAAGTTAAAGTAAATTATCTACTTTACCGAATTGTACCACTGTTATCATATCAACACATTCAATACTATTATCTAGATATGTATATCTAAAAATAGGTAGATGTGTATTTTTACAACTTTCTTGTCTTTTGAGAAAGAGAAACAAGGAGATAGAGAGAGAGAGAAAAAAGCAACTGAAACAGTACTATAAAAAGCCAAACTATAAAAACAGTCAAGCGCGGGTGGCATGCACGGCAGCCTTGTTTGAATAGAAGAATATGCAACCAGCACATTTTCCCTAAGTGCAGCGAATTGTAGTAAATGGAAATAAAATAGAAATTATTTTTTATATGACTTCTCAACGTTTCATTTTTGTTTCTTTTCAATTTATTTTACGACTTAGTATATAAACTTCAAATGTTATGCAGTGTTCCATTAACTTAGCGCTGTATTACCGCCCGCCTCTGCCCGTGGCATCATAAAAATGCACGTACAGGCAGAGAGCTTAGTGAATTCCACACACAGCCTCTGACTGGTTTTTATGGTCGTGTGAAATGCATTTATACTTATTGTGCTGCATACGTAAATACGAGTTTATACTGGTTTTGTTTTTCATCTTCCCATATTTGATTTTATTTACGGTGGTCTATTTCCTTTGCGCTACTTTTCAAACGATTTCCTTAAGAGATGCAGCAAGTATTTGTATGCATGTGTGTGTGTGTGTGTTTGTGTGTGTAGAAGAATGTAAGATTTTTAACATTTTAGCTTCATGAGATTTTAAGTTTAGTTTTTTTTATTCATATAAATGGAAAAATATGTAAGTTTGTCTGTGTATGACATTGAATTGAATGTTGCCGCTTGGCTCACAATATGCATGCAACAGCAAAATATTGAATATATTTCGAGGGCTAAAAAAAATTACTTGATTTTGCTGTTTAGTATGTGCAAAAATTGAAGAAGCAGTTTATAAATAAGAAATAAATAAACATTAATGGTAGTTTAGTTGCAATATTTTTGTATCTGATTCCTTTCTTTAAACATCATGCATATAAAACTCAACCTAAATCAAAAGAAAATCTGTTTTTGTAAAAAAAAAGGCGGGAAAGAAATAATAAAACCATTAAATTTGTTTTATCTCCTTATACGATCTACGTACATGCATATCGTCACCTTAAATGCAAACGGACGTAACTACACAAAAATTCGAAATTGGGTTTTTGATTGATTATGATTCATTTTATCAAACTACATGTTCACGCAAATATTTAGAACTCTGCGATCAAAAATGACGACTTTATTAAAGAAATTCAAACGGACGTTATTTAGAATTCGTCTATTTTTTATTGCAAAAAAAGTAACTAGCATAAAAGTTTAAATATATATAAAAAGGAAATAACTGGTTAAAACATATAAGTATCCATACTTCAAGTAAATATCGAAGAAACTGTTCAAGAACACTTTATTATTATTGATTTTGAAACGTGTTTTGTTTCTCCTGTAAAAAATATAAAAGTGTAGTTATGTCCGTTTGCATTTAAGGTGACGATATACATATATATTTTCTTGGTATGTAGCAGTGGGCAGACACTGCTACAATAAGTACCTTCCGGGAATTGTCCATAGTAAAATTATACTGATTATCTATTTATGATGTCACCAATACTACTGAAAATTATATCCCAACTTATGCTTTCTGCTATTGACATTTAACACAGGCTTGTCCTACGAAATCTACCAGTAGCCTGCGTCAATACTGACTAGGTAGTTCTTGTGGGACCACATGGCAAAAATATCAATAGAAAGATTGTACTGACTTACTATGGACGATATCACCACACTGTGGGAAATGTCCGTAGTAAAACTGTTCTGATTTACTATAGACGTTGTCACCACCTACAGGAAATGTCAATAGTAAAATTATACTGCATAAAAAAACATGTAAAAAAGAAACTGTGTAATTCATTCATTCGTTCAGAAATTTGGGATTTGGTGTGCCGTTTCTATTAAATATATGTAAATGCAAAATTCAATGTTTCGTCGAATTATTAAAATCAAATTCTTACGTATGAATCTGGACTAACAGCAAGTTTTTAACTGATCCCACAAAATATTCTACAGGCTCATAAAAATTCCCACAATTATTTCAGTGGTATTGGTGACATGGTCAATAGATAATCAATATAATTTTGCTATTGGCATATCCTGCAGGGTATGTATAAAGTTATTTATGTGGTGTGTGCGTATCTGTGTATGTGTGTGTGTGTGTGTGCACATTTATCAGATTATCAGCCTCAATATTTTCATAGATAATCATTTATTTTCTCTTCGACAGTTGCAATTTCTAAATTTGTTGTTTGCTTGCAAATTTATTTCTTCTGCTATTTGCTGCAGCCATAAGTAAAGAATCTGTTATAGATTAAATGAAATTGATTTATTTATGTATTTATTTAATTAAATTTAAAATGAAAACTTTTTAAATTTTTACAGCCTTATGCTAGGAGCACAACTGGGATGAACGACGAATTTTTCGGTGCGAACTTTCGTCATAAAAAATAAAACACATTTGTACAACACCGCCCGTAACACGAAGTGCGTGATGAATTCTGAGATAGATTTATTTCTAATTTGTACGCGGACGAACGACAAAAAAACTATTTTCTCTCTCTCTCTCTCTCTCTTTGTACCCACAACAAGCAACTTTATCAAATATAAGAGAGTAATTCGCTGAGTAAATTTGTCGTTGTTGTGCTTCACACGACGAATTTACGCAGCAAACTCTTATCGCCGAATTCACCAACGTGGACGAAATTCGTCGTTCGGCCCAATTGTGTTTTTAGCATTATTTATAAAACTTATTAAGACTTTATAAAGAGGTTTTAAAACAAATTTGTATAAAAATTTTTTCTTAAAAATCCTTTATAAGGCCTTAATAATTTTTATAAATAGGGCGGTTAAATTTCAAGTATAATAGTTATAACCAAAAAAAAAAATAGGTTTTTAAAATCATAAACAAAAATTTAATGAAAATGAATTTTAATCAAGAAAAATTTATTAATCTGAGTCAACATCAGTATCTTAAATTCTCATAGAATGATTCTTTTAATTAATTAGTGTGATTTTTTAAAGACAAGAAAAATTAAACTAGGGTTTACCTAAAAGAAATACCGGCAATTTTCTCTGCCGCCACTTAATTCATCAGGACCCATGTGTCTACACTATTGCCAGCCAAAGTGGCACCAGAGCGCTGAACTTCAATCGGCTTCTTACACAAATGAACATACCTACACGCATACATCACTCTTAGTGGCCAGAACTAGTATACGCAGGAAAGACAAACTTTAATTTTCAGTAACCAAATTCCTTGAATCAGTAAATATTTCGTAGGACCCTACCCTACAAATAATTTGGTAAATTTTTATAACAATTTTGTAAAACCTTAAAACTTTACAGAGTTCGGCTGAGAGAATTTTTTATTTAAATATTTGGTGTTTATCTTGCTTGTTATATTATCCTGTGGTGCTCTTGTTATATCCTCCAACAAAAATGGTAAAAAGTATATATGTGCTCTTTATTATGAAAGCGGTCTAAGTCATGTGCAATTCTACTTCGAAATATCAAATAAATCTTTGAAAAACTTCAATAAATATTTAAAAAATATTAAATAAATTTATATAAATCGATACTATTACAACTCTTAATTAAAATGCTTCATAGTATAAAAATACTTTTTTAGTTTGTTAAAATGTAATCTACTAAATATGTCGACCAGAAAAATATATGACTTAGACCACTTTCATAATTAAGGGCATATATAAGTTTGTCATTCCATGTGTAATTTCCATAATATAAATATCCAAGGCAAACAAACGATTTCTGTCCGTTTGTCCGTCCGTACGTGAAATCAGTTTTGCTAAAATCCCAGAAAAAGACACTTCGGTCTTAGACTGGTGTGTCAGAAATGGTCCAAAATGGATTGCTATTGAAAAGCAACAAAATCGAAAAGACGGATTCAGAGCTGGAAAACTTAAACTTTTTTTTCTGAAACTAATTTTTGTTTTGATTTGTTAAATACACCTACAGAATAAAATTGGTATTAAATTCCAAAAAAAAAATCAAAAAAGACAATCTCAGGGTTGGAAAATTTTTACTTTTTTGTGGTATACAAAAGTAAACGAATCAAACAAATTTTTTCTTTTCTTTGTAAAGTAAATATATTTTATATTTTTAAAGAAACACATGGGTATAACAATTAAAAATCTAAAAGCATGATTCCAGGGTTGGAGAATTGAAACTTTTTTGGCATATATAAGAGTAACTAAATAAAACTAGTTTTTTATGTATTTCTGTTTCTATATTAAAAAAAAATTAGTATTTATTATTTGGAAAAATTAAAAATATGTTTCCAGGGTTGGAAACTTGAAACTTATTTTGTATATAAAGCAAAATTATGTTTCAAATTGGCGGTCATATGTTGACAGCTTTTAATGAGTTCTTATTAGATTTTAGTAAATGAAGATAACATAAAATATATCGATACATATTAAATTTCTATTGCACTAGAATTAAGTTTATAATAAATAATAATTTTTTAATCGGGCTTAAGTTAAGTATTTTCAATTCAGTGAAATATTTTTATTAACTAATGGGATTTTCTGAAGAAGAGAAGAATTATTAAACTAAGTAGGGGGGGGGGGGGTTGGTGAAATACCGGCATTTTTCTGTGCAGTTACTCACTTCATTACTGAGACTTAGAAATGAACTGATTGAACCAAAGAGTTCCTAACGCGCGGAAGTAAGCCTAAATCCACTACTGGGTAGCCAAATCTGACACGTGTTTTATTTTAATTAAATTTAAATACAGCTACTTATTGAAAGACCTTTTTTATTTTATTTGATATCTGGTCCTGGTACTAAAAAATCAAATTTTCTCTCAGTTTTTCAACACAACAAGTATGATGTTTGATTATACGATACGGTACAAGTGGCGATTTTTTCTTTCTTTCGTAGACGTTGTATGCTAGAGCCTTCAACACTTTTATTTCCGCTAACTTGGCAAAAAAATGCTATTCCAAAGAAAAACTAAAGCAATTTGTTATTTCTATACCTCTGTATATGCGTTTTCTTTTTAAAAGACTAATTTTTGTTTAACTTTAGAGTTCATTCCACAGCTTATGGAACCAAAAAAAAAATAATTAATAATAAAAATTAAGTTTCCATCATCTCTCCAGCACAACGGAAAAAAACCTCTGAATTTCTCATTTTATAAACCATATCGATTTAGTTTTGGATGGCTTAGTGGTTGTTTGCCTGACAAATGGACTCACCATGCTTCTTGCTGTTTCATTTGACTACAGAAATAGTTCTATTTTCCCTTGAATTTTTTTGTCATCTATTGTAACACTTGAACTTACGTTTATGGGCCGTAAGCTTTTTTTTTTTGAAATTTTGTTGAACCTTTTTTCCAGTGAAATGTGGTCTTTATACTTCAACGATTTGTGTGCCTTGTAGTTTTTATGTTTAAAGGGAGAGATTGAAAAGTGAAACTAGGTTAATTGTGAATATATTAAATAAACAAAAAATAAAAACTAAAATAAAAACAAATGATAATATTAATATTGCCATAAATAAGAACAACCAACAACAGCAGTTCTAACGAAATGAAAAAATATTTAAACTTTTCCATTTGCTGGAAAAATAAGTACAAACATACATACATGCATATCGTTACCTTAATATAGAAAGGACCTAACTCGTTATTTTTTTTTTTTGAAATTGAGTTTTTTCTAGAACATCTAATGTATCGAAATATGCAAAAATCTTGATTTCAAAATAATAATGAGTTGGGGTCTTTCTATGTTAAGATAACGATATGTGCATTACGTGTATGTATATAAAAATTCATACAACTTTTTCAATAAATTCCGATTTTTAGCTGTATAAAGTCTGCAGACTTTTAACATAAATTGCGAAAATTACATAGAAACTGTTCCGCCAGACAAAAGTTATGGGAAATTTAACTTAATGTTAACATAACTTTTAAACAATTAGGGAAATTGTAATTTATTAAAATCCTTAAAAATTGCCAAAATATAAAAATAGAAAAAATGTAATTGTAATCAAATAATTTGTCCCGTCTAAATAAATTACACTGCACAACAGTGATTTGGATGTTTAAATAAAAATGACCGATCCTTATGTATTTTTGTCTCTTAATTACTATGGCGTCATTAAGTTTTCCCTATCGGCTCTAGTTTTGAAAATATAGTGACATTTAGGATTTGCATAATTTGGACCTCTTTTTGTATTATTCCTTGAAAATATCACGAATGGTACTCCAAACTGAAAAATACTTTCAGGATTATTAATCTACACAAAAATCCCTTCAAATTTAAATAGATTCGCATTGATGAGTATATCAGGGTGTCTGACTATTATTGCAAGGATGTTAAAAATCGTGTGTTTTTAGTTTAGCCCTTGAAAATTTTTTTATTATAATTTTTTTTGACCTAGTATAACTAATTTTTATGTATGTTTGTTCCCTAATTACAAAAATACGCTTATTTAGTTTAAGCGTAGTTCCAACGGCTCTCAAGAAAATAAACTGTAGCGGACAGACGGACATTGTAGCGAAATTAATGGGGTTCCCTTTTCACTTTTGGCGTACGAAATCCTAAAAATTATATTGTAGTTAAGAAAATTAAGAAAAAAAAATTACAAAGCTTATATTTTACATATTATTAATAATTTTTTACTTATTATTAATAAGACCTGCCGCAATTCTATTGCACTTGCTTTGATAAGCAAAAATAATAGTTAAATTATTAAATAGCTAATAATATATTGATCCTTAAAATTGTATACCATCTGCTGGTTTTGAGGGTATAATTGATTGGTTTGCTAAATATGACAAAATATCTTATCAAATAGTTGGGAGGTCTATTAAATTAAGTCCTTTTAAAATAAATTTTTTACTGTCTCAAATAATTACTTCAATTTTTTAGTTAAGGTAATCATGAAATATTTAAATGAATAATACAAGTTGTATATTCCAAAAATTAATTTTGTTTGCTTATATTATTAATATTCTGAGTATAATGTAGTAACATATGGCTCCCAGTGCTTGCTTATTATACTTTCTCTTGTTGTATAAACCGAGATTAAAATATCATGCAAATTTATAAAATTTATTAAGGTTAAATTTTTTGTAATATTTTTCTTCTACTAGCTGCTCACTTGCTTCCTTTATTTTGTAACCTTTAAACAAGTTTCCTCGTCTCTGGAGTGTACTAGTATTTTTTTCATAAGTTTTTGAATTTCCTTTTCCCATATTTAATTTCCTATTTGCAATATTTTATACACTCCAAGTCACCTTTTTTACCTTAACCAGAAAGCACTTCAATTGACTTTAAGAGTTAAAGAAAGTCAAATTGTTATAACTTTTTTTTTTTTAAGGAGATTTAATCAAGCCGAAAAAATAATGTTTTATGTTATGCTAACATGATTAAGTACCAATGAGGCTGCAGGGCTTACAAGTCATACTTAAATATAGAGAAGTATATATATAAGGAGAATATAAGTCAAAAGTTCAATAAATTTTCTTCATCTTAGTCAGAGACCAAGGGACCTTGTTTCAAATGTAAATTATATTTATTACCAGCACAACTCTACTATTGCCTCAAAGTGAGGCAATAAGCAACAATGCCACTGCTGCATTACAGTTCATAAATGTGATGATAAATGAATTTGCTGTTAGCTATGCTTTTTTATACTTCATGAAATTCGTTTTGCTTGCACATATAATTTCCCTTACAAAAGAATTTATTCTTGTGTGTATCAGTTACCCAAAAAATAATTTTGCAATATCTTACTTTTATCTTTTGTTTATTTTTTATTTTTGTATAAAAAAACCCAGCAACGCGTCCTATAGTCTGGCCAAGGACACCATGTTGTCTGTATACTTTTGTGCTGCCGTTTTGTACAGAAAATTTCTGGCCTTAAAAGCAGCAAGTAACGGACGATAGTTAAATTATGATATATTAAGCAAAAACCAACATTTTAAACGGTTACTAATTATATAAATAAAAATATGAGGAAAAATGTTTTCCCTATCTTTTCTGTGTACACAGAAAGCATTTTCGGCATAAATTCTATGAATTTTGACATTAATTTAATGAAAAATTCATTAAAATTCAACAAAAAAAATTCATTAAAATTCACGCTTCGTTGTATTAATGAAACCAGTTTCGTGAAAATTATTTTATTGAAAACTTCATCAAATTTATTTAACAGTGTAATTAATGCAGTGCTATAACTTCTTTGAAACAATAAAATAATTTCATGAAACGAATGAAATAACTTAAATATAAAGGGGTTTCTTAATAATTAGAAAATATTGTTGTCACAAATCCAATAAAATATTCTTACGAAACCAGTGTACCAACTAAGCAATTCCAAAGAAATTCTTTCACAAGATTTATGAAATTTTCATTGGATTTGTGAAATTATCATAAGATTTGTGAAAAAATTTTAATGAAATTGTTTCATTAGACTTATGAAGCAACAAAATTCTTTCGGTGTATGTATATAAACATATTTAATGTATTCTTTTCTTAAAAAAACTTAATTTTCCTTTAAATAAACAAGTAATTATAACAAAACAAATTCCTTTGTAACTTTAATAGCTGTTTACGACTACAAAATAAAGTTTTTAATTACGAGTATTTTGTGTATAAGGCAAAACTAAATGTTTGTAGAAATTTGAGAAATTTATAAGAAAATTTTAAACATGGAAGACTTTTTTGCAAAAAAGTGGTTTTTTATGAACTGTGACTTTGAAGGAAACGAAGCGATTTGAGGAAGAAGAGTGACAACTAATGTGACAGCAGTCCGCTAAAATTTAGCACTATTATATGTATAAAGTGAGCGTATTTCCCATGGATCAGAAGTTGACATGGTATTCTTGTAAACAATGGATAAATAATTGGCGATTGGCTATGTTCTACAATATATTTGATATTCCCAGCTTGGCCTCATTCATCATCTATAAACAGCTGAATTTGGCAAAACAAAGTGACAAACGTTGCTCATTTGTCATGGAATTGGCCCGGCAGGTGGCTGTTCCACATATGATATGGAATAGGCGACTAATGAATTAGGCTGAAAGTTTGCTTACATAAAGCAACCAATCAATACATTCATTATCAATGTGATTATACCTTACATTCATTCATAAAAAAATTCCAAGAACCTGAATCATGTTCATATACCATCATTAAAATGCGCTCCTTTAATTTCAGTAGATGTTGAACGTAGTTTTTCGATGTCAATAGGATCCTACACCCCAACCGCTTTATCCTCTAAATACATAGATCATACACCGTAAGAATTTTGTTGTTCGTTGGTATTCTGGTTTCGTAAGAATATTTTATTGGATTTGTGACAACAATATTTTCTAATCATTAAGAAACCCCTTTATATTTATGTTATTTCATTCTTTTCATGAATGTCTTTTATTGTTTCGATGAAGTTATAGCACTGCATTAATTACACTGTTAAATAAATTTGATGCAATTTTCAATAAAATAATTTTGACGAAACTGGTTTCATTAATCCAACAAAGCGTGACGTTGGTTGAATTTTAATGAATTTTTCATTAGATTAATGCCAAAAATTCTTTCAGTGTAGTAGGCTAATCTTGAAAACAGCAGCACCATAAGAATTTCTGCAGACTTCATGAAAAGAGCGTCGTATGCATGTTTACAGTTTCTTGGAAATTTTGCCATTTTTTATAAGTTTATGCGAATGTTATCAAATTTTTATAGCTATGCTATTTATGGCACGTCCTAACAGCAGTTAAGACCCGCCAATCAAAGCACTATTTTGAATGTAAGATTGCGCTTTTATTTAAGCTTAGGATGGATGCCAAGTTTCGTAAAAATTGCTAAGATAGAAGCTTGTGACATATAATGGGCGTGACTACGCCCAATTTTTAAGGAGGATTGTGTCTATTTGAGAGTTTAAGGTGTGTGGTAAGTTTCGTAAAAATAAGTTAAGTAGAGTCACGTGATATATTATAGTAAATTGTAATGGGCGTAACTCCGCCCATTTTCTCAGCTTTTAAATTGTGTAATTACAAGAACCAAAGGTGTTTGATACGTTTCGCAGCAAGAACATGAGTATAGTATCATAAAATTAAATAAAAAAATGTTGGGCGTGTTCCCGCCCACTTTTTTGCAATGCGACCGCCGCGGAAAAAAAATAATTTTTACAATCTGTTTAAAATTTACCGGGTTATGAAGTAACACACCCCCGCAAAATAAAAAATAAGGACGAATTGTTAAACCTCCTCCTTTTTTTTGAAGTCGGTTAAAAGTGTTGTCAGTTTTGTTTTTCTACTAAATTTTTACATCAAAGCGTTAAATAAAATAGAATATTAAAATAAATATTTTATATGGTCTGGTTTTCATTTTAAAACTTTTTCAAAATTACAAAAATTAGATTTTAAAAAGTTTATTTCCAATTATGAAGTGAGTTACGCATACAAAAAAATATTTACATATTTCTTGAAATTTCCTTAACGTCTTCAATATAAAAAACATAAAACACTGATTTGGGGGAAAATGTACATTAAAGTTTGTTGCACTCAGAAAAATTTTAATGTAAATGTTTTTAGCCTGCAACTTAGAAATATATTTCGTGTAGTTAGAAAATAACATTTCAAAAACCATCTGTTGTTGAGTTCGAATATGGCATATGCCATTTTTAATTCTTGTTATCAATGCATTGAATTTAAAATTTAGCAAATATTCCCACAATATATTTCTCATATTAGTATTTTCCTTTTTTTTTGTGCATTTTAAATCATATGTTATTTGTTATAAAAGTATTGGTGCTCTTCATATAAAATCAATCATCATTATGTGAATTATAAATAGACACTTTATTGCTTAAAAGAAATTAATACCCTTTAATGAGCTTTACATTTCCTGATTTTTATCAGTATATGGCTTTGTTTACGTATTCTTTTTTTTTGCAAACAAATTCATTATTTACCCAAAACAATGATACAATATTAATTAACTGATTTTAGTGATTTTATTTAATATGTTTATTTTTAGCCATCACTACACACAATTTGATTATTATAGATTAATTAACAAAGCTTTAAATAATTAAATAAAAAACTAAAGTAGAAAAAAAACAACAAACAATACAAATGCAGGCTTATTCACTTACACAAGCAAATAAATACTTGAATAACCAACAAGTGTCATGCTTGACGTATGAGTGATGTGTAATTAATTTGATTTGCGCAATATGTATACGCAGTGCGTGTCAAAGATAACAAACATATTGTTGCACATAGGATTATTTGAACTAAAAAGCTGCCCATTACTATTTTTTAGTTTATATTGCTTGTGAAAAGTTATTGAGTGCTACTGGAGCAATGAATCTTGACGGAAATATGTCTTAGCTCCGTAATTTCTACAAGTAGATTGGTGCCTAGATATCTATCGTGTAAGTTGAATTTTATAAGGCAAACTCTTGGGTAAAAATCTAAGGTAAATTACCTGTGTGTAGAAATTACGGGCATTAAAGTCCTAAAAGGACTAAAAAAGGGAGCTAGTTCTACCTCTGAAAAATGAAATTGTTTTCTAAACTTTTCCCATACATTTGCTTAGTAAATGCGGCGAAAGTTCAGAATCCTAAACTTGGACACGTCATTTTCCATAAAGCTTCATTTTGTTGGCGGTGACGAAACTAATGAGCAGAGGGAAAACATTTTATGACTGAAAAAAATGTTTCTTGCTCATATTTACCTATGCGACAAAACAGCAACAGAAGGGTGCAATTTTCAAAAAATCACAAAAAATGGCGCAAACTTGAGCAAAACTTTTTTTGTTGAATCTAAAATTTTAAATTTTATTGTGATATTAAATATAATTCAATTTTAAAAATATTATTCTTTTTTTTTTGCAACAGTGAGCTTTTTTTTATTTTTAAAGCATTGTTTCAACATTAATACTGAAGATAATTTTTTTCTTTTAATACCTTAAATATCTTTTGATCAAATCTTTCAGCATACGTTTAGCCACAAAAAAAAACTTATAAATCTGTTGAAACCGAAAAAATTATTCAAAACTGATGTAATTTTCTTTACTTTCTTTGCTTTAAAAGTATTTTACGGCTGCAAATCAGAAGTTAAAGTTTTAAAAATTTACAATGGCGGTATTCGATGTTTGATGCAAATTTTCGTGCGTTACAGCAAATGCAAAATATCGTAGCTTTTCTTTACAATCCAACAAGAAAATACACACACATTCCAATGAAAAGCTTCGATATTTTGCATTTGCGCTAACGCACGAAAATGTGCATCAAACATCGAATACCGCCAATATGATATATGATGATGATGATAATGATTATATTGTATATTGATCTGTCTACTTAGTTCTTAAGATATATTTAAATTAATTTGTGACTTTTTGACCACCTTTTTGCTCAGTTATCAAGAAGCTACGTCCAATTAAATAAATTTTATTGACAAAATACTTGCAAAAAAATATGAAAATATAAATTAAAAAAGTTGAAAAATGTAAAAATAATTACTAAACTTGTTCGCTTTTAAATTGCAAACAACAATTATTTACACAGAGTTTGACATTTTGATATATCAAATGACCTTAAACACTTTTTCTTTCATGTTTTTAAACTTGGCACTCTTACCTTTCGCTCCAAAACAAAAAAATATTAGTAAATTTTTCTCTGCAAACGATGCATGCTTGTTTACTGTATTGTCTTGCATCAAAAATTTGATTTTCAAAAAATATGGTTTCAACTCCTGTACAACTAAAGGTAATGATAGTTCTTATATACACAATGTGAAATTTAGAAAATTAGAATTGCTTTAGTCTCCCTTTTCTTTGCAATCATCAAATAACATTGATAAACAGCAATTCGAATCGTCGTCGAAAATGGAAAAGGGTGTATTATATACCCTTTTAAATTTTTTGATAAAGGGTATAAAAACACGTATGAGTAATATATTATTCTTCATCATTATCACTCATACGCACTAAAATGGTGATTTTTTTAATGCTATGTTTAGACGACGAGTTGAATCACCTGCTTCGCTCTCTGAATCATGTTTATGAATCATGCTGTTTAGACTACTCATTCGTGCTTCGTGTGCAGCGTGCCAATTCAGTGCTTTTCGTACTAGATTTAGAGTTTTTTAATTCATAACAGTGCGGAATTTTTCAAATTGTTGCTTAAAAAAAGACACTAAATTGGTGCCTTTCACCTTTGATTTTAATGCGTTTTGCGAATCTACTAAATATTAATTTGTTAAAGTGTGGTGGCTTTATTTTCACTTTCCAAAAACTATCTGCTTTCACCCCTTTTAAACATGCGAAGTTTCCTTTGCAGAATGTTAATTCAGCTGGGTGAAATACGAAGGAAGAAAAACTTTATCTTTCATAGTGAGAAAAAAGAATATATTTCTAGAAATTACAGAGGATACCACGTTGGAAACACGTTATAAAATAACTTAATTACAATAATCTAATTACTAACCACTGAGGGAAGCAATGTATTGCTTTCTTGATAATGAAAGCTTTCAAAAATGCATCCGAAAAGTACTAACGTAAGGCTCTCTAACAAAGTGGACAGAAGTAAAAAAAAATGTAAACCAGTAACTTTTGTATCTGAATACACAAAAACTACACATTATTACTTCTGTAAAACGAACTAGTAAGGCAAAAAATTAATGGCTTACAAAAACTCTTCTGGGAAGCGGTAATTTTTGCTGGGATGGTGAAATTGAAGAAATAGAACGAAGTGTCAGAAATTTAAGGATACATAAATGGAAAAATTTGCTCAAAACTGATCAATTTTGCATTGAAGTTTATAATTATAGAAATTCAACTAATCATAATCCATTTCTAATACTGTCAATATTTCCTCTAAGACTATTAACATTACCATGTTCAAATGTTGAAGTAGAAATAACTTTTAGCACTTATAACTATTTTAAAAGTAAGTAAGAAATACAATAATGATTTTATAAATCAAATTGTTTCAGTCATATAAAATACGGTCTAAAATGAAAAGACTTATGTTGTTCAGTAACTCGTTTCTGTAATTCTCGCATCGTAAAATTTCTCACATGAAGTGTTAAACAAAAAATTCCATCGTTTCTCGATTTGTGAAAAAAGTGTTTCTGTATTTGAATGTGAAAACAGACAACACTGAATCTGTTTTTACTGGAATATTTCCAGTAATCGAGTGTCAAATGAAAACAAAAGTCACAAAAATATTATTTCAATAACAAAAAAATAATAATTTTCAAGAAAAATAAAATTGTATAATGAACTTGAATATAAAGTGAATGTAAAATGCTTCAAATAAGTTTTTTCTAGCAACTGTCTTTATTATAGAAAATTCCACAAAAAAATTGTAAATAAATATAATGATATCGACTCCTTAATAATAATTATTAATTAATATAAATTATAATATAAATAATTTTACACCTAATTCACACGAAGACTTTTATGATGTCTATTTTTCGACGTCAGTTTTGGTTTGATAGCGAACGGGGTAGAGAAGAAAGAGGGGTAGAAAAAATGACTCGATTTCTGTTTTCTATGGGTTTTTTCATATTTTTCTTTACACAAATTTGTGTTCCTGTTGTTACGTTTTATTATTAATATTCTCATATTGGTGTGTTCTTCGAAGGAAAATTTTATTAATAAAGTACCCTGTCGGAAATTAAGTTAACTTTAAACAAACTATTTCACAAATAGTACTGACTGACAGACACTTGGATTACTTTCAATGTAATCAACTGACTATTTTAACATTGCGATGTCCTAGGCGGTAGGCAATTGTCTCACTCTGCACTACTTTCAGCTAACTTAAAGTTGACTTTTTTAAATCACCTGGTAGTCTGTAAATTAAAAAAAATTTTCCGGGGTTCGAACATGTATCATCACACGTTACTCAATAATAATAATAATATTAAATTAATTATTTTTGTAGTCAAGCACACATTCTCCGACAGGGTATGTAAATGTATGTATAAGCAATAAAAATCAAAATCAATAAAAAAAATTAGACATGTAAAAATAATCATCGTATGAACGCAAATAATTTTTGGTAGCAACTTCAAAAGGGAATCAAGAAAAATAGACGTCATAAATTTCATCGTCTAGTTTATTATTCATATTTTCATGTTTCATGTTTTTGTACAAATTTGGTTGTTCTCGCACCAATTTAAAATGGGAGTTATTTAGACAGTTCTTGCGAGAAACTTTTCACAAAATATTGTTACAGAAACACTTTTTCTCACATCGTTCCAATAATTGCTGGAAATTCGTTTAAATTACAGATAGTTCTCTCAAAGCAACGATACAGAAACACTTATGTGACAAAAGCCATTTTGTGTTTCAATTTACACTGTTTTTGTTACGATTCCCTTGTTTCATGCGGGAAATTTTACGATGCGAGAAATACAGAAACGAGCTACAGAATGTAACATACTGAACCATGTTCATGTAAAAATTAATTCAGATGAAACACCTAAAATCTAATTGTTTTATTAAAACAGCTTTATGGCCAGAGGAACAAAATGAAACTGCATTTCCTGAAACGAGAATATAATTCTCGTTGATCACTCTTTTCTTAAAATAATACACCATAATTGCAGGGTCTTGCCAAATGAACTTCAATTATTTTCCTACTCATATTCTACTTATAAGCAAAATCGAAATATGGCTCGATATAATTGAAATTATTACATAAAACCTATGAAATGTAGTAAATTTAAAATTGTAGTTAACTTAAATTTTTAATTTCTACTGATTCAATACATATATAATTAGCCATGTGGGCTTTCTCTGAATTGAAAATAAATAGATAAATAGAAAAATATAAATAAAAAATATATTGCATTTAGTGCTTTTATATGAACACACAGTGCTTTTTGCGCTGAAAAAGTTGGCATCACTGTTCGCGAGGCATTTTTTTATGTATATTCACACAAATATACATATCATACGCACGTATATACATGCATACATACTTACATAAATTCGATTCATTGAAAATCTTGTTTTTGAAGGCATCCAAATATTTTCTTCTTATTTTTCCTTTTTATATTATTCATAACTTAATTAAATTTATTTATATTAAACTCACATCTATGTTTTTTGGCTTGTTTTCATTTGTTTACAAACACACACATACACATATACTTATTTTGTTTTGACAGCTAGTTCAGATAAAGTGGCGATTACTGCGATAAAAGTTAGAGAAGATACCAATTTTACGTGCTTCGCAAGTAGATTCGTATTGAATCTACTTGATTCGCTCTCATAATTTTGTATGGCGAAGCAAGTTGATTCGGTCATGATTGGGGTGTGAAGCATGAATAGAGCACGAAGCAGGTATCGTCTAAACATAGCATAAATGTTTGTATTGGGAACCCCCAGGGGTGGTTCCAGTTGGTGTGCCACTGGCATAGGTGGATCGGCCGTCCAAAATTAGTGGGGGTCGGTTATAAATTTTGACTCGATTGAGGAACTCTAAATGGCTCAAAGTGAGATTTTTCAAAATTTTACCCTTCGGCTCAAAAGTCGGTACATCAATATACATTTTAGAGGTATGGTTCCTTCGGCAAAGTTTCTTATTTTGATCCCTAGAATATGATGTTTCTTGTAATTTGAGCGATTTTTAAATCGACCCGCCCTAATACACATGTATTTCAATCTGTAACTACTTGCCATTTAAATAAGTTGTAGTTTATTCCACATGCAATTCAAAATTAATTTTATTTTATTTTTTCTCCACCAACAATCGATAACTAATAAATTTTACCGCACAAGAAAAAGTGTATAGTTTTAAAATAAAATTGAGTTTTAAAAAAATACGTATACATATATATACAAGATAATTATGATAAATTAAAGCAAATTATTTGTCATTTACATACAATTAATGTTTTAAAAACAGGAACAAAAACAACAAAATATCTTCTTAAACAGCAGTACACTGCTTTGAGCGTATGTATATAATATGAACAATATTCAGGCAATTATATAAATTGTAATTAACTCAGCTGGTGAAGCAAATAGCAATTGCAATTTTTAAATACATGCAAACACAAAAAAAGAATTTTAATAATAAAATCTACAACAACAACAACAACAAGAACAACTACAGCAGATATTTCAATCATGCTGACAATTGCTATAGCAACAAGAATTGCTACCACAATAAAAGCTTCAATACGTAGGAGTGTAGTTGTAGGCAAATCGAAGCTTGAATTTTGGCCCTGGAACAGGCCCTACTGCAACGCTGCACATTTTATCAACAATTTTTTTAGAATCCACATCTCGTTTTATTTCATGCTCTTTAATTTAGTCTTCCATGAAACAGCAATAAATGATTATGCTTAGCGGCTGTATTGATACTTTTTCAAATACAGTGCCTAAAATAAATGATGGAATTAAATAAATACTTTTCGATATACAATGACTTTTGAAGTGCCCAAAGTTTTTTATGTTATTAAACATATAAAAGGCATTATACATTTTAATTGGGGGCATTATTTTTCTTTTCACAGCAATATGAATAGGTATAATGATGGTGGTGATTATGTAGGTTTCAGTTAAACAAAATAATTTTAAAGCGTAATGATGTTAGATATAATCCGGTAAGATATATCGTTTACCGATATAGCTTTTATTAAAGTTACTATTGGTTTACTTGGTAAAGTCGAAATATGGTTAATATTTTTTATTTAAAAAAAAGTAAAATTTTAGTACAGCAAATTGTACTAAAAACTTTCTAATTTTACCAAGTCAACGAATAGCATATTTAATGTGAAATCCATTCTTTTACCTTTTTTACAACTAAAACAATTTTCTGTGATTAAAATTCAATTGAAATTTTTGTGCTTACTTTTTCATACCACTGTAATTCAAATTCTCTCATCAATATAGCTGCAAACAATTTTTGGGTTTCCCTGCCTTACTGTAAAGCAGTGATGCCAACTTTTTCAATTTAAAAAGCACTGTTCCTTCATGAAAAAAGCACTAAATAGCACTAAATGCAATAATTGTGTTTGTATGTACATTAGGGATATAACTTTTTAAAAATTTTTTTAAATATCAAATTTGGCATAGCCCAGTCTGATAGAGCATAAAAAACTATAAGGGATCGTATATTTATTTTTCGCTAAGGTCAAAAAAGTTCACAGACCAACCGCGATGGAGATTTGAAAATGTTTTATTTTCTTTTTGGTTAAGAAAAATTAATAATATGTTTATTTAAAACAAAAAATTAATAAAAAACAACCGTTTAAAATTATGAATATTCAATATTGCATTAAGAAGGCCTCGAAAGAGTTTTAAATTATGTAATATAATATTTTTGTGAGTTCAAGTCCGCGCTTTAAGTGTTCCAAAATGCTTTTCTTTGGCTTAGAAAAACCAATTGATGTGTGAACTTTTTTTGAGAAAAATTACAAAAGATTATGATTTTCGTTGTTACTAGAACATGGTTGACCTCATGGTATTATGCCAAAAAATTGGTTATACCCCTAATGTAAATTAGAGCGACTCAAAAAAAGTGATCTTGTTACCCCTCTGAAAATAAACCTTGATATGTTTTATGATGATTCCCAAAATATTTTGGTTCATGCGTTGACCATCTGTGAGCTAAACCATTTTTAAAAAAGGTCTTTTTTCAGTTTTTGGAAGTTTTTTGTACTTTGCTCCAAGAAGACATAAATAAAACTTTACCACTTGTGACCTACTAATTGAGATATTTAACTAAATACATATTTTCGTTTCGGGTTTTCATACAAACTCTACTTATTTGGAAATAATAATTTAGTGCCTTTTCTAAAAAAGCACCAACTTTATAAACAAATGCGCACTGTTATGACTTAAAAAGCACTAAATCTAGTGGTAAAGGCACTAAATTGGCATCGCTGCTGTGAAGGCTTTAAGTTGGAAAGGCTGCAGAGAGAGGGAGAGGGAGAGATTTAAGGCTATGGGCCACGTTCTGTTAAAAACAACCTATAGAGAAAATATCCTTTCAAAAACGCAGAAAGAGTTTTAGAGTTTTATATTTCTTAAGCAGTTTGTAGATGATATGTTTTGTACATCTAACATGTCAGCTTTTCAACTCAGATATAATTCTCCATGCCTGTCAAAATTGTTCTTTTACAGAAGGTTTATAGTACTCGGTCTCTCTCTCTCTTTCTCTCTCTCTTTCTATCACTCTATGTGAATATTTCAGACAGCTTTTATATCAAAATGGTGAAACAGAATAGGGTCTGGAACTTGATAAAAATCGCTCTCAAATTAATAAAGCCCATAATAACATCGACGGCAGTAACTTCAAATGTTTTATAATTTTTGTTTTATATTCTTTTGTGCTTATTTTTCTTTATGGTTTTGTTTACAAAATGTAGGAAATTTATTGAAAGTATAGTAACATTTTGGAAAGAATGAGTATTTTTATGTGAGTGTATAAGAAAAAAATTCTCTCAGAATAAAATAGATTCTATCTCACAACTGCCTTCTGAGGCTGCTCTTTTGTGCCGATTTGTGTGGAAAATGTGTTTGTGGCCACATTCTGTTTAACCCAGTGATCCGCAAAATAAAATAGGTTTGTATTGGTGAGAAAAATTAAAGTGAAATAAAGTTACACTTGAAGAAAAGTATTGTAATTTAAAATACATGCTGTGGTTATTGATTTTTTTTTTTTTTTTTTTGTAAATAAGCAATTTAATAAAAATCCACGTAATAAGTAAGAAATATAATAATCCATTTAACAATAAATACACTGGCGCGTAGTCATAGACAAAACAAAGTACACGTTAAGAAGTTAAAACCAGTATTACCATATAAAATACTGGTTTTGATTTCTTAAAATGTAATTTGTTTTGACTATGACTACGTGCCATTGTATATAAATAAATAAATTGTGTATAAATTTCAAATTAGATTTATTCACATTTATGAAAACTGGTAAAATGTCTTTTAAAACTGTCTTCCCTATTGTTTTGAAATATTTCATAAAATAAAATAAATTGTATTTTACGAAAAGCATTTTCTCAGCTTGCATAATTATTCTTTTTGTCTTTGCGGTAAAACTTTAATTTTGTTCGTTGTGCTAAAAATAGCCAGGACAAAATTCGTACATGCTCTCTCAGTGACGACTAAATGAAAGAGCATAAGCATGTGTGTGATTTTGTAGTCCACAATTGTGGTATGGCGTGCGGTTCACTATATACATAAATTTATATAAAAATTTGTTTCAAAGTGGAGCTATTGCCACAAATTTTTTTTGCTCCGTAAAAAAGTATTAAGATTTTTTTCTTTAAATACAAAGATACCAAGTTGTCATATAATAATGCAACGCTTTTTATATTGCATGTTTAGAATACTTAAATAATTAAAAAAATATACATACATATATCGGTGTTGTCATATATCAACTTCAGCCGGCTAATGCTTCCGTCAACAGTGAACCGTCGCTGCTTTTTTCCTCACGCCATACATTTCTGACACAATAGTTTTCACAATAAAAACAGCTGATGTCAGAAGGTTTGTCTCAAGAAATTATATCACGCTCTAATTTAAATTATGTCAGATGGATTTGCGCCTGACTTTTACAGATGCAATGTTTCAAAGGTACCACACGAGATATACATGTTTTGCAGTGAAAAATTTGACAAGACAGGTGTAAAAAATATGTCGTCTACAGAAGGAATTAGTTTTAAAAACGGAGCGTTTAAATTTTTTTAAAATTCTTTTAAAAATATAAACTTCATCATGACAAATCAGTAAAAAATTTTATTTAACCTTTAGGCCCTGTTTCTTGTTGCACTTGCATACGTTCATTTATGTTAATATTAAATTATTGCAATTGTATTTATAGTTATTATTCAGTAAATTTTGCACATCCATGTAACTTGTAAGCTTACACACAGAGTAGTGGTAATAGCAGTTAGTAGTTGTAGTAGTAATTGCATAGTTTAATAAAGCCCAGTTATTTGGCATTCATTCGTTTTGGTTCTTCGTTTTGCACTTTTACTGCTCCTTCCAGGCTAAAGTGGAATAAATGAATTTTAAGCATTCATACACAGAGAAAAAACTGCCTCATAGAATTAATAAGATTTTCTCTATGAAAAGTTTTTAGGCTAAGGGGTATCCCAGCAGAAAGAAGCGAAGATTTTTTCATAGAGATTCCTTATTGTTTTTATGTGGTAAATCTTATTAATTTTATCAAGAAGAAAACCACATAAAATCAAGAAGAAATCTTATTATTCACAACTTTTTTTACTCAATTTCCGTTATTTTTGGCACCAAAACAACAATCCATAGAGAAAAACTTCTTGATTCTATTAGGTTTTCTTATAAATTGTAAACTATAGGGTTTTCTTATTGATTTTATTAGGTTGCCTTATTGATTTTTTCAATAAGATTTTCTTCTTGATTTTAGTAGGTTCCTATATAATTATGTGTAAAGCATCTTATTGATTTTTTAATAAGGAAATCTTCTTGATCTTATGAGGAGTCTTGTTATTTCGTTTCTATAAATAGACATAGAGCCAATTTTTTTCATGGTCGTTTTCATTTTTGTATAAGCATGTTTGTACAATTATTTCAATGGTTGTTCAGGCTGCTTGTTAGCAGATTGGTTAGAGTACTTGTCTATCAGTTAGAAGTTTGCTGGTTCAATACTTGGTTAGTAAGTATGTTAAGAATATAACATAATGTGTATGTATGTATGTATAAATAAATAACATCTACGATATACTACATACATACATGCATACATACATACATACATACATAAGTACAGAGAATAAAGACGCAATTTTGTTCTTATATTTTTTATTGAAAAAATCAATAAGATAACCTAATAAAAACTAGATGATTTCTTCTTGATTTTTTCAAAAAGGTTTTTCCTATGAAATTAATAAGATTTACTTATTGAAAAAAAAACCATAGAAATTTCTTATTAATTTTGTTCTATTTTATGAGGTATTTAGTAGGCACTGTTTTCTCTGTGTACAAATCGGCAATCCAAAATGCGTGCAAGAGCTGCATGTGGATGTTAACCGCAGAACAATGCAGTAGCCCTTTTGTTAAATTTAATATTAACTGCACACAATAGCAACTCATATATATGCAGATGTATATTTAACTATTTTAAGACACACACACATATACAATTGACTGAAAAACTCGCCTACTGTGTTTAATGACAGAAGTGGAATAAATAAAGAAGAATAAAATAAAAGTTGTAAAGCGACATATGAATTCTTTTTTATTAAACTTTATGTGATAGCCCGGGGCAATGGTAGTCTTTGGGAGAATTAGGGAAATCATAAGACTATGAAGCTAAAAAATTTATAAATTGTAATAATAAGTTTCTTACAAAATTTACTCCTTTATAAGAAGACTTAAAGAGTGTTTCAGATGAAAAAAAATTTAGAAAAAATTTAGAAAATTTAGAGTCCATTTGCACATGCAAATGGGCGAAAGTCTTTTAAACTTTCTTTCACGTTTGTACATGCCAAGCTTAATTTTACAAATTTATAAAGCAACTATACAATAACTAAGGGAAAAAAATCAAAAGAATTTAAAGTCTGTACGCACTGCCATTATTTTTTATGTTCTTTCCTTCAAACGCAAGACTTTACAGGCAGAATAAGCCGAACCTTTACCATCCCTAACGAAACAGCTGATCGTTTTTGTTGATTGAAAATAATGCAAATGCTTATCAAAATTTACTCTAACGTTTACGGCACATCTCAATCTGTATAAAAAAGAATTTCCTAATGTTGCCAAGTGACGTTTGTCTACCAGTGATGGTAATATTGTATGTTTAAATCGAAGGGAGGTATTTTGGTTCTGTTTTCGGTACTTTTGTTAATAATAGTATATGTGCGAAAAAACAACTTAAAATAGTATATAAATATACGTGACGCTCAAAATAGAAAGGGAGCTAAGCGTAAAAAACGGGTTTGTTCAGGAGAGCCATTTTAAAAATTTAAATACGTGTATCTTTGGTGTTGGTATTGGTCTCATTTGAAAGCGACACATCTCATGACGTCAGCAACGTGTTGGTCAACCTTGAAAACGCGCGTAGGTCATCGCTACCTCTTGTTTTGTGTAGTTGGTTTTTACTATTTTCTACCTAGCGCGCTATTTCCATGAGTTTGATATCAATTTTGCTCGCGTTTTTTCGAATCCAGGTTTATTTTCTGAAATTATTAATTGTGAATTATAATAAATACTCATTTATAATTCTTTTAAATCGTGAATATCACTCTGTTAGTACGAAAATTTTTTCACATAACCTTAGAATCGTCGACTTCAATTTCATAAAACACACAAATCTCTGGGAGGGAACACTTTTGGGGCGTGAGATCGGTCTCATTCGATGCTCAGATGTCCACATAAAAAAAAGTGAAAATTGATTTTTTACCCTTAGGTCCATGTCTCTATGCGCTGTCACATATACATGTGTATATATGTAAATACTTATGTATATATATATATACATACGAGTATTTATATGTATTTAGTAGGGTTTAGGATTTCCCGGACTTTTGCACTTCCCGGGAAACGGGTATAAAAAATCCCGGGAATTCCCGCGAAAAAAACTAAATTTTCTGAATTAAGCACATTTATTAAATGAAATTTGGTGAAATTTTTATTGTTTTATTAATGTAAGCATTCATTTTAATTAAAAGTTATTACAAAAACATTTCTAAGACAAATTTTTAAATGAATTAAGCAAATGGAATATAACTACTAGACAGTAAGAAAGATATCATATAAAGACTTATTGACGACTCTTACCGCATTTAGTGAATAAATTTATAATAAGGTTTCCAAATCATTTAATTAAGAATTTGCCTTGCTTGTTTCTCTCATTCTTCTTGAAAATTTTCCAGGAGGATTGTAAACGTTAAGTACAAACAAGCATAGCCAGAGCCACAGTCTGTCTAAATGTCTTTACTTTTTCATATTATTTGTCCAAACTAGTTGGACAAAATTAAAATTAAGTATAAATTCCTATTTTTATTAATTTTTATATATATTTAAAATGTTCATAGTTATAAGATTGCCCTCCATGAATTATAAAGCGGCAACACTTAAATAACTTGCGCTACAAAAATATATTGTAGCTTATCTTTGAATCGGTTATGAAAACCCGAAGTTTACCTAAAAAATAAATATACTTACCTTTGTTGATCCCTTTGAATTGTATCTTAATTACTTACCTGTTTACCATCGAAGTGTATATTACAAAATACTAGTAAAAATTCCAGTGTAATACCTACATACTTACCCAATTGTGAAAATTAAAATTGTAAGAAATCAAACTGAAATACCTGCTTGTGTAATAATTTCTCAAGGTAATAAAGGTGAGCATCCCATCTCAACCAACCCTTTAAGAAAAAATAAAAGTTACTAATGATTGTTTCTTTTATTTTCCCATAACCCCAATAATTATTATCACGACTCTCGGAGTGATAATAATAAAAATCGTCCCTTTAGATTGCTCAACGAGGAGTTAATTAGATTTCCCCCGCTACCCTCTGCAAAATCATAAAGGGAGATTCATCAGCAATAATCCCAGTAATTATTCATGGTCCTCTCACCGTCAAGTAACCAGAAGACAATCAACTAATCAGCCTAAAAAGGAATATTTTCTCAATCAACAAAAGAAAAAACATAAGAGCCATAAAAATGAGGTAATGCATAAACGCAGAAAAATTGTATAAGCAGTACATTATATGAAGTGAAAGCAGTAAGTAAGAAAAAACAAAACTTTATTTATGGTGCATACATAAAAATAACAAAACTAAATACCTACCTAATTTGTCTAAAATATAATCAAAAAATCAAAAAGAAAAAAGGTGTGTAAAGTGTTGTGTGGATAAGTTCATGCTTGTGTATTTACATATATATATGGGTATGATTATTTGAAGTAAATGTATATACATATGTACATATACTTATCTACCGGAATTTTCTATCAGTAAAAGTTTTAACGGTGCGTCACATCTACAAGAAAACAAATAAAAAATTGTCTATGTAATAAAATTTTATATGTACATACATATAAAAACTTCTAGAAAAATACCTAGAAAGGAACAGTAATTAACGTCTTATGTACATATATGCACCGGTATAAACTCAGATAGGTACATATGTACGTAATTTCTAGTGTGAGCTTAAAGCAAAATTAAAGTATGATCATACATACATACACATACAAAAATACATATGTACAAACCTATCAAAAATAAAAATTAAATTGTTTTTCATAAATAAATAAAGTGATTAAAAAGTGATTAAAAAAGTACCGCTTAAAACTGGCTTATATACAACATACATAAGTATATACGAAGCAGAAGTTAAATATGTACATAAAAACCCGCAAAAGTATAATACATATAAAAAGTTCGGTGAACCTATATACATACCTATGTATTTATGTACCTATGTACATAAATAACTAAAAGCAATTAATTGCCATTAATTCTACTTACTTTACATTATTACACATTCATAAAAAAAAAAAAAAATAAAATAAATAAATACATGCCAACACACATTACAAACACATTTTATATGCAATTTTTTCTCAATCCATAAAGTTTTGTTATAGGTACATATGTACTTGCATAAATACCTACATATATATTATATACATTTGGATGCAAACAAATAGCCTTTAAAATTAAAAACAAAGGTCAGTGAATACATAAGAAAAATTAAAAGTGAAATGCAAAACAGAATATAAGTATATGTATGTATATAAATAGTGTTGCCCTATATGCATAACCACATGTATGTACGTGCATACATACTTACATATATAGTTTAACACAAACGCATACATATGTATATCCTACTTGTCTTTTGATTACAGAGAAGTAAAAAATAAATGCAAGTAGAATAGATAAAACCCCATGTTGTAGGTTCTTTAAAGGATTTAACAAGTCTCAATTATAGAACAAAACAAAAAGAGATACGGAAAAACAAGTGAAATAATATTAATGTGCGTGCATACTGTGTAAAAGGAAGAAATTTTATAATTATCGGAAAAAAAAGCAAAGCAGAATTTTCATATAAAATAAACATAAAAATAAAATATATATGTATATAGACATATATGTACATACATATATATACGTATATACAAATATACAAATAGTTTTTGCTGTCACTGTAAAACGAAGAAAAGAAATAAGAAACAAAAACATAACACTTTTCATAATTCCTTTACTTTGAAATTGATCTAAATTCTCTGTGGATTACTTCAAGATGCTCAAGTTCCCTGTTTATAGCAAGTAAGTTATTCTCTCTTTATACAGTGCTCTTAAACTTGTGTTACAATACGTGCTCTTAATTCTCTTTAACATTGCAAATAGAGATGCTAATCGGGACAGGTTTTTTGAAATCCCGGGCTTCGGGATTTAGTGATGGAGTCTCGAAATCCCGAACCGGGATCCCGGGATTTTCGGGACTTACAAAATCCCGAAAAAATTGTGCACAAATGTGCGTCTTTATAGTAATTATAATATTTTAATTTAACAATTAATTTTTTTTTGCATATTTTAAGGTTACTTATATAACTCAGACATTTAATTGCAAATTTTAATTGAAAAGTGCGATGTATGTAAACATTTTTCCTAGAAAAGAAAACGCCATATATCTGTGGCAATAAATAATAATGGCTTAAGTCGAAATGTCTTGTTTCGAGATATTAAGGGTATTGTCTAAATTGTGTTTAGTTTTTATATAAAATTTTTAGCCACCGAAAAAGATGCACATTTACTTGGAACAAAACTGTTAATTTTATAAAAAAAGAAAACGTTTTATTAGTTTATTTATATTCGTTGCTTTTTAGTTAAGATGTTATGAAAAATTCCATTGGCAGAAAAATAAAAACTAAAGTGCACTTAAGCTATTATATTGAATTGCAAAATAATTTGTTTTGATAGTAAGTCGCTTTAGATTAAATTGAAAATTGCGGAAAACCTGAGATAATGTATAGATATTTTTTAAATAAGTTTTCAAATTAAATTAAATTTAAATACAAGTTTTTTTCTTATGAGGAATATTTTGAATGGGCTGTAAGTTATTGAACTGAAATGTATACAAGTTTTAATGCTCAAACATTTTAATATTAATAATATTAAAGCTACCTTAAAAAAGATTAAGTTGAGTTAAGATGTTATGGCTTATGTATTATTTTCCATGAAGACTTAAGCTAAAATATAAATGCGTATAGTTTTAATATTAATGACATTTTAAAATTGAATTTAGCTGAGTGATAGATCTTGAAGAAGAGAATAAGAATATGTAATAAAATGAAAAAGCACTTATGTCAACTTAATCCATTATTATTTATTGCCACAGATATATACCATTTAATATTATCTACGAAAATATTTATTCAAACCAAATTTTTTATGACCGCCAAAAACATTATTTATGCTAAAAATCGGGATTCAGATAATCCCGAAAATCCCGGGCTTTAAAATTAAAAAATCCCGGGCTCCGGGATTTGAATAGTCCCGAAAAGCCCGGGATTTCCGGGCTCGGGATTTCCCGTTTAGCATCTCTAATTGCAAATCAATCCCCATACAGTCCACTATAAACAAAATACATATTTCCAAGAGAACAAGTGCAAAATTGCAGGTGCAAACAGTTATGGAATAAATTAAAAATAATATAATTTAGAAAGAGCATGATAAAATACTCACGTATTAAAAAACCAAAACACAAATAAGCAAAAGAAAATTTATAGATACATTCATACATATTTACATAAATAAATACAAACATACATACATACATTTGTATCCATATTTCATTTCAATATACATAAGTATGCACATACATTTATTTCAAGTAAGAGTTACCAAAGTTTTACGGTTGTTGGGAAAAGTGCGAAAACCGGTTATCTCTAGTTACACTTATTTACATTTTTATTAATAAAGACAATTTAAGGTTTATAGGAGAATCAAGTTGAATTATGATTTAAACTCTTCAATTCATACGCATTTTGGTAAAAAATTTGTTTATTTTAAATATAATAACAACTTTATTCCTCTAACTCAAAATATTTAAAAATATTTCTGATCTAAAAATCTAACAACATCACTCAGACCTTAATGAGTTATGTAGATTAAATCTCACCATTTACCCCTAAATTTCTAACTCATCAATAGCTGCTTAACATTGTGCAAAACTTGTTAATTTATATTATCTGTGTATTCTCCCTATACAACTAAATAAAACATATTTAGTGCTAACTCATTAGCCCCTTTATAAAAAAGATAGTATAAATAAAAGAAACAGCAATCCCCCAATTCTCAAAAGAGTATTTGAATTCTTTAGTTTTATCCAGATAAAGGTATCTAGCGATAAATCATTAGCCCGAAACCAACTAAGAATAGAAAATACTTCTCAAGACTTAATTAATTACAAAGGCAGCTAATTGTAAATTAGAAATTCGTGTTATTCCATATAACTACTTAATACTAAACACAAATAAAGAAAGTATCTCCAGAATCTCAAGCAACATTAATTTCTGTAGCCTGTCCCATAGACTCAGTAAAAAATTGTTTTTTTGTTTTTTAACTCAAATCGCTTGAAACACATATCTATTATCGATATGCCTTCCACATCCCGAAAATCAAACTCGTCCGCCAAGGACCACTTTGACTTTGATTACGATCAGTTAATGACATTTTGCGAAAGGTTTGATGCTACACCAACGGATGAACATACTGATACCATTCTTGAAGTCATGTTGAGAGATTTAGACTCAACATGGGATAAATTAAACGGCTCTCACGAAGAAGTTATGTTCTCTAGGGACTCAACAATTACTCCGGAAATAAAGCAAGAAGTAAAAGAGAGATTTGAAGAATGTAGAACCAAGTACTACGAATTTTCCGCTCGAATACTCGACCTTGCAAGAATACTCCAACACGAGAATCCAGGAGTTCCAAGATTTCAGTCCACGTCTCGTCACGCAAGTTTCCGTAACACTCCCGCCGAAACATTTGTGCAAAACAATACGAACGATTGCATTAAGCTCCCCCCTTGCGATACCGAGGTATTCAATGGCAGCTATGAACAATGGCCCTCATTTCGTGACATGTTCACAGCTGTCTATATTAATCATTCAAAGCTCAACCCAGTCACAAAACTCTATCATCTGCGTAACAAAACAAGAGGTGAAGCAGGTGCGATAGTCAAAAGATACCCCCTAACACACGATAATTTTGACATAGCGTGGAATGCTCTAAAATCCCGCTATGAAAACAAGCGCGTTTTAGTCGACAATCAAATCAAAATCCTTTTTGATATCCCAGCAGCGAAAAATGAAGACAGCGAATCGATTAGAAGAATACAGTCCTCTGTCAACGATTCGCTAGCAACCCTTAAATCTCTTGATGTTCAAGTAGAAAGCTGGGATCCGATTCTCATTCGGTTGATTTCAACAAAACTCCCAGATTTAACATTAGCCTTGTGGGAACAGTCCCTTACGTCTCCCCGAGAGCTACCAAGGTGGTCTCAAATGTCTCAGTTTCTGGTAGACAGATACGAAGCTGTAGAACGCGTAAAAAGTATAAAAAACTACAAAGATAGCTTTAGTCTAAAGCCCAATCCCCCTAACATACAAACTTACGTCTCGCAAGAAAACGTAAGCCCAATGTGCAAGTTGTGTAGTGAAGATCACCCTCTCAAAAATTGTCCCAAATTCAGAGCATTCACAATACAACAAAGAGTTGATTACGTTTTTCAAAACAAGTTTTGCAATAACTGCTTGGGATCTTCTCATATCAAAGCAAATTGCAAAAGCAAACACACTTGTTTGTATTGTAAAAAACCCACCACACGCTATTACACATGACAAATAAGTCTCAAACTGTTGATCAGAATTTTGAAAACAGTCAAAAACGCCCTGTTTCAAATAAAAATAATAACTCGAAAAGTGCTTAATCAAATGTAACCCAAATGAAGAAAAATAATGTTTGTGACGAGCTTCCCTCAACCTCAAGAAAAATTCACGCTAATTGCTCGACAAGCAGTGAAAACATTTTTTTGCGCACAGCTCTAATGCAAATAGAATTCAGAGGTGAGCGTTTCACTATAAGAGCGTTAATAGACCCAGGTTCTCAGCGTACCTTTTTAGCTGAAAGGATTAGAAACCGCCTCCAGCTCCCCTACCAAAGGTCTCATTTTGAAATTGTTGGAATTGGTGGTCAAAAGCAAACAGCTACCAAAGAATGTGAGTTCACACTCTATGCCAGAAGAACAAACACGCGTATCCCCATTAAGGCCATAGTTCTACCTAAAGTTACGAAAAGACTCCCAGCCTGTAGCTTTGAAGTTCCCTTCTCAAAAGAGCTTACGGAATTAGATCTTGCTGATCCAACTTTTAATAAATCGGCACAAATAGATCTTATACTTGGTAATGACTATGAGCAAAACATAAACATTGAAGGCATAAAGAAAAATATTTGTGGCAACACATCAGCCTATAACACAATCTTTGGGTGGGTACTTAGTGGTCCGATAAAAACGCAAACAATCCATTCATTCACCACCTCTGTTATTCCCTCTGAAACTACAGATCTTCACATGCTGCTAAAAAAGTTTTGGGAAGAGGAAAACATTCCCTCAAATCGCCCTATCTCAAAGGAAGATGAATTATGCGAAACTTTTTATGTTAAAACAACTACCCGTCACAAGAATGGAAGATATATAGTAAGACTACCATTCAAAACAGAATATCCTGAAGAGGTATTTCTAGGATCGTCACGTTTTGTAGCCTTAGCTCAATATTCCAGGATGGAAAAGACATTGGCAAAAGACCCAGAACTTCAAACCCAATATAGAGCAGTTCTCAATGAATATTTGACTCTTGACCACATGGAAGAAACTTCCTCCCAAGAAATAGTATCAGAAGGTAAATATTTCTCCTTTTATTTACCGCACCATGCAGTAGTGCGCCCAGAGCACAAGACCACAAAGGTCAGAGTCGTATTCAACGCTTCAAGAAAAACAAAATCTCAATTTGCTCTTAACGATATACTTTATACTGGCCCTATTTTGCAGAATGACTTAATAACTATTATACTCAACTGGAGGAAATACAAATACGTGTTTAGTGGTGATATACAAAAAATGTATCGCCAAATTCTCGTACACCCAGAAGATAGACAGTTTCAAAGAATTGTGTTCCAGCCTGCAATCGATGGCCCAATCAAAGACTTTGAGTTGAAGACAGTAACGTTCGGGGTTAACTGTGCCCCTTATCTCGCAATACGCACCCTTCTTCAACTTGCAACAGATTGCGAAGCTGAATTTCCAAAAGCGGCATCAATTTTACATTCGCAAACGTACGTAGATGACATTCTGTCAGGAGGTTTTTCCATTGACGAAACTTTATCCGCACAAACGCAACTCATTAACGCTTTAAAATCAGCTGGTTTACCTCTAAAAAAGATAACAGCTAATAACTCCCAACTACTCAACCATTTGCCGAAAGAAGATCTATATGATTTAGATTTTCTTCGATTTCAAGAATCAAGTTCAACTAAAACCCTTGGGATTAAGTGGAATGCAATCTCAGATGCATTCACTTATAATTTCTGTCCAGTTGACCAAAGCACAAAAATTACAAAAAGGCAAATTCTCTCGTCAGTCGCAAAGCTATTTGACCCTGCAGGATGGCTGGCACCCATAGTCATCAGGGCCAAGATATTAATGCAGCAGTTGTGGCTCGAAGGGTTAGAATGGGACGAAGACATCTCAAATGAATCACTAAAAAATTGGAATGATTTGGTTTCAGACCTATCCAAGATAGAAACTGTTACCATACCTCGTTGGCTCCAATACTCACCCTCAGATGAAGTCCAAATTCATGGCTTTTGCGACGCTTCCAAAGCAGCTTATTGCGCTACGATTTACATTCGTTGCAAAACTAAATCTCATGCAACTTTCGCGAACTTATTGCTGGCAAAATGTAAAGTAGCGCCTATACAAACAGTCTGTTTACCGCGTTTAGAGCTCAATGGAGCAGTACTCTTGGCAAACCTCATCAAGTACGTACAGTCATCATTGAGTTTCCAAGACACAAAAGTGTTTTTATGGACAGATTCATCAATAGTCCTGGCTTGGCTCTCAAAACCCC
The DNA here is from genome assembly GCA_944452675.1 of Tachina lurida. Taxonomy (NCBI): domain Eukaryota; kingdom Metazoa; phylum Arthropoda; class Insecta; order Diptera; family Tachinidae; genus Tachina; species Tachina lurida. The sequence continues at coordinate 193,219,713 of OX101752.1, read as the reverse complement.
CCTCAACATGGGAAACTTACGTGGCAAACAGAATTGCCCAAATTCATCGCCTTGTTCCAATGGCAACGTGGAAACATGTCCCAACTCACGATAACCCTGCAGATCTCGGAACTCGAGGGTGTAAGTCTCAAGAACTTGCCAACAACACTCAATGGTGGTTTGGGCCACCATGGCTAATTAAACCGGAGTCCGAGTGGCCAAAAAGAAATCCACTGAAAATACAAGAGGCCCCGACAGAAGTTCATACTTTTCACTCAAACACTCAAGAGGAAGACATTTTGACCAGATTTTCAAAATATAGTAAAGCGCTACGAGTTTTAGGATATGTGTTCCGTTTCTTTAACAGAAGTATTAAGAAACTCAGACCTGATATTCATTGTGAGGCCCGAAATGAACTAACACAATTAGAAGTTCAATTTGTAAAGTCTAGGCTTCTCATTCTAGCTCAAAAAAGGTTTTATTCAGAAGATTATCAATGCTTATTAAGTGGTAAAGATATACCCAATAAAAGTTCTCTCAAAACTTTAAACCCATTTTTAGATAAAAACTTTATTCTGCGGGTAAACGGTAGATTGTCTGACTCATCTCTTCCCTACGGCGAGCGTCACCCAATTATTCTACCAGGAAATTCTCATTTTTCCTACCTTTATCTCAATCATCTACACAAATTCCTCTTGCATGCTGAATGTAATCAAATGTGCCGAATGGCACAAACTGAATTTTACATATTCAGACTTAAACCGCGTATAAAAAGCATAATTCGTCATTGCAAGACATGCACTATATACAAGCAGCAGCCATGCACACAAATAATGGCTCCCTTACCACCAGAAAGGTGCAAATTATCTCTTCCGTTTCAAATCACGGGCATTGACTTTGCGGGCCCTTTTGAATTGAAAACGTCTGTCCTACGAAAATCCCCGTCAATTAAAGGATATGTAAGTGTATTTGTTTGTTTCAGTACCCGAGCAATACATTTAGAAGCGTGCTCAGACTTATCCTCTGCAGCGTTCCAGGCAGCATTTTCTCGCTTCGTTGGGAGGCGGGGGCTCCCCCAAAGGGTAGTTACTGATAATGGTAGAAACTTCTTAGGTGCCAGTAAAATACTAGAGCGGGAATTTGCAACATTCGTGCAAACTGCGTCACAAGACATAGCCCAGAAATACGTCACCCACGGTTTCGAATGGAAATTCATACCTCCACACGCTCCTCACATGGGCGGATTATGGAAGCCGCAGTAAAAAGCTTCAAATTCCATTTGAAACGAATTGCAGGCGCTCAGAAATTCACCTTCGAAGAATTCGCTACAATATTGGCTAGAATCGAAGGAATCCTCAACTCCAGACCAATATCGGCATTCTCTGAAGACCCTACAGATTTGACAGCATTAACCCCAGGTCATTTCCTAAGAGGTGCTCCCTTGATGGCTTTTCCAGAGCAAGATTTTCAAAGTATGTCACTTATTAATAGGTGGGAAAAGTTAAAAGCCCTGCAACATCAGTTCGCCATTCGATGGAAAGATGACTATCTCAAAACATTGCACAAGCGTTATAAATGGAAAGATTCCACCCCAAATTTGAAAGTAGGAGATCTTGTAGTGGTAATGGACGATTTGCAACCTCCCTATGAATGGCGACTGGGAAGAATAGACACCACGTATCCCGGGTCTGACAACAATGTACGCATAGCTGAAGTGCGAATCGCTTCAGGAACTATTACTAGGCCAATATCCAAGTTATGCTATCTTCCCATACTCAATAATGAAAATTTTAATAAAAACTTTTCCGAACTCTAAATTTATTTCTTCTTATATTATAATATATCATTACACTATTTTACACTCTATACATCTCTTTAAGCACACTACTAATACTTCCTAACTTACAGATAAATAAATACATATTTACACATACATCAAATTCACCAAAATGCTTAAGTCTATAATAAGATGTAATTTTTTTAATACTAGGACTAACCGCAGATTAGAAGAAACACGCCGAGAAAACCATCGTGCTAAACACCCCAGAATTCGTGTTGATCCGGAGCTTTATAAATGCGTTTTGTGTAAAACGCGTCATGCCTTACGATTTTGTAGGAAATTCCTAAAAATGTCAGTGGAAAGGAGAGAAGAAATAGTAGAAAAAAATCGGTGCTGCACTAACTGCTTGGCAAATAGCCATGACTTACGAGCCTGTGCGTCTCTAAGTACCTGCCTAAAATGCGATGGGTTCCACCACACCCTTCTACATCCTCAATCTCGAAGGTCTAAGAAGTTCAGGGAAATCAAAGGAAGAAACTTGCAAAATCGGAAAAAGTCCAAGGCGAAATCAGCAACCCAACGACAACAAGATACACAACGACGCCATAGTGAATCAACAGCCACAACAACTCCAGACACTAAACTCATTCTGGAAGCCATCAAATCTTTGGCCAACGTTCTTTGTGCGTCTGATAAGACGTCATCTATTGCCTGAAGGCAAGGCCGGCGGCATGTCCAAACTAGTTGGACAAAATTAAAATTAAGTATAAATTCCTATTTTTATTAATTTTTATATATATTTAAAATGTTCATAGTTATAAGATTGCCCTCCATGAAGTATAAAGCGGCAACACTTAAATAACTTGCGCTACAAAAATATATTGTAGCTTATCTTTGAATCGGTTATGAAAACCCGAAGTTTACCTAAAAAATAAATATACTTACCTTTGTTGATCCCTTTGAATTGTATCTTAATTACTTACCTGTTTACCATCGAAGTGTATATTACAAAATACTAGTAAAAATTCCAGTGTAATACCTACATACTTACCCAATTGTGAAAATTAAAATTGTAAGAAATCAAACTGAAATACCTGCTTGTGTAATAATTTCTCAAGGTAATAAAGGTGAGCATCCCATCTCAACCAACCCTTTAAGAAAAAATAAAAGTTACTAATGATTGTTTCTTTTATTTTCCCATAACCCCAATAATTATTATCACGACTCTCGGAGTGATAATAATAAAAATCGTCCCTTTAGATTGCTCAACGAGGAGTTAATTAGATTTCCCCCGCTACCCTCTGCAAAATCATAAAGGGAGATTCATCAGCAATAATCCCAGTAATTATTCATTATTTCTCCCAAAATATTTTCTTCAGGGTTTCAATAATAGCGTCAACTTATAATAAATTAAAGTATTGTAAACTCAGAGTTTTAACAGTTCCTTTGATGTTAAAATTTTCACGACAGTTTCAAAATATTTTTCACTAATTTGGCGACAAATCACTTCAAGTTTTTTAACTTAAGGAAACGATTTGATTGTTGCAATCATTGATACTTACTTATTCCACTTTCTTATATTATAGTGACAGATAAGTCATTAAGGCTGTTTCAGACTATAAGACAACTATTAAGTTGAGTCTTGAGTTAAATGCCCCGTTGAGCTAATTTTCAGTTTCAAATTTCAAAATACAATAACAAGTCAGCAGGTCAGAGTTTCTTTTTCTGCAAAAGTGTTAATACTTGTATTATAGTCTAAAACTGCCTTTAAAAAATACTTTTTGCATGTAGTTTTTCAGTAAATAAATAATTTTTCCAGTAGACAAATTAGGAGAAATATTATGAACATTTTCTGAAATTTTTCGTATAAATTTGAACAGTTCATATTTTTATTTTGTATAAAAAATTATGCTTGTTTATCGGTGTAGAAGGAAATCTTTCTTTCTTACAGTTACATTTGAAACAAAACCAAAATCTTATAATTTGTTTTTGTTTTAAATAAAATTGTTAGAATGAAAAATTTGCTTCCTTCCCGATATTAGGATTGAAACAGACGATGAAAAACTTAAACATTTCAGTCATACAATCATTCAAACGACCTTTTGTAATAAAGAAAAATACACTGAAAGTATTGATATGAAAGTAACACAGAATTATAATACAAATTTCTTATGTGAATGAAAATGAATTTCACTAACTTACATTCCCGCCCGGGAATTCCCGTTTCCCAAACCCTAGTATATACATATGTATATATATAAAAAAGAAATATACGTATGTGTAAATATATAATAATATAGGCAGCATACTAGTTTAATGGCCAGAGGTCGCAGGTGTTATTCCTGCCGGGGACTCTGGGTGTTTCTGCAGACAAGTCAAATTTGCCTTGCAGTTTGTATTTCTCAAAAAAATAATAAAGTATTTGCCCTTGTCTGGCATTGCGTTACAAACATAAAATATAAAGCTATCGGCAGTGCAGATATTTTGAAAATGACACCATAAAATTAGAACAAAAGAAATGTCAAATGTGTAATCAGCATAAGTAAACATAAATTATACTTTTATGTGGTGCTATTTAATTTACTATTATAATCGGGAATTCAATCAGCAAACGTTTGCGAAACGTTTTGCTTTGTAACAATTAAACTATGTTGTATGTATAAAGTAAAATTTGTGCCAGTAAGCAAAAAATAAAGTTAGAAGCTCTAATATTTTGCTGCAATATTTTTTTAAACTATTTTTGCTATTACTCTTAAGGGTAAGCAAACGTTTTTTTTCACTAATTTTCATACTGTATGCAAAATCATGTTATTGCATCAATTTCAACAAAAACTATTTTAGCTGCGTATAACTTAGCCTGGGAACTTGTTTCAGGCGTTGTAATAATTGGAGTTTTACAAACCTTTGCTAGCCACTGCAGATATTTTGGTAGAAAATAAAAGTTCGTTTCAAATATTTGCTTACCCTAGTCTTATAGTTGGCCTACAAATTTAAGACTTAGGAAATTAAATCTTACTAAAACTTAAGCTTAACGGGCTTTCGAAATAGCCACTAATATATTACAAGTAATTAGTTTTTAGTCAAGAAAGACATACACAATTATTGCTAAGGTTAATACTTAAGCGCAAAAATATCTTAAGCTAATGGTAAAGCTTGTTCTAACTTTGAGAAAGCAAGTCGTGAAATAGGGAAGCGTATAGTTAGAAGTGTCTTCCATACAAATTAATTATTTATTTATTTATTAAACATACTATACAAAGTAAATTTGCATAGTATGGTGTTGCACGAATATGGGCGGAGTAACTAGACCATATGCCCCAGATGTTATTAACAGTATTTTCAAAAAAGTTCCGTGACTGACTATACGACCTATGCCTTCACATAGGAAGTAGCAACGTGGTTGTTAAAGAAATTCCACAAAAAACCGCAAGATTATACGGTTATCCGTGGCAGATCAATCAACCAGTGCGAGCGAGACGAAAAACTCTCGAAGGCCCAACAACAGAACTAAGCCTGACCGCACTTAAGAAATAATTACGATGACGCGAAATGATGTTCTTCGACCCAGAGCTGCTTAACGACTGACAAATTAATTATTAATTTTCTTATCAATGTAAAAATATGACATCAAGAGTTGTGTAATTTATTGAGTGTTTGTTACTTTGTTAAAAAAAAGGAACGAATGGATGGTTTATACATACATATATATACAATTTTAGGAAATTATAGCTCAGCCTGCCCATAGTGCTGTTAGTCGCCGCCAACAGTTTTTTCTATTTGTCCAGCAGATTTTATACCTTGTTGCAAAAAAAAAAAATTATTGTAAAATCCTACTACCACATTGTGGCTGTGGTTTAAATGCATTGCTATTACTGTTGTTGTTGTTGTTGTTGTTATTATTTGTTGTTTTTGTTGCATATTGCAAATAACAACACTGCGATATGATGTGTTAATGTTCGTTGCCACTTGGTGGAAAAAGAGACTATTGCAGCATTAATGCAACTGCTTGCCCCTAACATTGTGCGAATTTGTTATATTTCATTTAAAAATTTATTGTTGTAGAATGTGGCACTGCAGCTTAAATAAAAAAAAACCAAATTGCATGCGCTGCTATTGTAAATATAAATAAAAATATAAATAAAAAAAAGGATGAGTGAATGTTTCAACTTTCAATGCATTCATTCATTTAATTTTCCCTTTAATAATGATAAATAAAGTTGCTTTGGGTTAAGGCGGCCAGCACAACCCTTCACGTCAATATTATTCGCTCATTTGGGTTGGGTTAATTTTGCAGTTGTGTTACGAGTAGTAACGGCAGTCCTAGTTCTTGATTTATTTGCTCATTTGGCAAAAAAAAACACACGCACGTGACATCCCTGACAATTTAAAAAAAAAAATATACGACTTGCGAATTTTTCCATTACATTTTATTTTAATTTGAATATTCATTTGGCGTTTTCTATTTTTTGTTTTATTTCTGTGAGACTTTACTTATGTTGGCCAGTCATAAATTGCGTACATTCACTGCTGCAATCATATGCCACACATGCAAAATTTCTGACTTCTCTTATGCTGCACACAGAGTTCATGGCGAAACGGGTGTCATTTGCCGTAAGGTGCAACACGGACATACATGCCAGAACTATGCCTACACCTACGAATATGTATACAGTTTAAGCATTTCATGCACTGAAGTGTTGCATGGACTGAGTAGGTGTTGTAACAAAAAGTAAAATTTAAATATTTAAATTATGCATGAAAGCGTACCTTTGCATCATAGTAGTTTTATTCGTGATACTGAGAAAAATAATTGGATCTAAATAGTTGAATGTTTGTTGAATTTTTGCTCTAAGATATTAAAAAGATATTGCTTCAACACAGTTTTACCTTCGTATTTGATATACTTTTTAACAAGATGAATGCAATTATGCGAATATATATATTTATGAGCCTGTTGGTCTACTGTAAGAGCGTGTTTCTTGAAATCTAGCATAAAATGCCCTGGAGACGATCAAATAGATGTGTCAATCAGCACATGGATGTAAATGTCGTATACTTGTCGCTAAAAGTAGACGTTAACCAACATTTGTTAATCTTTTTACTTTGTAACACGATATAAAATATTTTATTTGTGAACGCTTTTCTCTTTCATAAACAAGAATTGAAAAGAAACTGATGAATTTCTTGTGTTGATCAGAGTTAGAGAGACTATCAAAAAATAAGCTCTCAAATAAAAAATTATGTAGCCAAAAAAGTGACTGCGTGCACACAAACATTAACTATGTGATTGATGAGTTTTTTGATCATCTACAGGGCACTTAAAACTAATGAATTTTTGTATGTCTTGCGCTCTTTACGGTAAGGTTTCTGTGGAACGTCATCAGACATTTCATTACTGCAATAATGCCTAGCTAGGACGTAAAATTAGAATAAGTAAGACAGTACGGGTGTTTGGGAGAGGATTGACCCACCCAGCGGGAAAAAGGTCATTGATTACGCTAATAATGGGAGAAATAATGCACTATTTTACAAAGCAAAGAAATGCATTCTTCTTGAAAGCAAAGAAGGAACGTATTGTTTCTGATCGTGTTGAAACATTTAAAAAAAGTCACTTATTTCTTTTGCTGCTTTTCAAGTCGCTTGCAAACTTTGAATTTTTTTTTTAAAAGACGCAATTGGTATTTCAACGTGAGCCAGTGAAGTGAAATTAAGGTAAAAGTTCCATATACAACTTTAACTTTTTATATTGATAGCAATATAAAAAATAAAAATAATTTATTCTATTAACTATAGAATAAGTACACAGAAAAAAATAACACCGAAATGCAACCAACACAGCAAATTGTTAATATTTAATTTAAAAATTAACAATCATCATTGTTGGTATAACAAATTTAAATTTTTGTATAAATAATTTTTTTCTGTGTAATTAGTTAGTTACAAAATTTAATTAATTATGAATGCATAAGTAATGTCATACACCGAAAGAATTATGTTGCTTCATAAATCCAATGAAACGATTTCATTAAAATTTCTTCACAAATCCAATGAAAATTTCATGAATATTGTGAAAGAATTTCATTGGATTTGCGTTCTTGGTATTCTGGTTTCGTAAGAATATTTTATTGGATTTGTGACAACAATATTTTCTAATTATTAAGAAACCCCTTTATATTTAAGTTATTTCATTCTTTTCATGAAATTATTTTATTGTTTCGATGAAGTTAAAGCACTGCATTAATTACACTGTTAAATAAATTTGATGAAGTTTTCAACAAACTCATTTTGACGAAATTGGTTTCATTAATCCAACGAAGCGTGACGTTGGTTGAATTTTAATGAATTTTTCATTAGATTAATGTCGAAATTCATAGAATTTGGCCGACAATTTTTTCAGTGTAAAACTTTGACTGCGACGTTTTCATATTAGACTAAAGAACTTTGCAAAATTTTTCCTTTAATCTAGTACAAAATCATCGTAGTCGTAGTCGAAATACGACACTCGTAATTAGGCCCATTATTTGTTTTTATAGCAAAACGAGAATATAACAAACAAAATAAGAACCCTAGCGCATTTAATTTTAAATACGTTCTGTTTGTGAACATAAATTGTTGTTTTTTTAAAAAGTAGGCTGCTACAAAATAGAATAATGACAACGAAATAAATTTTTTTGGATATAAAACTTTCGGAAAATGCAAGGAATCGCTGAAGGACTTGGCCATTAAAATAAGGATTACATATATATTAGAAAGACATACCTAAGGCTACTTATGATATTATTCAGCATGTGTAGCCTTTAAAAAAGTTGATAGAACAACAGAATAGACAACATGTGCTGAAAAATAAGAATGCCTTCAAATTAGCCGACTTTAAAAAAAGGAGGATAACCTATTTTGATTTTGTTACTTCATAGCTCGGTACATTTTAGACCGATTGTTAAAATTCTTTTTTAGTCTGAGACGGTATAGCTTCCAATTGGTTTCATTGTAAAAAACGTGGGCGGGAACATGCCCACATTTTATTTTATTTGGTTTCACGATATTTTACCTATTTGATTACTGCAAAATCTTGCATGCACCTTTGGTTTTTTTAATAACACCATTTTAAAGTTGGGCGGGGCTACGCCCCTTAAAATTTATAATTATATTTCACGTGGTTCTTCTAAACTGATTTTTACAAAACTTAACACACACACTGCGCTCTGAAAAACACAACATCTTGCATTTAAAAATATTATTGAATTTAATTTTTTTTGCAGAATTATTTAATGCATATTTCATATTTTTGAGCATATTTTTTATTTTTAGTGGCCCTTAAAATTCAATTTTTAGTTCATGAAAATCTTAGCCCTGACTATAATAAATGAAACTCCAAAATAAAAACTTTCTGTGTATCATTATAAAGACAGATAAATATATAAGATCTTAAACATACAATATTTATCACAAGCGTATGAGCTATCGAAATACAAACCGCATTACAACAAACATGTCAGGCCATAAAATGTTATGGAAATTGTTAGCCAAATACGAGTACAATGTACAACATTTTTCCAAACCAAGCATATGAACTCTAACACAAACTCACACATGCCAGATTTGTATAAATTTGCTTGAACCAATACTTTTGCACACTTGGGTATGTAAATAACAAGTGTAAGCAAATATGCACACACACACACACACACGCACATATGAGCATAAGGGTCAAAGTTAAAAGTTGCTGTTATTGTTATCATTGTTTAGTGGCAAATATGTATATATGTATGTATGTATGTGTAACGATGGAATTTAGCCAAAATTTAGCACATGTGTAAAATGTATCATTTTCAATAAAACTTTATTTGTACGTTTATTAGTTTTTGCTTGAAATTAAATACTTTTACAAAAACCATATATCTATGAATATTTTTGTTAAATATAATATTGTTTTGAATTTTTGATCATGGAAGTTGCAGTTCATTTGGCCTTTTAAATTTACTATTATTTTTATCAAACAAAAATATTATAATAAAGCGTGAAAATATTATGTTCTGTTGTACTTACACTAATAAAGTGTTCATTTTATTGCAGCTGTTATTTATGATAAAATTATATTTGTTTTTCTGTAAAGAGTTAATTGCAGAGGGAAAATTTATTTTTCAGCTCCATGAATAAGCTCAATTTAGCAGCTTTAACTAAAAAAAAATTTTTTTTTGTTAAAATGTTTACAAACTTTAAAATTTAGTTTAACCAATTTTGAAATTCCATGAAAATTGTTGCACAATTAGACATTTTTTTTCAGAATTTATTCTGCCAAAACCACTTTTATCTATTAGTGAATTATAATTGCTTTTGCACGACGGCTGCAATAAACGTGCATAATCAAACAAAGCCTTTTATGAAATTCATAATTTTAACACAATATTAAGTTTATTTTGCAAATAAACGCATTTTATGCCGTCACTAGATGCTGAATTGCATACTTGAGGCCATTGCAGTTTAAATATTTGTACGAACATGCAAACAAAAATAATCAAGTTTTAAAATTTTATGTTGTAACATGAGCGTTGTATGGTAAACATTAAATAAAAATATAACACGATAAAAACAATAGCCATAACAATAACAAGTGGAAACGTATTTAACTCGACCACACAATTACACCTCAACACAACTTGCATTCTCTCAAATTCGTAATGCAATTGTACCAGCAGCAATATCGGGTAATTCTTTGGTAGTATGTACCAGAGAACTGTATGAGTTGATTCACTTTCGCTCCCCACTCACTTTCACGAGGCTTTTGTTTTGTTCTTTAACATCAATATATATTAATGTTATTGCTTGCAGAGCAGGGACGGCATTGAGAATTTTCAAATTTTACTAAAAACGTTAAAAATTTTTAATTTTTTTGCCTTAATTGTACTAAGAGATTTTTTTTAGTTCAAATTATATATTTTTATTTGATTTTATTAAAATAATCGACTTTGTCCTGGCTACCGAATCGTTTTAACAAATTTGCTTGTAAGTTGAGATGTGAACGCATATGGTTACACCTGTTTAACTGGAAATTTAAAATATACAAATTACAGTAACATCTCTCAAAACGGGGCACTCACTGTCGCCGTGTTTTTGTCCGGTTATTAGAGGTGTCCGCTTATGAGAGCATTACACATTATTCGGTAGTTTATTGTAGTTGAAAAATTATATTAAGAGTAAACTGCTTCAACGTATAATTTCAGCTGTTGGGTTTCAAAATGACTTTAAATGTCTTTATTTGTTGGAATGCAACAAAGTCGTCTCTAGAAAAATGCTTGGAACGGTACATTTTTATAAGCAATGTAGCAATATGAACTGTTAAAATACACAAGAAACTTTACATCTTTGCAATTTCACGCACCGGAAATTTTTCTTTTCAAAACTCGTTTAAAATTATAAGTTTTTTTTCTTTATTTGACAAAAAGAATTTTTATTCTTTACCATTTTCGGACACAACCTGAGCAAACGAGTTCGCAGTCCTTAACGCATCAGTACTTACATTTGGGTTAACCGGCGAATCACCAAACTCATTGACACTAATACAAATATGAATCAGAGTTGAATAAAGAGAGACGTACTATTTAAATGCAACCCTGGTTGCCGTGTTTCCCCGCTTCTGTTCGCTTATGAGAGGTATTTAGAACAATATTCTTAAAAATTTAGTGTCCGCGTCCGGTCATTAGAGTGTCCGAGTGACACTAAGTGTCATTGTTCAAAAGTGAAAATTGACATGTAGGTTGTTAGATTCCTTAAATGTACTAAATTAGTCATTGGTGTACTATTCCACTTTCCGAGTTTGAATAGTACAAAAAAAAAAGTACAATTGTACCAACTTTGACATCCCTGTTGCAGAGGTACCTCTCTAATATTTGGCTGTCATTAAATCACTCTTTTTTTAAGTGTCGTTAGTAAAAATAAATAAAAAATTCTTACCAGAAGGGGTTTTAAGAAGTTTTCAAAACAATCATACTAACTCATTGCTTTAGTGAATCATATGATTTAATAGAAATTGCAAGCAGTGTCATACATTTATTAACAATAGTTTCATTGATATGACTCATGCAAAAGCATTTTTAATTTCGTTAATGTTAAGTGCTTACATTTTAAAAAATGCAAAATTATGCAGTTTCTTTCATAATCATGCAGATCTCTGGTATGTTTATGTACATACTTCTGCATACAATCCCTTAGTTTAATTCGAGAATTGTAGAGATTATGTAAACATATGAAAGGAAATCGACAAATAAATATATTTAAAAATCAGAGTTTAAGAAATTTATTATTCGATATATTGTCAGAAGTTTATTTGAATTTGCAAATAAATTTCAAATTAAAATTAAAATCAGAGTGTTAAAATAAATATAAAAAAACATTTGCATTCGTATTATTCGTATTATTATTCGTTTTTCTCGTATTAAGACTTTGACTACGACGTTTTTGTATTAGACTAAAGATTATTGCAACATTTTCCCTTTAAGTACACAATCATCGTCATCGTAGTTGAAATACGACATTCGTAATAAGGCCCATTTATAGCAAAACAAGAATATAACAAAAATAATAAGAACCCTAGGGCCATTTAATTTTAAATCCGTTCTGTTCGTGAGCATAAATTGTTGTTTCCTTAAAAAGTAGGCTGCTACAAATTAGAATAATGACAGCGAAATAAAATTTTTTGAATATAAAACCTTTCGATAAAGGAAGGAATCACTGAAGGACTTGGCCATTAAAATAAAGTTTACATATATATTAGCAAGATATACCTAAGGCTACTTATGATATTATTCAGCATGTGTAGCTTTTAAAAAAGTTGATAGAAAAACAGAATAGACAGCATGTGCTGAATAATAAGAATAACTTCAAATTAACCGACTTAAAACAAGGAGGAAAACCTATTTTGATTTTGTTACTTCATAGCTCGGTACATTTTTGACCGATTGCTAAAATTCTTTTTTAATCTGAGACGGTATAGCTTCCAATTGGTCTTATTGTAAAAAACGTGGGCAGGGACATGCCCACATTTTATTTTATTTGGTTTCGCGATATTTTACCTATTTGATTAATGCAAAATCTTGCATGCAAATTTGGTTTTTTTAATAACACCATTTTAAAGTTGGGCGGGGCTACGCCCATTAAAATTTATTATTATATTTCATATACACCTTGAGCACTAAAATAGAAACAATCTTCCATTTAAAAAATGGGCGGAGGCATGCCCATTAAAATTTAATATATATCTACGAAATTTACGACACACCTTGAGCTCTGAAATACAAACAATCTGAAATTTCAAAAATGGGCGTTGGTACGCCCATTAAAATTTAATTTTATATTTAACGTACAGATTTTCATATTATTTTTTTTGAAAGAGTTTATTTCCAGTTTGGTCCCATACATTTTGTTTTAATTTTTTTCAAATTTTTGCATTGAAGTTGGTTGTTTCGGCTTATTTATTACTTACAAATTTGTTTTATAACACAAAATAATAGAATATAAGGCTAAAGCCGGGATCCCACTATGGGCACAATGTACCAATTTTCGTCGGCTCACTACAATAAAGTCGTCAATAATAAACCAAAATTGTCTTATTTCTCAATTAATTCTGTAATAAGTCTGTATGGGTCCATTACCAATGCAGTGTGGGGCAATTATGTCCTTATATTTCAATCAGTTGAAAAATAGGGCCAATTTAGCTTAATACTTATAACTTTATTTCAGTGAGCCACCGAAAATCGGCACATTGTGCCGGCAGTGGGATCTAGGCTTAAGAATTTTATAATTCTAAAACAAATTTTTAAGTAAAAAGAAAATACTTTTTTTATTCATATTATCCATTGTTTGTTGTTTGTGATTGTAATTTTTGATTCTCAATAGTTTATTCAGACTTTTCTATAAACATTCGAATTTCAATGCACAAAAGATCTACCAATAAATATTTTATTAAGAAACAAAATATTATTATTATGTAAAATCCCTGCAGAAAATTCGGTGACAATTGAACCAAGCGTACTCATCCTATGACTTGAGAAAATGGGAGTGTTGACAAAAGTAGGGAGTAGTATATGGTGAAAAGAAGACATATCGTGTAAATGGTTACATATTTACCTTTTTCTTGAATTGGGAATTGTAGTAAACGTCACTGAACATGTTTAATGTGGCTGAATCCAGGGCCTATCAAATAGTATAAATATATATTTTTTTCGTTGGATTTTCTATACGTTAGAAGCTGAAGCAGTGTCCCATAGCTAACGTGGCCAGATGTGGCAAAAAGCGGGATTTAAAAATAAATATGAAAAAGCGGTATGTACTTAAGATACACAGTTTTCACAGTTTCTAAAATGAGAATATGTTAATACATGTAGGTAGGGCAAATTTAAAGTTTATTTTGAAGATCTCCTGAAAACTCGAACTTCAAGAAATTCTTAATATGCAAGTTTTTAGAGGACCACTTGGACATGAATCAATGACCAATATTATCCGCCAACATTGACTCAGAAAATGCCAAGTTAAAAATTTGGCAATCGGCCCTGTTCTGTAAGCCGAATCCGAGTAAATTTCTCGTTTTCAAAAAATTAATAATTGTCCTGCAGACGTGTTTAAAATCATACTCAAAATAATTTTCTTTCCAATATGATATTTGGGAATCTATATAATAAAAAAATTAACAAAAAATCTAATAAAATATTTCTATTGTCGGAGTTAGTTTTCTAAAATCGTTCGGTTTCAAATCGATCGGTTTACAGAACAGGGTCGAATATCTAATTCAAATTGAGAAATAGGTTCATGGGCAATAATAAAAGAGGAGGAGGAGCACCTTGTCAATAAATTTGCATTAGTTTTCCGTCCTGGTTGCCTCATTTATTGCAAAAGTCTTTTCGAAATGAATTATATCTTAACAGAGCTCTGTTAGGACACTAATACAGCTCTGTTAAAGATCAAAGTTTGTGTCAAGGGTTATAAATCTATACAAGCACAAAACTTGAATTGTAAGCCGTCGATCAAGGTATTTTTTCACTTGTGAATGTTGAGGAACAACTCTCTCTCTCTCGCTCTATCTCTATTCATAGGGTAAATGTTACCTGAACACACTTTTGTTCGTTCACTTCCATAACTTCATCCTTAGTTCAATAGGATACTATTACGAATATTATATATTATATGTACTACGAATATTTTTTTTGGTTGAGTATGTCTATATAAGAAACACTCCGCTAGGGCATGAATTATGTATTACGAATATTTTTTATTTTTTTTTTTGGTTGAGTATTTACGTATATAAGAAAGACTTCGCTGGGACATCTGTTCAATGTGAAAGTTAAACAATGAATCAATATAAATAGACTGCCAAGTGAATCTGGAACAAGTCTCGTAACTATGCTTAGATATTAACCCAAGCTTAACTGGTACGTATGATCGGGTAGGTAGTGTGCAAGCCTGCCATGCCGTAGGTTGACAGTTTGAATATAAAATTTTTTTTTACTGAAAAATAAAAATAATAAAAAAGTTCAAGATTGCGTTGTTACAGTTACATAAATGTCGGAATGACATTTATATATAATTTATATTCTACACGGAATAGGTCCCTCCCTATAAGATAGTTCAGTGATGAGTCACAAAGTTCATACAAAGCATCAATTAACCCCATCCTAGGCTATACCCATGGAAAAGTGACTGGTCCACTTCATAGGAAGTGTTAGAACTCGGACTGGTCCCTATCACTTGGAGATCGGTCACTTGGCTAGTCTTGTCTCAGTTCCATTTCCTGCAGGGATAGTACTATGGTCGTATTTAACAATATTATTATAATATTAGAAAATGGTATGGTTAGTGTTAATTATATTTTAGTCACATCTAACAAGAGTGTTGTTACAATACTAAGATTTTGTATAACAAAGTTCATTGTTTTTATAGATAATATTGTAATTAACTCAGATAATAATATGTATTATTTAAACTTTGCTTTTCTATTGACAATAATATGATTTGACTGCAACCATATAATTCAATCATAGTATGTTGCTGTTTCATTATGGCTACCTGAACCCTATTTTCGCTTTGCGAGGTTTTCTGAAAAAAATTCACTTCATATGGCACTTGTCGGTAGAAGTTCTTTTTAAGTTTTAAGTAACCTTAACAGAAAATTTAAGATTTCTCTCTAATATTGAGGTTCTAATATTTTTTGTCTCATTTTCACACTCATAAAATTAAATAATTTTATCACAACTTCTTAAATTTTGTACACTATTTACCAGCATTCTTGTAGTAATTTAAAAAAAAAAAGTGTATCACCAAATATCATTAATATAAATTTAAAATTGACAAATTGATTTATATATTTTGCACACATTTTTATTATATCTTCATATCTTTTTTTGATTACGTTAATTTATATTAATTTAAATGCGACGTGTAGGCAAATGTGTAGCATTCTTTATCATGTTTAATTTGCAAAGTCATTTCGCTTTAAAAAAGTATTTAATGTTTTTGTGATAGATGATTGCGTGAAGCGAATTTTGTGACATTTTTTTTAAAGTCTTTTATTTTATATAAAATAAAACATATAAAAACTTTTCCCTGAATTTTGCTTTATTTAAAACTTTTTTAAAGGGACTTAAGGAACAAAAAATTAAAAACAAAAATAAACCATTAAAAGACAAACCAATGCAATGGGTTGTTTATTTGTTTACGATGTTTTAGTCAGAGGCAACAACATGTTGTCTTATACATTTTTTAATACATTGTTTTGCTCTTAAAAAGCTTTTGCATTTTGCGGCAACATACAATTCGGTTCTTGGAACTATTATTTTTGTGCTGCTGTCTGTATTCTATTTTTATCTCTCTAATAATAATTTTTACTTTTCCCCAGAAATATTTGCCAATTTTAAAAAACAGCACGTTTTTGTACCAAAGAAATATATGTACCAATAGGTTCGAAGTGCATGGCTAAATATTTTATACAGTCAGGATTTGAAAACAAAATTTAGTATTGCAACTTCTTGAGCAATCTGCAGCTTCAACTATGTGTAAGCCAAATAATATATTTCATAATTTCTAGAAAAGAAACAGGAGTTCTTTAACACCAACATTTTTCTTCGATTTGTTTTTTGCTGCCAACAACTCCGCTAATGGAGAGAAACAAAAAAAATCTGTAACTCTAAGGCAAAATCAGCTAAATCAAGTGCAGTGTTTAACAAAAAGAAATATATACATAAATCAAGAAACCAACAATTGCTTAAGCTTTGAAATGAGAAAAAAAATAAATGCAAAATATGAAGTAAACCTATAAATTTCCTTTTCTATGTGAGTACAATACAATAATTTCTCACACTTCCGCAATAACAGCTCTGATAACAATTTTAATGTAAAGTTTTTCCTTCTGTAGTTAATTTTAATGCATCTCACAAATCTTTTAGTGCTTAACACTCGCAACGTGACCCCTAATAATTGACATTCCCAACATTAAATTTAAAAGCTTGAAATAATGCCAGCAAGTGCCGAGAGAATACAGTGGGCCTGAACATTCTATATTATAACTACAAATGTATGTTTTGCAAATTACTGCACTGCTTGCAAGATGTCTCAAATGGCCCCACTGTGAAACGTGTGTGTGTCTTCTATATGCCGGCTTATTTTCATGTTGGCATCGTAATGTTTTGTTGGAAATATTAAGAAACAGTGGTGAATAAGTAGTAGGGAACTGGGGCTCCGGGGACAATTAAAATTTTAAAATTTTGAAATTTTAATTACCCAAATTTTAAAATTCTTGGAAATTTGTGAAATTTGATACCCTACGAGGGTGGGTCAATAAGTCCGTCCAACTTTTTGTTTACATAAGGAATTTTTTGTTTACATAAGGAGTTTTTTTGTTTACATTAACTTTGTGTGAACGGGTGATTTTTTTTTTGAGGTTACCTTAATATAGAAAGGCCCTAACTCATTATTTTTTTTTTTTTGTGGGGTGGATTAAGGGGTTTCATCGATGTCACGTGCGACATTGAAGAACAATATTGGTTATCAAAGATATTTAATACAGTTAAAACTAATGATTTTTCCTAGTACCAAAGGGAAAATCATGAAATGATTTTTCTTAATACCAATGGGGGGAGGGGGTGAAATAGTGAAAATTAATTTTTCTTAGTGCCTACGGCAATATATGAATATTTTTCCTAATGCCTACGGCAATATATGAATATTTTTCTTAGTGCCTACGGCAATATATGAATATTTTTCCTAATGCCTACGGCAATATATGAATATTTTTCCTAATGCCTACGGCAATATATGAATATTTTTCCTAATGCCTACGGCAATATATGAATATTTTTCCTAATGCCTACGGCAAAACATGATTATTATTTTTTTCAAATGCCGACGGCAAAACATGATTATTATTTTTCCAAATGCCGACGGCAAAACATGATTATTATTTTCTAATACCAAAGGGAAAATTGCCAGTGTTGCCAGACTGTAGAAATTTGTTATCGTAATACTATATCAGTAATATCAGAGAAAATATTTATTTATGTGTTCACATGTATGTGAACACCCATACTTGGGTTCACATGTATGTGAACACCCATACTTGTGTGTGGGGGGTCCAGCTTGATAGTCGCGGGTAATTTAATATTTTGTGTATTTGCTTAAGAAATATGTATGTATGTATGTATGTGTATGTATGTATGTGTATGTGTATGTATGTATGTATGTATGTGTATGTATGTATGTGTATGTATGTATGTATGTATGTATGTATGTGTATGTATGTATGTGCATGTATGTATGTATGTATGTATGTATGTGTACATGTATGAATGTGTGATCGTGGGTATTTGTGCGTGGAATATTTTGTAGAATACATATATATTTTGCAAGGTAATCATTTTCTTTGTCTACGATTATTTTAAAGCAGCAAACTAAGTACAGTCAGCAGCAGAGAAAGAAAAAGTAAAATTTATGAATGCTGCAAGGATACTGCTTCTAATTTTAGTATAAATACGCCAACATTTCTAACCAACACATCAGTACGTTATTGTATTTACAAGAAGTATCATCAGCAATTGTGTTAAAGTGAAATAATAAAAAAATAATTAAAAATGAGTTATACAGGTTATCAGTGTAATACATGCAATAAGGTATACAAATACCAAAAGTCCTTTTTGGAGCATGTTAAAAACCATAGTGTACAGAATCAAGTGGTCGTAAGCCGGGGCATAAATCCAGAGCTACCGCAGACATCTCTTCAAAATCACCAAAATCCATCATCATCATTTATTCATCAACAATATCCTTCTCTTCAGTATCCTCAATATCAGTTACCATTAAATTTTCAACAATACGGTATGCCATGGAATAATCAGGTTTTGGGATACAATTATAATCCCAATGTGATGCAATGGCAGCCTCTTAATTATCATCAACAAGAGTACCAGCATCAACAACAAGATCATCAAAATCAAGCTCAACAACAACAACAACAAGCTCAACAACAGGGTGTGGGTATCCTTGGAGGTAATTTATTCGACGATGCTATGGACATAAGCTTACCGGAAAGTGATGGAGAAGTAGAAGAAAGAAGAGAAAAAACTCTGCCAACTCCAATGAATACTTCGCATGCTAGAACAGATGAGGTAGAAGCGAATGTGCGATATTATAAAATATCGAAAGCATTCAAAAACCATATTGCCACTTATGCAATTTTAAACAAAAAAGACCAACTTTTGTTGGAAGAATTTGTTGAAGAAAACAAAAATGTTTTTATGGAGAGACTTCAAGTGAATTTAAGTAAGCATGCAATAATTAAATTTCATGTGAGTATTGTGGCAGAATATATCAAAATTGTTGGAGAAGAATTGGAGTTGTGCATAATATCACATGTAGCCAAAATGAGTCTGCTGACGAAGGCAGATAGCATTGAAGAGTTATTCCGTAAGCAGGTTGCGGAGATTTCAACCAAAATGTCCGAATTTGAAGAGCGAGATTCTGGTTGGACTTTGTCACGCATAGTCCGAGCAGAGATCAACATCAACAAATCTTCGCTCGTCAAAGGATCGAACTGGATATCCACACCTCAAAAATTAGCAAGAAAATTTGCTTGCATCAACATTGAAAATAATGATGACTACTGTTTCAAGTGGTGCCTAATTGCTGCCGTTGATACCACGACATACGATCGGCCAAAACGTTGCAGTTCTTATAATATTCAAGACATTGCTGCAGAGACGATTGTTACGCGAAATGGTGTAGCGTTAAATTTCAAAAATTTACGCTTCCCATTAGGATTAAACAAAATAAAAGAGTTTGAGGTGAACAATCCAGCAATAAGTATTAACGTATTCGGCTATGATGAGGGGGCCAATCAGATTATTGGTCCTTACTATATCACCAAAGACGAGAAAATTAGTCATGTAAACTTGTTGCTTTTGGAAAATGGTGAAGTTCATCACTACATTTTGATAAAGAACATATCAAAGTAAGTTAAAAAATTATACTACACTTTAATTTAATGATACATATACTTCTTTTATATATTTTATAATATATACGTTTTACTTATAAACTTTTATTTTACTTTTTATTATTTACAGACTTTTGACAAATCAGACTACAAAACACAAAACTAAGTTACACATCTGCAATAGCTGTCTCCAATATACTCATACGGACACCATCATGAATACTCATAAGGAGGAATGTGGGAAGATAGTCACAACTATGCCATCAGGTGAGGATGCCATTCTTAGTTTTAAGGGACATCAACGAAAAATGGATGTCCCTTTTGTTATTTACGCGGACTTTGAATGCGTATTAGAGGATATAAGTAATAGTGTAAGTAGTAAAACAAATTTAATAAAAAAGCACACACCTTGTGCCTTTAGTTATTTTATTAAGTGTATGCATAGTAATAATTTAGATACGCTTAGAATATATACGGGGGAAGATGCCTCCAAAAAATTTGTAGAATATTTAATTAAGGATTGTGAAGATATATATAATAACTATTTAGTTAACAATAGACAAATGGATACTTTATCCCCTTCAGATACTTATAATTTTTATAGTGCGGTGAATTGCCATATTTGCCAAAAATTTCTAGGCAAAGATCGTGTTAGAGATCACTGCCACATTAGTGGCAAATTTAGAGGCGCAGCCCACAATAAATGTAATTTAAATTACCAAATTCCCAAATTTATACCAGTTTACTTCCACAATTATTCAAATTATGACTCACATCTTTTCATTAAAGAATTAGGTGAAATTTCATTGCAACTGAAAGTACTCCCTCTCAATAAGGAACTTTATATATCCCTCTCCCAATTCACAGAAATGAGTGATGGCCATAAGCTTGAAATAAGATTTCTTGATACTATACGCTTTATGGCTGAGAGTTTGGAATCATTAGCCTGCAATTTGTCGGATAATGATTTCAGCACTATAAGGTCCTTATTTCAATCAGAAAAAGAATTTCAGCTTATTAAGAAAAAAGGTATTTTCCCATATGAGTACCTAAATTCATTCGAAAAATTAGATGAATGCCAGCTGCCTTCACGCAGTGATTTTTTTAATAAGTTGAATAATAAAGAGTGTTCTTTAGAGGAATACTCACATGCTGTAGAGGTATGGAATACTTTTGGTTGTGAAACAATGAAAGATTACATGGAACTTTACTTAAAAACAGACGTCCTCTTACTGACAGATATTTTCGAGAACTTTAGAAAAGTTTGTAAGGGTATTTATGAGCTCGATCCTTGCCAGTATTATACAGCACCTGGCCTTTCCTGGGATGCAATGCTCAAATATACAAAAATTGAGTTAGAATTATTGACAGACATAGACATGTACAATTTTATGAAAAAAGGTATACGTGGGGGGATAGTACAGTGTAGTCAAAGATATTCGAAAGCAAATAATAAATATTTGCAAGATTTCGACAAAGAAAAGCCCTCAGAATTTCTCGTCTATTTAGACGCTAACAATTTGTATGGATGGGCGATGTCGGAATATCTTCCTCATGGTGGGTTCAGATGGTTATCACAAGACGAGCTGAATCTGGATCCAAACAGCATAGCTGATAATGGAACAGACGGTTATGTATATGAGGTTACGTTGGATTATCCCTCTCATTTACACGACTTGCATAATGATCTTCCTTTTTGCGCTGAAAATAAGAAACCTATGCAAGCGAAGTATAGCAAGTTGATAACCGATTTCTCTACAAAGCAATCATATGTGATACACTTTAGAGTTCTCAAACAGTGCTTAGAATATGGCTTAGTTTTAAAGAAAACTCATCGTATTCTAGCATTTAAACAATCTCCATGGTTAAAAGGCTATATTGACCTAAATACCAGACATAGAGCCACTGCTAAAAATGCTTTTGAAAAAAATTTTTTCAAACTACTTAATAATGCAGTGTATGGTAAAACCATGGAAAATGTGGATAAGAGGAGAGATGTTAAAATTGTTAATAATTGGGAGAGGACGAATTGCAATCATTTAGGTGCCCAAGATTGGATATCAAAACCAAATTTTCATAGTTTATCTATATTTTCTGAAGATCTTGTAGCAATCGAAATGACTAGAGTCAAAACCTGCTACAATAAACCAATTTACTTAGGATTTTGTGTACTCGAGCTGTCAAAATGGAAAATGTATAATTTCCATTACGGGTACATGCAACCTAAGTTTAAGACAAACCTCTCATTAAACTATATGGATACTGACTCTTTTATATATTCAATAAAGACTGACGACTTTTACGCTGACATAAAAAATGACATTCATGAACAATTTGACACATCGGACTATCCTACAGACAATATTTATAATTTCCCAATAGTAAATAAAAAAGTAATTGGTATGATGAAGGATGAAAATTGCGGTAAGATAATGACAGAGTTTGTTGGGCTGCGCTCAAAAATGTATTCATTTAGCGTAGAAAACCAAGATGATATTAAAAAATCGAAGGGGGTAAAGAGAGCCATATTAGATAAATATAGTTTAGCTACATATAAGAATTGCCTATTTAATAAGATTAATGTGTATGATAGTATGTTAACATTTAAATCTAAACTACATCAATTATATACTAGTGAACTAAATAAGGTAGTATTAAGCTATGGAGATGATAAGAGAAAAATTAGATCAAATAATATAAACACTTATGCATGGTATCATTTTCGTATTAAGGAAACTAACCCTGAATACGAACTTGACATGTTGCTAGATGAGATTGCTAAAATGCAAGAAAATCTTAGTTAATTAGTTAAGAAAAAATATTGTATATAAAATCCTATTTATTAAGAAAAATTGTTGTATATAATATCTTAGTTAATAAGAAAAAATATTGTATTTATATCCTATTTAATCAGAAATAATTGTTGTTAAAATGAATGTAAAAAAAGCCTAAGAAATATTATTGTATTTAAATCCTATTTATTAAGAAAAGTTATTGTAAATAAACTATTGAAAAAAGAATGGAAAATGTGAGTTGTTTTTTTTTTATTTCTTTATTGACTTAACTTCGTTGGATCAAAAATTTTTGTTTTTTGCTTATTTGCAAATTCTTGTTTTCATGTCGCTTAAACATGCACAGTCTTGTTTTCAGGTTACTTAAACATGCACAGTCTTGTTTTCAGGTTACTTAAACATGCACAGTCTTGTTTTCTTTGAGAGGTTCTGCACAAGAGAAATTGAATTTCACAATATTATGAAATTCAATTAGATATTTTCATAAAGAGAAATAATTTAGATAATCGGATAAAATCCTCATATTTTTTCACTACATACAAGTTTCTGTTATTTTATATTCGAACAGATGATTCCTAGTTTTCCTTTAGAAAAAAATAATACAAATCAAGGAATATTTTTATAATTCAATTTAATTTTATTTTATTATTTATACAATTTTATTTCATTTTTATTTAATTTATTTATAATGATGGAAACATTTCGTAATAGCCAATTATTAGATGTTCTAGTATATTTTTTCTTAAAAAATATATGGTACATCTGCAAGTATCAGGTCCCTCCTCACACTCAGGATGATACCAAGGACAGCTGGGGAAGTGTCCTTCAGTGTTGTCTTCATCTTCCATGACCCCATATTCTTCGTTCTCATCCAGCATATTTTGGAAACATTTTATCATCTCCCAATGATCAAAAAGCCTGAAGCTTTCAAAATCTCTTATAAATTGATTAAGAGTACGTCTAATTTGGCTCATTTTATTTGCTGATGAATGAATGATGATGAATGTTGGAAGGTTCCTTTAAGACTAATTTGTTCTGTAAATTTTTAAAATATCTATATGTTCTTTAAAATATCTATACTATCATCTCTATGTCATATTTCTTTTTAGCAGTCTATCTCTCTCTAACCCTTTTCTCTCTATTCCATATTTCTTTTTTACTACTCTATCTCTCTCTAACCGTTTTCTCTCTATAACTATCTCTTTCTGTCTATCACTATCCCCCACTTATTCACTATTTCCACAGGTAAATGTATTGAAATTCTGATGCTGATTATAGTTGTATTTTATATTTGCACCAAGATATTTGACTACTTCCCAAGGAGGTTGCAAGTTTCCAAAGCTGTCGAAATATTCTTTTTCATTGTTTTTTTTTATAGTATGCTACCCAATGTGTACCAGGTCCTGTTGATACATCTAAGTTGATTATTCCACATTCAATTTTCTTTGTTCGTTTTGGTAGAGTATTCAACATGAAAACTCCTCTAAAATATGGAATTTTTATAGAGAAACGGTTTAGGTCCACATCAGATAGTGGTCTGTTGGGCAGCATCTTTAAGAGTTTTTTGATTCCTCTTTGTGAACTAAACCATAACCTTTTTTATATGGTTTTAAGTAAAGTCCTTTTCCCACTGCTATAGATTCCATCGCTTTATTATGTCTAGTTGCTTCATCAAGTTGATTTTTTGCATTCTTTGTTGCATTTACAGCTTTAGCTATAGCAGCACCTCCAGTTGTTAGACTACCAATTGCACCCAGAGCAGTTAAAATCGGTATTAGAGGTAAAAAACCACCGATTTTTGGAACACGTATTACACGTGGAACTACAATTTGAGACTTTCTTCCTTTTAATGATTTGTTAATAGTTTTTCGTGCAATTTTAATAGCTGAGTTAATATCTAATGGTTTTTCCTTCTTTAGTATTTTTGTTGCAGCTCTAATTGATGTTCTAAACAGTTTTTTATCATTTGGCTTGTTCTTTTTAACATTTTTCTTTTTCTCCACACCCATACCAAATTTAGTTTTGGTTTTCATTGCGTTAGTAACCATATATGCAAATGATTTTTCTGCAAGACTACTGTCTTTTGCTAAAACTCGATTCCAAGCTGAATTTTCAAGTATTTTATCAGCTTTATGTCTAGTACTTAAATCCTTATTTTTTGAATACGCAATATCGTGATTTTTACAAGCAGAGTCCAATAAGTTAATACCTTTGTCACCTCGATTTAAACGTTTTTGTAGTTTTGTTCCAGGTCCACAGTACTGATACCCCGGAAGATGAAGTTCAACAGGTAGAGAGTTTATTATTTTATCTACTATACCTCCTCCAACGAAGGTGTTTTTATGACTAAACGTTTTCTGATATCGTATAACCATATTATCTAATTTTTTCTATAATAAGAGGTAACATTTATAAAATGTATTTAGTTACAAAAATGCAGTTAGTGAAACAACATAAAAATATTTTAGTTCGTAATATTGACGATTCAGTCAACATCACTTCAAAAATAAAGCATAGCCCCCTCTTACCAAATTCTATTCGTGCTCTAATAGTTGGACCATCCAATTGTGGAAAGACTAATGTTATGATTGGCTTACTAGAAAGTCCTAATGGACTCAAGTTTGAAAACATCTATTTATACTCAAAATCTCTATATCAACCCAAATATGAATACCTGAAGAAACTAATTTCACCAATTAAAGGAATGGGATATTATACATTTACAGATAATGAATCAGTTATTCCACCTGACGAAGCTAAAACTAATTCAATTATGATATTTGATGATGTTGCATGTGAAAAGCAGAATAATATACGTACATATTTTTGTATGGGGCGACATAGGGATGTCGATTCATTCTACTTGTGTCAAACTTATACTAGAATTCCCAAGCATTTAATAAGAGACAATGCCAATGTTATTATAATGTTTAAACAAGATGAGACAAATATGAAGCATGTTTATAGAGATCATGTTGGTGGCGATATGAGTTATGAAAAGTTTCATGAGATTTGTCGAGAGTGTTGGAAGGATAAATATGGATTTTTGGTGATTAGCAAAGATAATGAATTAAATGATGGACGCTACAGAAAGCAATTTGACTATTTCATAACTATATAAACTACTCTTCATAAACATTTACTTTAGTTATTAATCTAACTTTAAGCTTGATACATCTATTTGCTATAACCTCATCTGATACCTGATAAGCTGATCTGAAAACCAGACCAGCTACCTAATAAGCTGATTTGATACCTGATAACCTGATTTGAAAACCAGACCAGGTCCTGAAAAGCTGATCTGAAAACCAGACCAGGTCCTGAAAAGCTGATCTGAAAACCAGACCAGGTCCTGAAAAGCTGATCTGAAAACCAGACCAGGTCCTAAAAAGCTGATCTGAAAACCAGACCAGGTCCTGAAAAGCTGATCTGAAAACCAGACCAGGTCCTGAAAAGCTGATCTGAAAACCAGACCAGGTCCTAAAAAGCTGATCTGAAAACCAGACCAGGTCCTGAAAAGCTGATCTGAAAACCAGACCAGGTCCTAAAAAGCTGATCTGAAAACCAGACCAGGTCCTAAAAAGCTGATCTGAAAACCAGACCAGGTCCTGAAAAGCTGATCTGAAAACCAGACCAGGTCCTGAAAAGCTGATCTGAAAACCAGACCAGGTCCTAAAAAGCTGATCTGAAAACCAGACCAGGTCCTGAAAAGCTGATCTGAAAACCAGACCAGGTCCTGAAAAGCTGATCTGAAAACCAGACCAGGTCCTGAAAAGCTGATCTGAAAACCAGACCAGGTCCTGAAAAGCTGATCTGAAAACCAGACCAGGTCCTAAAAAGCTGATCTGAAAACCAGACCAGGTCCTGAAAAGCTGATCTGAAAACCAGACCAGGTCCTGAAAAGCTGATCTGAAAACCAGACCAGGTCCTAAAAAGCTGATCTGAAAACCAGACCAGGTCCTGAAAAGCTGATCTGAAAACCAGACCAGGTCCTAAAAAGCTGATCTGAAAACCAGACCAGGTCCTAAAAAGCTGATCTGAAAACCAGACCAGGTCCTGAAAAGCTGATCTGAAAACCAGACCAGGTCCTGAAAAGCTGATCTGAAAACCAGACCAGGTCCTAAAAAGCTGATCTGAAAACCAGACCAGGTGCTAATAAGCTGATCTAATAGCTGATACCTCATCTAATAGCTGATACCTTTTATTTATTAAACATGGATGAGAAAATTTTAAAACAGTTGGTGTTGACAAGAAATGTCTTGAAGAAAAAGCTTCGTAGTATAAAAACTGGTGAAATAGATACACGTGAACAACTAAGAGATACATTTAAACCTATAACAGAACCACTGAAAGAATTCATAAATAGTTCTAAGAAAATTAAAAGAATTCCCATTAAAGAAGAAAATAAAATGAAGACAGAATTTGAAAATAATACAAGTTTAAAGTCTGAAAAACCATCACTCAAGATAGAGACAAGTACACCAAAGAAACTAGCAGAAGGAACAATATTTGATAATACCACCTTATTTAATGATACTAATTCTAAAAATGATGATGATGACGATGATGATGAAGATGATTTTTACTCACAAACTTCCAATACAGAAGATACTTATACTGATTTATCAGTCTTGGAAGAAAGAAATGAATTAGATACAAACTATGGTCCACATAAAGATTTCAATAATGAATGGAAATTTGGTGATAGTAAACTTACACTTAGTGAACATAAAATACAAGTTGGTGGCCAAATATGGGCTCTAACACCTGGACTATTTTCTCTAATGTTTTATAAAATACCAAAAAATTATGATAAATTTGAACTCGAAATCTATAAAAAGATTTTAATTACTACTAATGCATATAGAAGAGACTATAAGCCTGATGGTCAAATTAAGGGTACTAGAGGATATAAATATAAACATATTATTAAGAAATTTATTGACGAGAAAAACCAGGATAATTTACCCGAATCAACAGGATCTAAGCATAAAGGTAGCTATTTAGGTGATGGAATGATGGAATTTAACACCCATAAGCCCAACTATATATACTGGGATGATCCAAATGAGCTAGTAGATCGACTTCGACTACTGCTCGCATCACAAGCTGCAGGTCATAATAATCACAATAACGAGATTATATCAATTATTGAAGAACTACGTGAAGCTAATATAATACATTAACTTTAATAAAGTATATAAAGCATGTCTGTTGATAAATTTGGACATTATTTAAACGATACTAGCAACATAGTTTCTTTGAAAAATGCACCTAAACTGCTGGGGTTCTTTGTGGATACGAACAACAACATTGATGTCCAAAACAAAAGGATCAAAAATGTTGCAAAAGCTGTGGAGGAAAACGATGTTATCAATAAATTGTTTCTGCAAACTCAAATCGAAAAACTAGAAGAGAAATTATTAGCATACTTTAAGAGAGACAGTACTATAATTCAAGAAAATATTCAAATGCAAATTGAGGATCTACATCGCGAAACAAAATTAGATATAGAAGAAAATTATAAAATTGAAAAAGATATTCTAAAAATTAAAACATCCTTTGAAGAACAAATTGAACAGCTTAATGAGAAAATTTATAGATTAGAAAATTACATGTTTGTATCAATAGCTGAAAGTGCTTCAACTAGATCACAACACTCTCCAAAAAATCTCTAAAAACAACTTAATGTCTTCAAAAAGAAATTTAGTAAACGAACTCCATAAGCAAGCACGAAAACATTTTGTGCGTCGCAGAGTTATAATGAAAGGAATAGATGATCTTTGGCAAGCTGATTTAGTTGAAATGGGGAACTATTCTAAAGAAAATAGAAATTATCGATTTTTGCTGACTATAATTGACACATTCTCAAAATTTGCATGGGCAGTACCACTAAAAACAAAAACTGCACTTGAAACAACTAACGCAATGGAAAATATTTTTGAATTGGGGCGAATACCAAAAAACATACAAACAGATGATGGTAAAGAATTTTTCAACAAAAACTTTGAAAAATTAATGCATAAATACAGCATTAATCACTACTCAACATATAGCATTATGAAAGCATCAATAGTAGAACGATTTAATAGAACACTGAAAGGAATGATGTGGAAAGAATTTAGCTATAATGGTTCTTATAAGTGGATTGATATATACAAAGATTTACTTAATACCTACAATAGAAAAGTTCATCGTACCATTAAAATGCCTCCAATTAAAGTCAACTCAACAAATGAGGAAAAGCTGCTAAATACAGTATACAGTCATATGAAAATGTATAAAATGTCAAAATTTAATGTAGGAGATCATGTACGCATAAGCAAATATAAGCATACATTTGAAAAAGGTTATACTCCAAATTGGACTACAGAAATTTTTACAATTACAAGAGTTCAAAATACAAATCCTGCAACATACATATTAGAAGACTATCTTGGTAATCCTATTAAAGGTGGATTCTATACTGACGAACTTTCAAAAACCAGATTTCCAAATACATATCTAGTTGAAAAGGTGCTTAAAATTAAAGGGAAGGAGGTATATGTTAAATGGCTGGGATTTTCTAATCAACACAATTCTTGGATAAGTAAAGATGAAATATTATAGATGGAAGAAAAACTAAATCAACAACAACATCATAGCAAAACAATAATAGCATTAATATTAAGAAACTAATGTTAATTTTAAAATAAGAAAATGAAATAAATATGTAAATTATGCTTATAAACCATACTGTCTACTAAACTTTATTTAATTGTAATCAGTCTGTTATAATGTCAATAACACTTACTCTGAGCTCTAACTCATCAGAATTATCTGCTAGTTACTTTCCTCCTATTGAATTACATGATGCATATGAGTGTGCTCTAACTGATTTTCATTCATACAACAGTATTCCAAATGTAGACACCTACAACAATATGTTTCATATAGGAGAATATACAATAGAAATACCAATTGGATCTTACGAACTAAATGATATAGTTGATTTTATAGAAGAGCAATACAAACTACTCTGTCCAGCAAATAAGATTTTTATTGAAGCCAATAACAATACAATGCAAGTTAAAGTTAAAAGTTCCAAGGATACTGTATATTTTAATAAAGACAATACAATTGGAAAACTTTTAGGATTCAATAGCAAAATCCTAACACCAAACCAATATTATTATTCAGATCTTCCAGTTAATATTTTTAAAGTAAATCTCTTGCGAGTTGAAAGTAGTATCGCTATTAACACATATATGAATAGCTCCAAATCGCATACACTTCATGAATTTCCGATTAATGTGCCTCCAGGCTATAAAATAGATGAGGTTCCAAGAAATCTTATCTATTTACCTGTGAACACCAGAGAGATAAGTTCACTAGCGCTGCGCGTAGTTGATCAACACGGTGATTTAATTAATTTCCGAGGAGAGGAAATTACAATACGAATACATTTAAGGCCAACTAAATAATGCTAATATACAACACAAATACCTTAAAAAATATAGCAACAAGAACAACATCAACATTAAAGCGATCAGTACAACAGAAAGCATTAACAACATCAAATAAAAATTTTCTAAAGTCCTTGAATTTTAAATTGAAGACAAAATGAGTTCAATAATAGATGTCTTAGATAAGCCCTTGTCTGATGAGAATATAATCAAAAAGGACTATCATACATATGTACCATACTTACAATCTTACAACAATAATGATGAAATTAGAATTTCAATACAAAATCAAGATTTGTACGTGCTACCCAGTGAAAGCTACATTTATGTAGAAGGTTTTGTTGCTGATGATAATAACTCTAAATCTTCTTCATCATCGGACAACTTTATATTAAAAAACAACTTTGTGGCATATCTATTTGATGAAATTCGCTATGAGCTCAATGGAATTGAAATTGATCATACAAGATATTTAGGAGCCACAAGCACCATAAAAAATTTGGTTTCTATGTCACCAACAGAAAGCAACGTGATGCAAAATGCTGGATGGAACAAAATTGACGATGTCACTCTTGTAAATGGCTTTTTCAATTTCTATGTACCTCTAAAAATGCTTCTAGGATTCGCTGAAGACTACAACAAAGTTATACTAAATGGAAAACATGAACTGATACTCTTGCGCAATAAGAACGACGAAGATCTTGTACGCTCGAGTGTTTCTACTAAAAAAGCTAAACTTACAATTTCACTAATCTCATGGAGAATCCCACATGTACAATTATCCGACTTTAGCAAATTGAATATGATTAAAATTATTAACAATGGTGCTTCTATACCTATGGCATTTCGCAGTTGGGATTGTCATGTCAATCCACAATTAAATATGGGAACTAACCATATTTGGAATGTTAAACTAGCTGCAAATAGAGAACGCCCTCGTTTTGTATTGATTGCTTTTCAACAAGAAAATAAGTTTGTTCATTGTGATTTGACTATCCATATGATGATCTTAACATAAAGTTCAAAAATGAACGATATGCAATTCTATATGATATGTATCTAAGATTTCAACAAAGCTACTATATGAAAGAATCTCAACCGCTTCTAACTGCATCAGAGTTTAAGACAAAAGCTCCTATTATTGTAGTAGATGTCAGTCATCAGAATGAATCACTCAATAATGGACCGATTGATATAAAAATAGAATTTGAAACAGCAACTAATATTGGAGCAAAAACATCAGCTTACTGCATTCTTATTCATGATCGTATATTAGAATATGTACCTATCAAAGGACAAGTGCGAAAAGTCTTATGAATTGACTAATATGGAAAACAACATAATTTTCATAGACGTACAAGGTTTCAAAAATAATTCAAATGATTTCATCGCAAAAGAAGTAGCAATTGTTTTCAACAATTATGAATATAACAATTTCATTATAAAACCCCCATTTGATATCAAATGCTTATCAATAGAAAAGCAAAGAGAAGCAAAGTGGCTAACAAAAAACTATCATCACCTAAGCTGGACTGCTGGATCAGTTTCATTTCAAAGCGTTTGCAATTTTATAAAAGCCAACGCAAGATGTTCTAAAATTTATGTAAAAGGTGAAGAAAAAAGACGATGGTTGGAAAAAATTTTATGCCGAAAAATTTTTAACGTTGAGGATATAGGCTGCATCAACTTTAAACAAATGGAAATCAAGTATCCAGAATATTTTTATTGTAATTATCATAAATTTGGTGCTTGCGCACTAAAAAATGCTATTTTACTAACAAAAGAAATGTCTTGCTTTAATTAAACTTTTTCACTTTTTAAAATATGAATGTATGTATTATTATAAAATTTTATAAAATTTTAAACAATAAATGTATAAAAAATAAAATGAAATAAAATGTGTTTTCTTATTTCAAATAAAAACTACATAAAGGAAAGAGAAGGAAGTGGGGAGAAGGAGAAATTAACTTTTTTGCTTACTTGCAAATTCTTGGTTTTTGTTTCTCTGCTGTTGAGTGTACTTAGTTTGCTGCTTTAAAATAATCGTAGACAAAGAAAATGATTACCTTGCAAAATATATATGTATTCTACAAAATATTCCACACACAAGTACCCACGATCGCACATTCATACATGCACACATACATATACATACATACACATACATACATACATACACATACATACATCCATACATATACACACATACATACATACATACATACATACATACACATACATACATACATACACATACATACATACATACATATTTCTTAAACAAATACACAAAATATTAAATTACCCGCGACTATCAAGCTGGACCCCCCACACACAAGTATGGGTGTTCACATACATGTGAACACAAGTATGGGTGTTCACATACATGTGAACACATAAATAAATATTTTCTCTGATATTACTGATATAGTATTACGATAACAAATTTCTACAGTCTGGCAACACTGGCAATTATCCCTTTGGTATTAGAAAAAAATAATAATCATGTTTTGCCGTCGGCATTTGGAAAAAATAACAATCATGTTTTGCCGTCGGCATTTGAAAAAAATAATAATCATGTATTGCCGTAGGCATTAGGAAAAATATTCATATATTACCGTAGGCATTAGGAAAATCATGTATTGCCGTCGGCATTTGGAAAAATAATAATCATGTATTGCCGTAGGCATTAGGAAAAATATTCATATATTGCCGTAGGCATTAGGAAAATCATGTATTGCCGTCGGCATTAAGAAAAATATTCATATATTGCCGTAGGCATTAGGAAAAATTAATTTTCACTATTTCACCCCACTCCCCCTTTGGTATTAAGAAAAATCATTTTCATGATTTTCCCGTCGGCATATATATTTATGAAATATTAATCTTATGAAACCCCTTAATCCAAACATACATATAAATTCCCACGGTCATAAAAACCCGGACTTATTAAACCACCCTCGTATGTATTAAACAAACAAAGCCCCTTATGTAAACAAAAAATTCCTTATGTAAACAAAAAGTTGGACGGACTTATTGACCCACCCTCGTAGGGTATCAAATTTCACAAATTTCCAAGAATTTTAAAATTTTAAAATTTTAATTACCCAAATTTTAAAATTTTGTACTGAAATTCTCAAATTTCAAATTTTAATTACCCAAATTTCACAATTTTAATCGGCGCCAGAATCCCCAGTTCCCTACTACTTGAATACTTTTTGGAGAAAAAAATCACTCGAGAAAAAGCACCAAAAACTATTGCTTCCTAGATACCAAAAAGAAAAATAAACTTCTAAAAATCTATTAAAAGCCAAAACGAGATAAAAGGCAAAAGCTTAAAAAATTTCTTTAAATTTAAAATTGTGTAAGCGCATTGCTCTTTAAGTTGATTACTTTCTTAAAAAGCTTATTTTCAAAGTCTTTAAAAATTAAATTAATGACTCCCAAATGTTTAAACAAGAAACCTGTTTGCTGTCATGTATTCCAAGTACAAATGTAGCAAGCATCCAAGAGCCAACAACATGATTTTGCTTGATTAATAGGCCTAAAGGAAACTACATTTAAAAGAGTTACTCAACCAACTTATTTTTTCAATTTTATTTTTTAAAGCAAAATAAAGTAGTCAAAAGCACTACATTAACCACACTGCTTCCAAGCAGATGAAGCAATGCGTAATGCTCTAATAAATAAATCAATTAAATGTTTTAATAATGCAATGCACAACTGCCTCTGTTGCAGTCCATTTAGCTGTCACAATCTTCAAATGCATGTGGCGTTGTATGACAAGATCAGGCAGCATCTTGGGAGAAAAAGGGTGCAATAATGGTCAGTTTATTTTTAAGAAAAATAAATAAAAAAACATGTGTTTGTTTTAATATGAACAGAGTGTCAGTATAACAAAAAAACAACAACAATTGAAAAATACTTTAGTTACTTTGTTGCAATGTTGAGTGTACAGTAGCAGTTCATAACAGTGTAGAAAAAAAAAGAACAAAATGTTTTTAATGCCTGATTCCAGTACGAAGTTATTATAAAAAGCAGGGTAGGAAGAGTGCTCGAATTAATTTCTTTCGCAAACGAATTTAATTAGAACGAATTTTATATTCCATATTGTAAAAAAATCGAAGAATGCAAAATAAAATTCCTATCGCAAATTTAAATATAAAATTCGCAAACGAAAAGAAAATAGAATTAGCGATTAAATTAAAAATACAAATAATCCAAAGTAAAGACTTTAAACCTTTTAAGGAGATTTTATAATTAACGACTACAGCTAGAGAACTGAAATTTGGTGTGTATGTTCCCCTTCCAATGTATAGATCCACTAAGAAGGAATTTTAGGAAATTCGAACGCGAAAAGGGAAAAAAGGGGCAAGAAAGGGTGAAATCGGTATAATTATATCTCAGAAAGTACGTAGGATAGACTAAAAATTCTAAAAGCGTTCGAATGCTGCTAAAAAATAAGCCGACACATGATTAATACTTTTTCGATATGTGTACTTTTAGGGGTTATAAAGGGGTAAAAATTTAATTTTGGTACCTTTTTTTGCACTTGACATATCTTCTAAATTATTGAACGTAGCTCAAAAATTTTTGGTGGTTTCTTTTCACACTTTCTGAAAATTTGCACTTATAAGGGGTAAAATTTTACCCGTTTTCGGCACCTCTATGTTAATGATAATGTACACATATATGTAGATACATGTAGAAATAATTTACTATGACTTCTTACCGGCCAGTAGAAGCTGGGGTAATAAAATGTATGTTTTCTGGAAGGGCACAAAGAGTGCTAACGGGGTAAAAAGGGTAAAATTGGTATCTTTTTATCTCGGAAACTACATTAGATATATTAAAAATTTCGAAAGGATAAGAATGCTGGTTAAAAGCAAGCCGACATGTATTTGGAAGTTTTTTAATATGTGTACTTTTTGGGGTTAAAAGAGGTTAAAACTGAATTTTGGTACCTTTTTTGCACTCGATACATCTTTTAAATTATTGCACGTAGCAGTGGCATTAAAAGATTAAAAAATCTTTTTTAGGAAAAAGTACTTTTTGGAAAAAGGTACTTTTTTAAAAAGATACTTTTTGGGAAAGGCACTGTTTAGAAAAAGTTACTTTTTGAGAAAGTACTTTTTAGAAAAATATAGTTTATTCAGAAAGTTCATCGTGAACAAACAAATTTATTTTTTTTCAGGTAAACACCAATACCTCGTTCTGAGACCCAATTACAAGATAAGTTGATAGCATATATATTGTAGTAAGTTTTTTTCCTTATTAATATCACCACGCCTATTATGTCCTTCGCTTGATAGAATCCTTAGTAAGTTCTATATAATGGTATTACCCATAATAAGAGAGATAATTTGCCTCAGTGCAGTATTTCGCGATACAGCTTATCTTTTATTTTTGTATCGTTTACCTCGCAACTGGGCCATTTGTTCCTAAACTTATCCAAGTGATTATTCCTTCATCCAAGTTAAAGATGCTTACGGCGTTGATATGGTTCGAGATCGAGATGTTATATCAAGCAATATAGTTAAAGTATATTGAAAGATATTTCAGTATAATACAGAATATCTTTTAGGGCTGCCTCAATTGATAATACAAATGTGTTGCTTAAATTTAATTAAATCTTCTGGTATTTTTTCCTACAACATTGTGCACATAATTTGTTTCAATATTTTTTGTACGCCTTAGAGTTTGCATAACTTTTCTTTGCTTCTCTTCCTGCCTTTTTAGGTGCGCACACAGAAAAATTTCAACTTAAAATCTACGTAAACAAGGTTAGTCTTATCTTTTTCGGCAATGATTTATCTTCATACATATATGTTTCATGTTAATCTATCATGATTTTTAGTTATTTTCTTTTTGAAATAACTTTATTTCACATTGATCTAACATTTACGTACTGTTAAAATCAAAATGAAGAATCATGTTGAATCAAAGCTTTTTCAAGTTGAAACTACATGAATATTATTGAATGTAGCACTTGTATTTTATTTATTATTTAATTTACGTGTGGTTGACATATACATCAGATAAATTTTTGTTTGCATATACATTGGCTTCTCCGGCCAAGATTTGAAGTCGGAACTCATCGCGTGGTATTCAATGTGCTTACCCCTGCAGCTACAACGACTTTAGGTATTCTTGAGATACACACTAAATATCTACTATCATGAATAAAGTTTTAATTCAACATTACTTCATTGATCATTTAACATGCAATTTATTTGAAAAGTTTAAGTTAAAAAAAAATATAAAATACTTTGACTTGAAAAGTTTTAGTTAAAAAAACTACACAATACTTTGACTTGACTCCAGCTAATGGATTCAGTAACTTTTATTACGATAATCGTATGGCTATATTAAATATAACGAAAATTTATCGACTTTGCTGCTCGGTAACATATTTTAACGATATTCGCTGTCGATTGGAAGAAAAAAATAAAATCACAAGCTCTAATTCATTGCGATTTTCGTTATTTTTTTATGTGCTTTTCACTTATTTGAGCACTTTCTATACAGAGATACCAAATAGTATTGATATAAATGGTGAGTAAGATAAGGCTGGGACTATTGTAAAAGAGTAATTACGGAATCACATTATCGTTACCGCAAACGAATAAATATGTCGATAAATATTACGATTTTCGGTTCGCAAAAAGTTACAAAATCCAGGCACAGGATTCGAACCTGCGATCCTCCGACTGTAAGAATAGTACACTGCCTACCACCCAGCAGCAGTTTGTCGGTTGCTTACAAACATCAAAAGAACAACTCACAAAACTAAAGACACAATTGTATTGCTGCTATGAACAAAGCAAATAAACACCAACACACTTCAACAATGATGGTGATTTTACATTGGTATTTTTGTGTGTGTGTGTGTGTATGTGTAATAAGACAGGTGGTAAAGACGTCACCTGTGAGGTCAATGATTTTCTGCAGGAGTCTCAGGAAAATTCTTCACAACACTTTAATTTAAAATATTCTTAAAATTACATATATCAGCCTTTATCAGTAATCTACTTTAAAATTAGAATGCTAGTCTAAAGCGTTGTTATTTACTCGTCAAAAGTTAACACTAGATTATTTTTTTCGTCAGACAGACCAATAAGTCACGAATGATTGCCACTTATAAGTTAAAAACGACATTGAACACTTCCCACCCATTGCGACAGACGAACAGAGCAGCTGCACTTAATACACGTAGAAGTATTTAGCATTAATGAAAATTAAAATTGATGCATTGTTTTGTTTCATTAAAGTAAACAAATAATAAAAAAATTAATTAAAACCAAAATGAGATGAAATAAGTAATAAAAGAAATATAATAATAAACTTTGATGATCACTCTTTGGTTTTCTTCAAACATATGGCGAACACATTTATTTTTCTGGAACGTGAAAATATTGTTGTAAGTGCAGAGTTAATAACCAACCCACTGTTCATATTTAAGCTTTTTCATGCAGCATGCGTTCGTTCATTATTTACAAACAACATTTATGATTCAAGTGAATTTCCATAAAAAACGATAATCATATTTACACTATACATTTTCAGTTTTTTTTTTTAATTCATGTTAAATAAGCATTTTCCACTGAAACGAACTCTTGCTGCTCTTTAAAAATGCTAAAGCAACAAGCTCAAATTGTTTATGTTGATACAACATAATAATTAATATCAAACATCAAAGAATAAAGTTTTTTTGTTTGTATATTTTTTTTAAATTTTTTTTGGGAAATGCCAACGACAAATGGACTCTTAAGGCTTGAATTTCCTTTTCATTAAATATTTGAAAAGTGAATTCCTCATGCGTGTATGAATTTCTTTTTTATTTTAGGGAGCAGAAAAAAAATAATAATTAAAAAACATCACATTAAACATCATCATTTGTCATGCCATTAAAAATGACAAAGATACCATGACTCATGTCATGACCCCCAAATTAAACACAAAGAGTGCCTGCATAAAAGCATATACATTCCGTTCGGCTCGGCGAAACTTCCATGTTTCAATCAATATTGTAAAGTTAAGTGAACAAGAAAGTACTGCATCATTAAATTCATAAAGCAGCTGTTGAGGGAAGAAATTACAAGGGAATATTAAATATATGCACTGGAAGAAAAGTTAATGGGTTAATGCTTTGCGTTTTTTTTTATACTTTGAGATTGAAGTATAGCTTCAACTAGCCATATGTGTTTAAGCAACTTTGCTTCTTTAAGCTCTTTGTCAGGGTCTCAGGGTCTACTGATAGATGCATTAACTTTATATAATAGCTCTGTTTTTTGTGCTTTCATTGAGCTAAAATATATTATGTATATAATTAAAAATTCTATTAAGGACATATAATATTGGGTTCTTGAACGAAAGCTACAATGAAGATAAGAAACAGTTCGTTTTTTTACAGCTGTCCTCGGTGAAGTAGTACCGATCAGTCCTAGTTAAATTTCTAGCACTCGTTTTTCGTATGATCAGCAACGAATATCGTATGCTCTTATCAACTACTCACTAGTTTTAGTTTGAAAAGATTGGCAACGACGCACAGTGTCGTGAGTTCATAGAACGAGCGGCCAAAAATAGAAGGACTTATCGAAAAGAAATGAAATTTGTAACGTATTTTTTAATTGGTAAAATATAATCATACATAAAATTTGGCCATTTAATTTCCAAGGATTTGTGTCCTTCCCATATATCCTGAAATAAAAAATTATCATAACAGTGAGAAAAATAATTGTAACTCAATGAAATTGTGTAAGGATACTAATTTTAACACGTTTAATGCTTTGTAAAAATTTCGTTCAACTCAGAGAAAGGATACGCATACCTAAAAAATTTCCTTTTTCAAAAAAACTAGAAAGCATCAAAACAAATTGTCTTCACTTATAGTGAGTTAAATGTTTAACTAGACACCAATATATAATATAAATCTCATCTACAATTTGGTCATTTAAATTTCAAGGACTAGTATCCTTCCCAAATGTACTGGAACTAAATAATATACTGAAAATATGCAAGTTATAACTTAAAAAATATTGTAAAATTAAATTGTAAAGGGGAGAAAGGTGGACAAGAGTACAACAAATTTTAAATGTACTTACTTGTAGAAATATAATATGAAAGTATGAAAAATATATTTTGATATATATTTTTTCTATAGACCACTTAACTCGTACTTTTTCACTCACAGATGGCTTTCTTTAAATTTACATTAAAAGCAACGGCACATCGCATATGAGTTACAGAATATAGAAAAAATTTATAGTAGCCATATTATAACAATATCCCCTTCATGTTTTATTGGAAGTTGCAGTGCAATATCTAAAATAATTTTTAATTAGCCTGTGAAAGTTTGCATGTGTCTGTACCGTATATTCATATAGTTGCATACTATCCAAAAACTGTTGACTTTGAATCATCAAAACTCTTTAAAAAGTATACCTTTTTTAAAAAATTCTTTTTTATTTTACTTAATTAGAATATTGCACATGCAACAGAGTAATTTGTTCGTTTTAATTCAAAACAAATTTTTTTCATTTTTGGCCGCATTCGCGACAGTGTGCGACGTTGATCCAATTCCATGTGGGATTACCCTAAGTGTGTACGTATCCAGTTAAAATTTTCTCACACATAGTAATACGTATACTAGTCTTTAATGTCTAGTTTGCAAAAGGCTAGACATGATCGATCAAAAAGATGGATTTAGAAAAAATACCTCCAAAAAGCGGGATATAAAATTTAAAAGCAGGATGTGTAATATGCATATAAACAGCTTCGTATGTACGTATAAAACACAGTTTTCTACTCAAAAGAAACGCTTTTAAAAATAAAACAAAATATTTACAAACAAAAATATTTATTTATAATTTGATCAGGCTAAAGTTCGTATAGCTTTGTAAGCCCAATTACATGTGATAATTATTAATGAAAAAATAACACCAAAGTTAATTGCAAATATTTTGACAAACACGTAGTAGAACGTAACAACTAGCTGTTTTCGAAGGCCACTATTCCTTAATCATCAGCGTTCTTTGTGTTTGTTTGGTTCACAGTGTGTGGTGTCAGTTGATGTAGATTTCTGCTTTATGTACTCAGCCGTTATTTCGAATAGATTTTTGAATTGTTTTTGATTTATCGTATTCAATGAAAGCTTTTTTGTAATGTAAACTTACAACAGTCTTGCCATTGTCGTTTGTTCTTTACTAATTATGCACATGTTAGTTCATTTGCTTATTTTTTGTTCTACTTAAGACAAACTTTTTTAATTTGTTACTATTAAGTATATTTTATTAATTTTTGCCACTGGCAAAATTATTAATTATTATTATTAATAATTAATTATTAATTTAAGTTAATTTTAATTGTAATTGTTCGATCTTCATTTGTTTCTATATTTATAATTTGATCAGGCTAAAGTTCGTATCGCTTTGTAAGCCAAATATTTATATTTTAAATAAAAATTAAATGAAAGTAATCGCATCAATTAAGAACGGCTGCACCGATTTCGCTATGTTTTTGATTTCATATTCATAATAAGGAAATATTATTAAGGAGTAGACAAGTTGGTGGGAAACCGCCCATATATAGCAAATATTTATTTTGAAATATCTTAGGAGCTCCATTGGCTTTATAAGTTGGTTAAAAAAAGAAAATGTCGTAAAAAAACAATTTCCATACAATTTGCTTCATTTTGGAATATATCTCTCAAATAAAGAAAATGTTTACTTTAAAAAATATCTGTAAAAATAATGCAGTGAAAATTTTAAAACTCTTCATGAGCATTTATGTTAATAATGAGAATTGCATGCTACAAAATAGTGAAGGTTGAAGTGCAAGCGTGGCAGTTTTCAAAACGTATGTGAGCTGTATCAAAGTACACAGGGTTTTAGCTAGTTAAGCAAGGAAAAAATATTTGGAATGCATTTTTATCATCTACATTTTAATTAAAATCGAATAGAGATTGTGGGAATTTGAAGCGGGATCAACCTATAAAAAGTGGTATAAGCCCGCCTAAGGCGGGATGTCTGGTCAGATTACTCATGGCATATCATTGATGCGCGTTTCTTGCTACAATTGTGCTGAGTACATTCACACGTATTCTTATACTCTTTCATTTAGTCATGGATGCAACAGCGACACCTGCACATGTGGTGGATGCATGAAACAAATTAAATAATGGTTGCCATAAGTGCACCATATCAAAGTAAAGTCTGAAAAAGTGTTTTTCAATGTTGACTTGGAAAATATTTTATATTCCAAACGTTTGGCTTTGTTTTTGTACTGTCGTACATTGATCTACTTTGCTTATGCGATTCTCATAGTGCCACATTTGCCAATAAAGCAATTGCCTTGTATTTTTAAACTCCTTTACTAATGATGTCCAAAACAGGAACGTTTCCCACGTAAAATTATTCCAAGTACGCTTGTGTAGAACCAGAGTCTCATCTTAAGATTTATGTATACCCTATTTTGAGACATTCACAATCAAAAAGACTGTGTGTTTTATGCCCTAATTCAGTAAGAAGATTTAGGACGTATTTGTTTGAAAATGCTTCTGAGTTCTTGTCTTTGAAGTCTCTAAATTATTTTCTTCAAAAATGGTTGTTGTATTTGACAATGAAAAATATAAATATTATTGCCTTGTTTTTAAAACATAAAAATTCAATTAAATCATTATACAATAGTTTGAAAAATACATTAAAAAATATGTGTTGGATATAATGTTTGGAACAAAATCATAAAGCAAATACACAAACCTTCTAGCATAGACAATAAATAATAATTGTTTTAAAGAATCAAAATTGCTTCTTTTTTTCGTCCATAGACAAGACGATTCATTCGTCGAACAGAATTAGGGCATAAATGTCGAGTAACGATGTTGCTTATCGTATATATAAATTTAGATTTGAGTGAATTTATTAGTAAGCGGCCTAGGCACGATCAAAGCACTTGATGTCAAATTCGTGCACTCATGCTGAAAGTTTTGACCAAGACTTGAATGGCAATAATGGAGAAGTAATTTTGAAATATAATTTGTGTTGGCAATATCGTAAAACTGTCAATATTCAAGGAAAAAATGGCACCAACAATGACAGTAATTTAAAAAAAAAAATAAAGGAAAAGAAAAACTCAAGGATAAAAGATGGGCTTAAAAATACACAAACAAATTTTATATATCTTTTAAAGCCAATTTCACTAACTTATTTAAATATCAATTCGTATATAAAACTAATTTTTCCATACAAAAGTAATGAAAATTAGCATTTAAATACGAATTGATATTTAAATAGAGTTGGAGAAATTGGCCCTTATTATTAATAAGAAATAATTTCTTAATCCGGCTCAAGTGCAGTATTTTCAATTCTTAGAGTATGAAATATTTCTACTAATAAATGTAATGTTCTAAAGAAGACAAGAGGAACTAAACTAGACTTAACCTGAAGTAAATGCCGAAATTTTTCAGGGCATAACTGTGCACTTGGGCAGAGATTATTTGTTAACAACAGCTAAGTTATCATGCATTTTTAATGAAATGGAAAATGAGAAATTATTAAAT
The DNA here is from genome assembly GCA_944452675.1 of Tachina lurida. Taxonomy (NCBI): domain Eukaryota; kingdom Metazoa; phylum Arthropoda; class Insecta; order Diptera; family Tachinidae; genus Tachina; species Tachina lurida. Next base: position 193,176,686 of record OX101752.1, on the reverse strand, counting down.
TGTGTAAATAATTATTATGCTTATACTTAATAATAATATTCAATTAAATGAAAAATATATGGATGATACTCGGGATGTTTATTCATTCGCCACCGTATACATACATATCGCTCATTTACTCAAATAACGTCATAACTCCAAAAAAGCCAGTTAGCCAGAAAACGTGTTTGAAGTTTTCAAGTTACGCACAACTTAATGGAAAAAGAAAATTTTATTTTGCTCTCAATTGTTGCGTAAACAATATATTTGAATATAATTAATTTTTACACAGTCTGAAGAACTTTATGAGCATTAATTCTGCATCGTCAACTCAAAAAATAATTTTTTTTTTATGACTTTCTTTGAGTAACTCGAGGGCTACACGATAAAGTTTTGCCTTCTATATTTCAGTACATACACACTTTTTCACTAACGCATTCATATTTTTAGAATTTTATACAACTTTGACCTCAAATTTTCTTTCCAATTATGTGTTCAAATTTTTAGGCAAAAAACAACTGACAGCAATTTCAATGTGCTCACTTTTCGATTTTATTTTCAAATATTCTGCCGACATAGAATTTTTGTGTTTTTTTATTACACATAATGTTATATTTCACCTAAAAATTTTAATTAAATTTAAATAAATATATTTAGGAACAAAAATATGTAAAAAATTATGATGTGTTGCTTTAAGCGGTTTTCTTATCAACGGCATAATTGAAAATAAATTTGCTGGGAAATTGCGTGCAGCCTACGTCACAGTCAATTTAAATTACTTTTGACAACCAGTATGTGTGAGAGATATGTGTACATAAAATGGAATAGAAAATGTGAAAGTGTGTGCGAGGCCGTTTGAAAACGTACTTTTAGTGTGTGTGAATGTGTAAATAAAATAGCCCTGTATATACGCATGTGTAGCCGATTAATAGTTAGAGTATTCTTATACTCATGCGTATGATTGTAGCTCATACAGTCTATACATTTTAGTTGTTATCGTTAGTGCTGCTTGTATAATGTGTATAAACATACTCGTAGTTGTTGGCTGTATATAATTATACATATTCGGTTTAAAATTAATACGTGTGTTTGAATATAAGCTTAAGTTTTCATTATTTTCATCCATCCTTTTTAACAACCGCATAGATGAAAATCTCATGTAAGATGTGTGCGTGCTTGATAAACAAATACAAGAAATGCATTAATATTTGACATCAAGCACGGCATATGTATATAATTTTTTTTTTACCTGTAATCAGCTACGCACAAAACATTCAAACTACGTGTAATTTTCCCAAAACTACCATAATAATTGATGAATATTTTGATAGTATCTTATATATCTAGTCCACTTTAAGATTATAGTTAGACCCAACCCACCTTTATATATCAGCATGCGTATATGTGTAATCTCATTTATGCATTGCATTTTTTTCAGATTTGATAATATCTATGCTGGCCTTTCAGCATTTGATTACATACATGCACAGCATCAAAATGTAAATTAAACTCAAGCAGAATGCTTAATCATTTTTCATAATTTTGTAGTTGAGAAAAAAGATGCCGAAATTCTGAGTATTATAAAAACTAAAAAAAAATAACAAGAACTTTAGAGCTGCACTCAACAGATACAAGGACTCAGGGTTGGCAAAAGAAAGTTTTTTTTTTTTTTTTTGGCAAATTTACATTTCATATGTGTGAAAAAGCAGCAAATGTTCATGTACTCGTATGCAAATGTAAGGGAAAATATTTTCATTAAAATGTTTACAAAATATATATATATATATATGTATATATGCTAAAAAGTAGTGTAACAACAACGTTAAATGCAAAGAAACTTTGTACAAAAAACTTTTACAAAAAGTCAAAAGAGAAAAAAATAATAAGCTAAAAGTTTGCAATCTGCACAGCAAATGAAATTGAGGCGCCTCTTAATGAAGCGCATGTAATTAAGTGGCAAGTATAACAATGTATACGAGCGCATAAGCATTTGAACTTTTATTTAAACGCAGATACAAAAAAAGTTTTCTTTTTTTTCATTAACAATTGCTTTCATATTATTGGAATTTATGCCAGAAATTTATTTGCTGGCCCTTTTTTTTTTTGATGTGAGAGTCCCATAAATAATTTGCGCTGTTAATTAACGTAATTTTATTTATTTGCATTTGGGACAAAAGTCAATTAAATTAAAACAGCAGATATGTTCTTTTAAATTTATTCCCGAAATTCATATTGCTAAATATGATTCATTTGAAATTGCAACATAGTTTTGGGGAAGAGAAAACAATGTGTTATATATAAGTATTTCATTAGTAAAAAGAATTCATTTTATGCAAAATATATTATGCGAGTACAATTTCTAAATTTTAGCAGTTGCAATATAAGCAAGGAAATACTAGTAATTTTATTCAGTATTTAAAAAACTGAAATGATTTTCATTTCATTTCATTTTGCTTCTGCTTTTTCTTTTGAAAAATACAACAGTTTCAGTCAAAACAAAATCACAAAACGATTTATGACTAATTGCGCAGTACTTTCAGCAGGCGACAATTTGAAAAGTTTGAATTGGATTTACTTTTGCTTCCGGTAATATCGCAAGTAAAAGCATAAGCAGTTTATATGCTTTTGGAAGTCGCAGACAGTCACAGTCAAAGAAGCTAAAACTTTTGCTTTTAGAAGTTTTAAGCAATCGCAGTAAAGTGGTTTTTGTTTTTGTTCCTTGTCTGATGTGCAAAAACAACAACAAAAACATGACAAACACCACAAAATAGTTGACTGAGCCTGCTGAAAGCTTCTAAAAGCAAGAGCCTTTGCTTCTTCGGCTGTGACTGTTTGGTACTTACAAAAGCATACAGACTGCTTATGCTTTTACGAGGGCGGTTCGGAAACTTCTTAGCCTATCAATGAAAGAGAATAGTTAGTTTTCAAAAATATTTTTATTTTTCAATATAATCTCCTGAAACTTCAATACACTTAGTCCAACGCTTTTCTAGCAATTCTATCCCTTGATTAAAATAGTTTTCCTCAAGGTCTTCAAAATAGTGGTTTACAACTGTAATTGCATCTTCATTTGAGGTAAACCGCTTGTCAGCAAGGAATTTTTTTAGATTTGGGAACAGGTAAAAGTCATTGGGAGCCAAATCATGAGAATAAGGTGGGTGGTCAAGCAACTCGTACTTTAATTCGTTGATTTTAGCCATTGTTAAAACACTCTTGTGCGCTGGTGCGTTGTCTTGATGAAAAATTATTTTTTTGTGTTGTAAGCCAGGACGTTTTTCTCGAATTTGTACATTTAATTGATCCAAAAGGTTGCAATAGTACTCTATAGTAATATATATAATATATATATAGTAATATATATAATATATTACAATAGAATTTATTGTTTTACCCTTTTGCAGATAGTCAATCAATAAAATACCTTTGAAGTCCCAAAAAACCGTTGCCATAACCTTACCAGCCAATTGAATTGTTTTTGCCTTCTTTGGGGCACTTCCTCCAGCTTCAGTCCATTATTTGGATTGTTCTTTTGTCTCTGGAGTATAGTGGTGGATCCATGCCTCATCAACAGTTATGAAACGACGCTTAAAATCCATTTTATTTCGCTTAAAACGATCCAAACAAGCTTGAGAAATGTTCATTCTTATGCGTTTTTGGTCGACTGTTACCAAATGCGGCACCCATCTTGCAGAAAGCTTTTTCATCTGTAGTTCTTCATGCAAAATTAAATGGACTCGATAATTTGAGATGCTCATGATATTAGCTATTTCACGCACTTTTATTCGTCGATCATTTAATACCATATCATGCACTTTAGCTACAATTTCTGTTGTTGTTGCTGTTTTTGGACGTCCACTACGTGGTTCATCTTCAATGCTTGTACGACCACGTTTAAATTCAGCAACCCAATTTTTTACTGTTGCATATGAAGAAGCACTTTCACCTAACACATTCACCATATCATTATGAATTTCTTGTCCCGATAAACCTTCTTTATGTAAATATTTAATGACACCACGCATTTCTAATTTTTCCATTATTAAAAAATCGCGGATGCGTCTTTTGTGAACACCTGTTTCTATATGAAGGAGTTGCCAGATCGAAACAAAATTTTACATGTGTTCATAGCAGAGATGGAAGTTTCCAAAACACTTAACTTTTTTCTGTTTATACCGCGCTTTTTGTGCTAGGCTAAGAAGTTTCGGAACCGCCCTCGTACTAGCGAAACTAACCAAAAGCAACAGCAAATCAAATTGAAACTTTTGTAATCGTCGACTGCTGAAAGTACTGCGCAATTGTTCATTATTCGTTTTCTGCTTCTGGTTCGACTGCGACTGTTGATTATTTTCACAAGCACAAGCAAAAGCATTGGTTCATTTTAAACAGTTGGAAGCAAGAAAAGCAGCGAAAAGTAAAAATTTTACAACTTTTGCTACTTCGACTTAAGTTTTTTAAACACTGATTTTACTCCTCCTTATTGATTAATATTTAATAATGAAAATGCATATCCAGTATAAGGGGTATTGTTGATTTAATTAACCGCCATAAAATATAATATGAGTCATATCGTTTCAGCTGGTTTCATACGACATGGTTTTTATTTATACCTGATTTACCATAAAAACATCGTAACTCAAAATTCTAGTTTTTCGGAAAACAAGTTTAAAGCTTTCAGTTTACACATAACTTAATGGAAAAAGCAAATAATATTCTTCTCTCACGAGTTGAGTAAATAATAGGGTCACTCAGCGAGTTTGCAAATTGTCGATTCCAATATACAAGTGCATGATTACTTGTATATACAAAAACTTAAAATACGCTATAATTAAAAATTAGATTTTACATTGGCATCAAATGCATTGTCTGAGATGTTTATACTCAGGCTATGGATATTTAATCGGACAAAAAAAAAACTACCCTTATACTCGCCATATATATTCATCATTGGTGACCTTATACATGCATTTCTGTACATAAAGTAGAATGCAAAAAAAATCTGCTTTATGTGTGTGTGTAAATAAAATAGCCCTATATATACGCATGTATAGCCGATTAATAGTCAGAGCATTTTTATACACATGCTTGTGATTGCATCTCTTACAGTCTACAAATTTTAGTTATAGTTATTTGTGCTACGTAATTTTAATATAAATTAATGCGAGCAAGATTTTTGATTGAATATGAGCGCGTTTTTAGGGTTCCGTACACCAAAGGTGAAAAGGAACCCTATAGTTTTCGCTACGCTGTCCGTCTGTCCGTCACAGGTTATTTTCTCGAGAACCATAAGAGCTAGGGACCTGAAATATGGACAGAGTGTTTAGACCTTTGGCCGCTACAACAACAAATATATGAGAGATAAATTTTAAAGGGTGTTCCAAAACGAGCAACGAAAAATTTTAAAATCCCATGTAAGATACATACAATTGTATGTATATACACTTGAAATTTGTAAGGTTAGTATATTTTTATACAGACTACAACAATTAACACTAAAATTTAAAAAAATTTAAATTTAAGGGTGTTCCATCAGTTAATGCAATTTTGACTATGTAATTTTAACAACTTGCTGTATTTTGGAAACCGTAAGAGCTAAACTCTTGAAATTTTCAAAAACGGTAAAACTAAAAAATCAAAACATTATAAAATCGCTAAACCGAAAAAAATCGCCAAAAACAAAAAAAAAATTGTCAAAACAAAAAAAGCACAAATTAAAAAAAAAAATTCTAATGCCGGCCATACACTACAGAAGTTCACTGCACAAGTCTGGTATTGTACAGTGCGTTTGAGTAGTGTACTGAGTAAATATCAAAAGTAAATATTTGCTCAAGTTTGAAAACTGTACAGAGAACTTGTGCAGTGTATGTTGCAAACGCTCAGTTGTTTCGTGATTTTTTAATAGTTCACAACAAGAAATGAGCGCAGAACAAATAATCTGGACAGAGTTCCTAGAAATATACAAATAATCACCAGCATTATGCAGAATTAAATTAAAAAAATACACAGTTTACTTGTATAGTGTGTGTCACAAGCTTAGTTTACGCAGTGCCAGACTTGGGCAGTGAAGTTGTGTAGTGTATGGCCGGCATAAGACTAAAATAAATCGCGAAAAAACGGAAAAATTGCTAAAATGAAAAAAAAATCCCAAAATTAAAAAATCGCCAAAATTAAAAAAAAATCGCCAAAAATTAAAAAAATCGCCACAATGAAAAAAAATCTCCAAAATGGAAAAAACACCAAAAAGGATAAAAACGCCAAAAACTGAAAAAACGCCAAAACCTGAAAAAAGTCGCCAAAACGAGAAAAAAAATATTTCAGCTGAAAACCCGTCAAATACGCAAAAAAGACGTTATATTAAAAAAATTTTCAAAGCCCTAATTACGGAACCCTTCTTGCGCGAGTGAAAGTCGCACTTTACTGAATTTATTTATTTTTATTTGACGGTCAAAACCATATAACAATTATTCTCTGATTTGAATATTCGTATTTGAAAATTTGAATACTTAGAGAATTTATGTGACAAGAATCACATATTTAACATTGAAATGGAATACTTTATGAAAAGCGTACCTGCAAAGTTTGAAAGAAGTCTCCTTAGCGATTATTTTAGCACAAATAATATCACTATTGTTAATTAATATCAGTATTCATAAAAGATTTTTAAAGTAAATATTGGTTTAGCGAACTTTGTATCCCAAAAAACGTCTTAAAGAATGCTTTAACTTTAGCAATTGTTTTTTAAATGCCAGTGCAGTAGTATATTTATTTCATTTCATTATTAATAAATAAAACTCAGAAACTTTTAATTTTTATTTAAAGTTTATTTTGATTTTCCAGCACTGCTGTCCAGTTGCCACACAACTGGCTGCCCTGTAATTGTAAAATGAGAAAAAAATATGATAACACAATCAACTATGCTATTCAATAGCCATGCAGATTCGTTAAGGCTGTTTTGAAATCTGATATTTTTTCCATTTTATTGCAGAACTTCTGCTTAAAGCTGGCGCTGAATAAACAGCAGGTTTTTGCCTCATCACGATATGGGTGGTACTCACTGAAGACAAGGCAGCAATGCCACTCGGTAATGGGCTGCCATTTGCAATTGGAGCAGTTTGCTGTTTGTAATGTTCTTGTGCTTGCTGTTGATTATAGCAGTTGGCAAAAATAATTTTTTTTTTTGTAAAGAGAAAAGAAAAAATTTAAGAGGTCCTCCATAAATAAAAATATATTTAAATTTAATTGTCAGCTTCAATTAAAATTGATTTTCAATGTTGTTGATGGTAGTGTTGTTTCTGCTGCTGTTGGTACTCGTAAAGATGTTGCGTATAAGTGAGTTTCATGAAAATGTGGCGCCTTTTACAAAATAAATTAACGTGTTTGCTTTTATTTTAATATTCGCTTTATTGTACATATTTGCTTGTTCTCTGCTGGTGTTTTTTTTATAATTTTTTTTTGCTGTTATTATATTATTTGCTGCTATTTAACATCAGTCAAATATCCACTTATATTGAATAAGTACTTGTAAATAAATAAATTTTGCAACACACTTATTCTTAAGCTTCAATAGATCTCTTAGCCTATTTAAGGCTTTTAGCTATTTTCATTTTTAATAGGAATTTTCTGCTAAATCTCTTAATTTTAACACGTCCATCAAATAATGTATTTAGACTTTTTCGTTTGTAATTATTAAGTGTTTGAAGTGCATACTTTTTTTTCTAATTAAGAGTGAGCACAATTCTACATGTTATGTTTCTAAAAGATTGAATTTTTTCCAATAATATCAATAATAAATATAACAAATACATAAAATAGATTTTTCATAACGAAAAATCCCTACTGTACCCTATAGGAAATCGAACCCATTTGTAAGCAACTTCAAACTGGTTTTTTAATAACCACAACTGGTTGATTAAGTGACTTTTTTCCTTGTCGCCGACTCACTATTTTAACATAGGCATGTCATAGGCGGTAGTCAATTGGCCATCTCTGCATGACTTTTAAATTGACTACTAACTACTTATTTTTCAACCAATTTGTAGTTAATTAATAGTATAGCAAAAAAAAAAGATATATGTATACTTATATTATATATGTATATTATATATATACATATACTATGTATATATTTATATATATCTATGTAAATACATATATAAATACATATACATATGTATGTCTATGTAAATATTTATTATTATTATATTCACTAAAAATAAAAAATTCGTACATACATATACTATGTAGATGTACAGAAATATATCCATACATACAAACCGCTCATAGAAAATATTATTGAATTTATAATTTATTTTTTCAACACAAACATTTGGCATTTTATTTCATAGCTGGCTTCTTTTCATTTTTTTATTTTCTTTTCATTTATTTATTTTGCTTTTATTTATTTCTTACGTGTGCTTCTATTCAATGTGTTTGGTTGATATCTGCATGAGACTTAAACCAATTTGTAGTCACTTGCAAAATAATTAATTTATAAGTCAGTGTTTTTTCTCAACTGATAATATTATTTACTACAGGGTACTTGTAATTTCTTATATGTATTATGATATTTGCTTTAATATATTGAATTCTTTTTGCTTTAAACTGATTGATATGCCTTAATGACTTCTTGTTCCAAAAAATATTGCGTTTGACATTTGATGGTTACCCACCTCTATACATTGTGAAAAATTAATTAATACTTTGTGCAAGTTAAACGTGTTGTTTCAAAAAGAAAAAAACAATTAAGCAACAAAGTATTTTTTATTTCATTCGCTGTTTTTCACTTGAAGTTTCAATTTTCTTATTGACAGGAAATTAGCATTTCTTTTCTTTATGTTCAAAGCAAATAATTAAAGGACATTTAATTAATAAAACCTTATACGAGGGCGGTTCGGAAACTTCTTAGCCTAGCACAAAAAGCGCGGCATAAACAGAAAAAAGTTAAGTGTTTTGGAAACTTCCATCTCTGCTATGAACACATGTTAAATTTTGTTTCGATCTGGCAACTCCTTCATATAGAAACAGGTGTTCACAAAAGACGCATCCGCGATTTTTTAATAATGGAAAAATTAGAAATGCGTGGTGTCATTAAATATTTACATAAAGAAGGTTTATCGGGACAAGAAATTCATAATGATATGGTGAATGTGTTAGGTGAAAGTGCTCCTTCATACGCAACAGTAAAAAATTCGGTTGCTGAATTTAAACGTGGTCGTACAAGCATTGAAGATGAACCACGTAGTGGACGTCCAAAAACAGCAACAACAACAGAAATTGTAGCTAAAGTGCATGATATGGTATTAAATGATCGACGAATAAAAGTGCGTGAAATAGCTAATATCATGGGCATCTCAAATTATCGAGTCCATTTAATTTTGCATGAAGAACTACAGATGAAAAAGCTTTCTGCAAGATGGGTGCCGCATTTGTTAACAGTCGACCAAAAACGCATAAGAATGAACATTTCTCAAGCTTGTTTGGATCGTTTTAAGCGAAATAATATGGATTTTAAGCGTCGTTTCATAACTGTTGATGAGACATGGATCCACCACTATACTCCAGAGACAAAAGAACAACCCAACCAATGGACTGAAGCTGGAGGAAATGCCCCAAAGAAGGCAAAAACAATTCAATCGGCTGGTAAGGTTATGGCAACGGTTTTTTGGTATTTTATTGATTGACTATCTGCAAAAGGGTAAAACAATAAATTCAGAGTACTATTGCAACCTTTTGGATCAATTAAATGTACAAATTCGAGAAAAACGTCCTGGCTTACAACACAAAAAAATAAAGTGTTTTAACAATGGCTAAAATCAACGAATTAAAGTACGAGTTGCTTGACCACCCACCTTATTCTCCTGATTTGGCTCCCAGTGACTTTTACCTGTTCCCAAATCTAAAAAAATTCCTTGCTGGCAAGCGTTTTACCTCAAATGAAGATGTAATTACAGTTGCAAACCACTATTTTGAAGACCTTGAGGAAAACTATTTTAATCAAGGGATAGAATTGCTATAAAAGCGTTGGACTAAGTGTATTGAAGTTTCAGGAGATTATATTGAAAAATAAAAATATTTTTGAAAAACTAACTATTCTCCTTCATTGATAGGCTAAGAAGTTTCCGAACCGCCCTCGTAAGTATAGGATTACAATTTATTGAGGATGTCAAGAATAAAACTTAATCAGGAGTAATTAGTTAATAATAAGTAATATTAAGTAATAACTTTTTATTATTATTTAGACAAGAATTTTTAAAAAATCTTTTCTATTAATTTTTTTGTTGCATATTTTAATAAAAATTCGCATTTAAATGACTGTTTGAAATAAAGCTTTTATTAGAAATTATAGTATTAACACCTGCGAATGAAAACTTTACTTTAAACAAACGCTAAATTTAATTTTTCTTAATAAAAACTAAAACAATTTTGATTTTTTTAGAGAAGAAAACAAAAGAAATACAAATATTATGTCAGGGATTTTCATATACATATAATGGGTGTTTTTTATAGAGTGATATAACTTTGAGAGAGTTGGCATCACTGCTTTATTTGACCACCCATTTAACAGCTGATAGTTGCTTTTTGTTTAGTTTGTTTTGACATTTCATTATGGATCGACTTACATCAGAGAAACGCGTGCAAATTTTGGAAATTTTTAATCAAAATAATGGTTCTGTTCGTCAAACTCATCGTGCACTTCTTCCATTTTCCTATGAAGCCCATTTCTGGTTGAATGTGTACTTAAATAAGCAGAATTGTCGCATTTGGAGTGAGGAGAATCCACAAGCTTTTGTCGAAACACCATTATATCCACAGAAAATTATTGTTTGGTGTGCTTTGTGGGCTGAGGTAGTCATTGGCCCATATGTCTTCAAAAACGATGATGGTCAGAATGTTACTGTCAATGGTAAACGGTATAGGAACATGATTCGAAGTTTTTTCGTACCTCAATTAGCTGGCATTAATCTTGCTGGTATGTGGTTCCAACAGGACGGAGCCACATGCCACACAGCGGGCGCTACAATTGATTTACTCAAGGAAACTTTTGACAAAAAAATAATTTCACGAAATGGCCCAATTAATTGGCCCCCAAGATTGTGTGATTTAACCCCATTGGATTATTTTCTTGTGTACGTCGATAAACCACCAACAATTGAACACCTGGAAACCAACATTCAATGAGTTATCGGCGAGATACGGCCGCAA